>SJYQ01003436.1:0-68806 GCA_006410935.1 Redunca redunca | reverse complement strand
GGACTTAAGCAAAATGTAAAACTTCTGCACTACAAATTATATCATCAGGAAAGTGAAAAATCAACCCATAAAATGAGAGAAAGCATTTGCAAGTCATACATCTGTTAAAAGATTTACATCCAGAATATATAAAAAAGTCTTATGACTCAATAATAAAAAGAGAGCCCAATTTTAAAGGGGGGGGTAAATGAATAGACACTTCTCCAAAGCAATTATTTAATGGCTAATAAGCATGTGAAAAGATGCTCAATATCATTAGCCCACAGGGAAATGTAAATCAAAACCACAGTGAGATATAACTTCACACCCAATAGGGTCTATAATAAAATAGATAGATAATAACAGGTGTTGGCAAGGATGTGGAGAAATTGGAGCCTTAATACATTGCTGGTGGGGATGTGAATTGGGGTAGCTATTTTGGAAATCAATTTGTCACAAATTTACCAAATAACCTAGAAATTCCCCTCCTAGATATATATATCCAAGACAATTGAAAACATGTCACCACAAATACTTGCAAATAAATGTTCATACCAGAATTATTCATAATAGTCCAAAGTGGAGACAACCCAAATGTCCATCAATTGATGGAAAAAAACTTGATTTATCCATATAATGGAATATTATTCAGCTATTAAAAAGGGATGGAATACTGATGCACACTACAATATGGATAAGCCTTACCAAATGAAAGGATCCAGTCACAAAAGACCACATATTTGTAATTCCATTTATATGAATTGTCTAGAATAGCAAATTTGTAGACACAGAAGACTAGTGGTTGCCTAGAACTAGACAGGGGAACATTGTGGTGAGACTGCTAATGGCTCTGGGATTTCTTTGTGGAGTGATGAAATTGTTCTAAAATTTATTGTGGGCAGTAACTTGACCTGACCCTAGATTAGCAGCAGGCATTTTTCACCTTTTATAGATACAGATAGAAGGATACTCCCATTTACAGAGCCTCATTAATTATTCATATTTTCAAATCTATGCACATTCACTTTAGAACAACACTCTAGACATTGATCTATAACGGGAGCCAAGACTCTTCCTGCAGCTGACTTTCCCAGGAGCATAAAGCCAGCTCTTCATAAGCCTGAATTTCAAACTTTACCATCTAAAAGTATATAACAGTAATACTTGGATATACTGTTTGGGCTTCAGAAACTAAAGAATTACAATTTTCCTAAGATAAATTAGGAAAAAGAAATTATAGAATCACTGCTAGAAGTCAGGCAGCTAAGCAGTCATTTGAAAATAATTATCCTCAAGGATATAGAGAACTTTACACAAAAAGGAGATAGGTTTTTAAAAATTCTTTGTCTTACTGAGAACAAAATAAGAGAAAAAAAAAAAAGCTTCAACCCAACCCCATGGACCTATACAGAATAATTCCTGATATGGAAAATTATTTAACAGTGGAATGGATAATGAAAGCCAGTTGGGCAAGTCTTGCTCTGGTCTTAGAGGATAGATTTTTATCCTCTGGGAAGGCTTTGGTGTGGCCCTGTCCATCAGGAGTGGAGCCAGCAGCTCCTGGGCAGGACAGCAAGAACTTTAGTGAAGGATTGCCCAGAGTCTCCCGTCCCCCTTGCTTCATTGGTCACAGAGTTCTATAAAGAAAGATCAGTGAACTCTGATGGTCTCTTTGAGTAAAAGGGCTCTGGTTACATTTCTGTATGAAAATAGGTACCAAACTCTCTGCTCACAGGTCAATGCAGTTAAGATACCTACCTTCCACATTGGAGACAAAGCCCAAACTCCGTTTAAGGTCAGAGCAGATAGAGTGGAGACACCATCGGAATTTTGCATCACAGCGATACTTGTTGGCACCACAAGTGTCGTAACAGACATCCAGCTGGTTGCAGCACTTGGTCATTGCTGGAATGCCCAAGTCCATCTGGAGAAAAGTGAAGGAAGAAAAGAGAAGGAAGAAAATGCCACGTTTAGACCAAGGACCTTAGGCAACCTTGCCTACCTTGTTCTCAAATTCCTGTTACAGATTCAGATCAGTTCAGAAGCACCAGATGACTGGAAAGAATACATCAAGTTGACAATCACAGGATGCTAAGTTTTAATCATGATCTAGTCATTAGTTTAATAACTTTGGCCCCTTTTTCTACGTTTTCTTTTAGATTTTAGTAGTTTTCAAATTCACAGGCCACTATGGAGCTAAAAATAGAAAATCAGAAAGTGAGTGCAAGAGGGCAGAGCTTCAATACTTTCAAATTCAACTAAAACCTTTACTTTGTGAGGTTATTTTTTTAACCAAAGATTCCAAGGCTCAGAAGTATGAAAAATTAAGCCTTAGTTCACAAAGAGGTCACCAGGATTTTGCAGGGACCCATTCCATGCAGCGCTGTTTTAAGTGTGTGTATCTGTAATGTGTTGGGGAACAAAGTAGGGTATAGAACATAGTTCCTGCCTACAAGGGAACTATGATCAAACAACATCTAACATATATATACACATACACATTTATAAAATATCCTATAAACAATTATAAATCATGTCATAAATTACGTTCATAGACTTCCACACCCAGAGACATCAAATGGGAATTTTTGTAAAGGATTATTAGATAATGGTATACTTAAGATATAACTTAGTGAAAGTCACTCAGTCGTGTCTGACTCTCTGCAACACTGTAGTCCATGGAATTCTCCAGGCCAGAATATTGGAATAGGTAGCCTTTCCCTTCTCCAGGGGATCTTCCGAACCCAGGTCTCCCTCATTGCAGGTGGAGTCTTTACTAGCTGAGCTATCAGGGTAGCCCAAGATATAACTTAAGATATAAGTAAATGTAAGATATACTTAAGATATAAGTAAGCCAGAAAAAAAACACCAATACAATATACTAACTAACACATTTATATGGAATTTAGAAAGATGGTAACAATAACCCTATATGAGAGACAGCAAAAGAAACACAGATGTATAGAACAGTCTTTTGGACTCTGTGGGAGAGGGAGAGGGTGGGATGATTTGGGAGAATGGCATTGAAACATGTATACTATCATGTAAGAAACTAATCGCCAGTCCAGGTTCGATGCAGGATACAGGATGTTTGGGACTGGTGCACTGGGATGATCCAGAGGGATGGTACAGGGAGGGAAGTGGGAGGGGGGTTCAGAATGGGGAACACATGTACACCCATGGTGGATTCATGTTGATGTGTGGCAAGACCGATACAATATTGTAAAGTAATTAGCCTCCAATTAAAATAAATAAATTTAAATTTTAAAAAAGATAAAAAATAAAAATAAAAAAGATATAAGTAAAGAAAAGAAGTAATAAGCAAATCATACATAAGCAAATCAACCAGTTTGTTTAGTCATTCAAGGGTCTTATCAGTGTGATACATGTTTTTTATTATATGTACTTTTTAATTAGGGAGAAAGACAAGTTGATAGCTGGCCTTGACTTCCAAAGTAACAAGTTAGATTTGATTGGGCTTCCCAGGTGGCATAATGGTAAAGAACCTGCCTGCCAATGCCAGAGACATAAGAGATGTAGGTTCCACCCCTGGGTTGGAAGAACCCCTGGAAGAGGTCCTGGCAACCCATTCGTGTATTCTTGCCTGGAGAATCCCATGAAGCCTGGTGGGCTATAGTCCATAGTGTCACAAAGAATCAGACATGACTGAAGCAACTTAGCTGGCATGCACTTGAAGAGGGAAGGGACATGGTACAATAAGTGATTAAAGAGAAGTAATCAAGAACAAGATGACGAAGGAGTAGGTGGACGTGGAGTACATCTCTCTCCACGATTACATCAGGAATACACCTTCAGACACAGAGATGCATGCAGAACACCAGCTGAGAGCTGACAGGAGTACCTGACCAGTAGAAAAGAATATATGCTGCTGCTGCTAAGTCGCTTCAGTCGTGTCCAATTCTGTGCGACCCCATAGACGGCAGCCCACCAGGCTCCCCCGTCCCTGGGATTCTCCAGCAAGAACACTGGAGTGGGTTGCCATTTCCTTCTCCAGTGCATGAAAGTGGAAAGTGAAAGTGAAGTCGCTCAGCCGTGTCCAACTCTTCACGACCTCATGGACTGCAGCCCACCAGGCTCCTCCGTCCATGGGATTTTCCAGGCAAGAGTACTGGAGTGGGGTGCCATTGCCTTCTCCGAGGAAAAGAATATATATACCACGCAAAACTCCATAGGATGAAGGAACTAGAGGGAAAGGTTAGTAGGACTGGACCTGCCCTTGGCCAATGGGGGAACTGAAGCAGGGATCCGATCCCCACATCAGGGCAATTGTCTGAGTCATAGGAGAAACATTTAATGCTGAGAGTGAAACAGCTGATCTGCGGCAGCCTAAAGGGGATGAAAATCAGACAGTCCTTGCTGCAGCCATATATACCACAGACAGGGACGCTGGTCCCCTGGAAGGCAGAGAGCTGGGAGCTGGAGTTTAGGGATTGTGGAGCAATACCAGGGTGAGGGCTGCTGTTGACCGGGGAGAGACAGATGGGGGTAGCGGATGGGGGGCAGATGTGAGGAAGGAGACTGTGGTGGGAAATGCCTGTAGAGGAAAGCCAGACAGCCATGGAAGCAAGGCGATACTGCTGGAAGGGGCGGAGCCATCACCATCGCCTCTCTCTCCCCGCATGCCAGCATCGGTAGCTGAACAGTAGAGGCTGACCCGTCAAACACCTGATGCACTGAAGGACAGAGTAGGACCCCACCCAGGGTGCTCCTTTAAGTGACTGATGCACAGAGCTACAGAGTAGGACCCCAGCCAGGGGGGCCCCTCTATGTGCCTGAGGCACCGAACAACAGAGATAGACCCCAGGCAAGGGAACCCTCTAAGTCCCTGAACGGGCAGAGCTACGGAGAAAGACTGGCCAAAGAGGCCTTCTGATCACCAGCAACAAGAGGCTCAAAAAAAAGACTCTGATAGAGCCGTAACTCCTGCAGCGGAGGCAGTCCGTGTCCCTACACACTTGGGATTGCCAAAGTCCCCACAAGCCAAGCATTTGTGCCACCTTCATCCTCAACTCTCACTGGGGCAGAGCTGCCACAGGCAAAAAGAGTCTTGCGTCTATGCACACAGGCTCACTTTGGTAGCATCTGACTCTTTGCAACTCTGTAGACTGTGGCCTGCCAGGCTTCTCTGTCAGGAAGCAGGGTAGGGTCTCCAGGCAAGAATTTGCCTGGAGGTTTCCATATCCTTCTAGAGCACTATAGTTCCTGCTGCCCTAGCCACCAACTCCCCTGAGTACCTGGAGCTGCCGGAACCCCTGTGACCCAAGCAGCTGTACCACCTCCACACCTGGCCCTCAGAGGGGCAAACCCAAGTCCTCCAGGGCAGCCTCAGGAGCAAACCCCAGTGGACGACCCATATCCCGAGGTGGAAATAAAACCACAATTGAAATCCAGGGGCAGTGTAGCTAAGGAAGAAGACCCAAAACCTTCCCACCAGCTGTACAAGCTGCAGATTAAATCCACACGATCAACCAGGCAGACTCTGTGTCTATGGAATATATAAAACGTCACTGAGAGTCCCACAAAAGAAAAATACACTAGTTCTGATAGCTGGGAATACTGGGGGCAAGAACACACAAGAGTAGGACCAGCTTAGAATCCAAAACAAGATATGAAATCCTTCCACCAAATTTTCTGCCACTTTAGCTTCTTTTCTAAGGTGAAAAAGGGTTTCTGAGAGGTCTTTAAAAAAATAATTATTACTTGTTTTTAGAGGAAGCTGATAGTTTGAGAAATAGTCAGTGGCAAAATGAAAAATATTTTAGGCGGCAGCTGGTTGGCAAGGGACGATATGTGTGTGTGTGTGTTTGCAGATTTCTATGATGCTAATATTCCAACCATAATTGATTTAACAGTTCAGACATGAAGTCGGCCACTTGCAAAAGTCCTGAGGATACAGCAATCAGCCCTCACTGGTCAGTACCAGCTTGCTCCAGTACATCTCTAGAAAGTCTCACCAATTTGAAGAAGTCACACTTGTCCGATCTATTTCAAATTAAGTTATGCTTGGTTCACTAAGGCTCAGCTGATGTTTGCACTGGTGACTTCAAAGTTCACTGCTGCTGCTGCTGCTAAGTCGCTTCAGTCGTGTCCGACTCTGTGCGACCCCATAGATGGTAGCCCACTAGAGTCACCACCCAGTGGCTAATCTGAGGGACAGCTGCATCTGAGAAAAGGAAATCAGATGCTTTCTTTGAAAATTATCTCCTTTTCTCTGTATCCAGTTTAAAGTACTAATTATATTGCTCAACCATATTCCATAAGTGATGAGTTCCATTAGAGGGACCTCTTAGATTAGTCTTAGTCAAAACCGGTCAACTAAGAAAACAATGGAGGTGTACATACTCTTTCTGGTACCTTGAGACCCAGGAAATAGGAGCTGCAGCCATTGGGCTCCTGAGGCTTGTAGCCAGGTCTGGGCATTGGTGCCTTTCCTAGCAGGGGAAACAGAGGAAAGAAGCAGGAAGAAGTGTTTAGAAATGAAGCATTTGGAAACATTCATCAAATAAAAATTGTCTAAAAGTATATTCAACTTTTCCTTTAAAAGTCACTGCTCATCACCGACTTAAATTAGGTGGTGATGATGAGTGATGATATCATAAAAAAGTAATACTCTCCAGACCAGACTGGCATTTTTTCTCCTGATCTTGAAGAGTTTTATGAGCATTTATTTACTAACAGTTCTAACATTTCTTACATGGGTGACCTTGATGATAAGGGCCATGGCAAAACATGAAAACTTAAGATCTTTCATTCTTCTATCCACTGTGAGACCACATACTATACACAAAGAACACCGCCTGACCATACACTTAAGGGATCAGAATTAAAATAATACCACAAACATTTTTAGAATAACTTGAAGGAAATTTTGCAAGATTCCATAAATGTAGGCAAAGCATTATTTACCAAAATACAAAGAAAACATGCCTATACAATATTGTAGTTGTTTGTGTCATAGAACTAAGGTGAAACCATCTGAAAAGCTTTGGACTTCTTGGTTTCTTCTTCATGGCTTTTGGGTTATTTTATAGTCTTGCAAATACATACAGAGAAGCCTTGTCAGTGTATCAAGGGTAGTCATTATAGATAAAGATAACCTTGACCTTAGATGACCTCAGAACAGTCATCTGCAGTGAGTATTTTTATGCCATTATCCAGATAAGAAATATGGGACTAAGAGATTTAGTGACTTGCCTGAGTCATTTAGAAAGTGGGAGGAATTGGGATATAAATCCAGCTTTCCTGTTTGTCTCCTAAACCCATGCTCTTTCCCCTCATTCCTCTGCATCTTATAGGAGATCCAAGACATAGCAAAAGACTCAGGAAATAAGCCAAGATTTAATCCTCCAAGTGAGACACATGGCATTTCTTCTTTCTCTTCTGTAATTTTCTCCTATCAGGTATTTTATTCTTAATTATTTTGTATTATGAACTATTTCAAAACTAAAGTCAGAGAAACAAATACCTATGTACCCACTACATAGAGACAATGAATATCAACGTTGCCAAACTTGCTATAAATATTTTTTATGCTTAATTAAATGTTATAAGTATAGTTGAAGTCTCTTTACACCCCATCTTTCTGTTTTAAGTTTTAGATGCTAAGTCTATGATTTAAAGCTCTCTCTCCTTTTATTCTTAAAAGGAGATTGTCTTGATTACTCTTGGACATTTACTCTTACATATGAATTTGTGAGTCCACTTACTACATTCTACAAGACATCATCAGGATTTTTATTGAAAATACATTGAATTTATGGATTAATTTGGAGACAACTGGATTTCTTAGAATATTCTAAACTTCTAGACATGAGCCTAATATAGCTTTCTATTTACTTAGATCTTTCTTATGTCTTTCAATAGAGTGTTATAATTTACTCCATATGTTTATTATATCCCCTACAAACTATATTATTCAGATGTTTAAACAAGATAGAATATCTTAAGAATATCAGGATCTAAAATTAAGGCTCAGAAGGCTGGAATGATGTCTGCCCTTTTCTGGAACCGAGGCTGCTTCTAACCTTCTGCACCAGCCCTGGAATGTAGCCCTGGGTCTCATGATTCAAGATGGTGCTTCAGCCAACACATCCATATTACAGATAGCAGAATGGAAGAAGGAGGTAAAAAGGTCAGAGGCCCTCTCTTTAATAAACCCATTCCAGAATGTTACACACATCACTTCCTCTTACTTCCCTTTAGCCAGACTTTAATCATATGGCAACACCTACTTGCAAAAGTGGGCTAGGAAATGAAGCGTTTTTTTCAATGTAGGCAGCCATGAGCCCAGCTTGAAGTTGGAAGGAGGGCTTATGAATGTAGAAAAACTGGGGATAATAAGCAGTCTCTGCCACAGTCTGTTTGGGTATTTGTTACTGTGGTACAACATGTTTATAAGACGGTGGTTCAAGATAGCCCTCAGCGATCCTTGTCCTGGTGTATTTATACCCGTGTGTACTGTCCTATGGTTGGTCTGTGTGACCAACAGAATATGGCAGAAATGGGGGTATGCTGCTTCCAAAATTACATTATAAAAGACTACAACTTCTGTCATGGAAAGGTCCATGTGGCAAAGAACTAAAGCCTCCTGCTAACAGCCACATGAGTTTGAAAGGAGATCTCCAGCTTCAGTCATCTCTTCAGAGACTGTAGTATCAACAGGCAATGTGACTAGTACCTTTATTAGAAACTCAGAGCCAGAACCACCCAGAAGAGCACGCAGATCCCCCATCCTGTGTGATACAATAAAATGTTTGTTATTTTTAGCTGCTAAGTTTGGGGGTCACTTGTTTCTCAGCAATACTTAATTATTGCAGTTGCCATTATGATTTGAATCTTTTTTCATTACATCTTTTTCTACGACAGCTTTATTGAGATAAAATTCACATATTATACATTCACTCATTTAATGTAATTCAGTGGGTTTTAGCTGTGAGACCATCACCATAATCTAATTTTAGAACATTTTTATTATCCCAGAAAGAAACCCAATACTCATTTTTGGAAAAATCTCCATCTTTCATGTTCATCCATGTTGTAGCATGTACCAGGACTTATTTTACGTGTGAAAATATTCCATTCTCTGGATCTACTACAGTTTGTTTATTCATCCACCATTAACAGACGTGGTATTTGTTTCCATTTTTGGGGCTATTTGTGAATAGTGCTGCTATGATCAACTGTCTTCAAGTGTTGGTTTGAATATCTGTTTTCAGTTCTTTCATTTTTATATACCTAAGGAGTGGAATTTCTGGGTCATATAGTAATTCTGTTTAATGTTTTGAGGAACTATCAGCCTGCTTTTTTTAGCAGCTGTACTATTTTGTATTTCCACCAGAAATATACAAAAGTTCCAGTTTCTTTAATCCTCACAATTTCACTACAGTGTATCTATAAGTGGTCTGTATATCTGGAACAATCTGAAGGCTTTGGGTCTTTCACCCCTGGAGAATTCATAGCCCTTGTCTGAATTTTTAAGTTTCTTCATTCTCTATAATTTCTCCTTCTGGGCCTCTTTCTACTGAATGGTGAATCTTTTTGATCCTGTCCTTCTTGTATCTTAATCTCTCTTTTATATTTTCCCTATTTTTCTCTCTGTACTGAATTTTTATTAGCTTCATCAAATTTATTTTCTACTTTATTACTTATCTCTAGGTTGACTAGCTGCTGGATTATCTGATATGTAACCCATCCTCTGAATTCTTTTGATGCCTATAATTTTTATTTCTGTGAATTCTATTTAAATCTTTCAAATCTGCATATTTGTTTTCATTGTTTTATTTTCTAATTACATTTTCTATCCTTTCTTTTATATTTTTAATAATTTCAAATGTTATGATTTTTTATCTCCAATCCTTGGGATGCCCTTTTATTTTTTAATGTCCACTGACTCTCCCTCATGGTGGATTATCTTTTCAAATGGTATGTAGTTGTTTTCAGAAGGGGTTGTTTTTCTAAAAGAATTCCTGTGCCCTGAGTCACATACTGCAGAGTAGTCCCTAGTTGCTTTTGCTGTGGCTCCAGCAGACTGCGGATCACTGAGACACACAGGTATTTGTTAATTTCTCAGCTTGGGATACTCACACCAGGCCAACTGAAGAAATTCAGATTCCTCATCTGTACATAGAATATGCTTCCGGTAGAGGTTTTTTAGTGGGTATTTATTCCTCCTTCAGGCCCCACCCCCAAGTGGATAGAAAGCTTCCTTGCTACTTCTAATCCCTTTTAAAAAGACTAGACAGTTTCCCAGGCTCTAAACTTTCTGCAAACCGTTCAATTCCAGCTTACCAAATCTTACAGTTCTTCTCCTCTCTCTGCATGAGCATTAAAGCACATTACTCAGCCCATGGAGTCTACATATAATGTTCCAGACTGACACCTCCAAGGACCACACCACATAAGCTCCTGCTACCCCTTTGCTTTTGTGTTTCCTCTTCACTTCAGGAACTTGAAGGTTTCCCTTTATTTCATTCTAGCTTGAGTGTATATGTATTTGTTTTAATATTTAATTTCCACTCAGCCTTTCTTATTATTGGTAATGGAAGTATCCTGTACTCGTTGATGGAGTCTGCCAGCCCACCAGTGATTCCTCCATCACCTTTCAAAGGCCTTGAGTAATATAACTTAGTATTGACACTCTGCTAACTTGTTGTATGTGTGTGTGTGTTGCACTGGGAGTAGGGGAATGGGTAAAGTGTATTAAATAATACTAGTAATCAAATTATACTTGGAAATAATCACACAATTAAATGTGTATTATCTCTCAAAAGTGAGACTATGGTGATTTTATTTCGTCTTTGGGTTGTTATTTTACAAATGTTCTACTTATAGTAGGTTTATAGAAATCAGGGTGAACATTTCAGTAAACAACAAATGTCTAAATTTGATGGTGAAATTTAACTCTTTTTCTGATCAAGGGTTTTTGCAGCAGACTCAGTCCAGTTTCCTGAGCTACCCTCTGCCTTTTTTGGACTTAATAACTCACAGAAGATAAAACGCCTAGTTTGAAAGATAATGGGTCACCAATTATAGACACGTCCTATCTGGCCTGCTGTTGATGACAGTCACTTTTATTGTATTTAATGTTTCATGATAGTTGCAGAAAGTCTGTTGAGGAATGAAGCTTGAAACAAAAATTCTAAGAAAAAAGGTGATGGTTTGAGTCCAGACAGAAATTATGTGCCAGATTCTCATGTTACAGTTGGAGCAGATTTGAGTTGTGTTACATCTTTTCAGTTTGATGTTTTTAGTCTAGGCATCAGTTATGCACATTGTCACAACCTAGTTTTATTTTGGGGTTTTGGCTCCCTATAGGAGTGAGAGGCTGACCACCTGATCTGGATCAGCTTGGCAAACACTGGTCCAAGTCCAGCGTGTTCTTGTATAACCTGCCAGATAAAAATAATTTTTATATTTTTAAATGGTTGGGGGAAAAGTCAAAACCAGGATAATATCTTGTGACATATTAAACTTGAAATTAAAATTTTAGTGCTCATAAAAACTCTTTTCAGAACACAGCAACACTCATTCATTAAGTATATTAGCCACAGATGCTTTCATAGAAAAACGAGCCAAAACCTGTTTTGATCTTGAGGATGGTCCTTTAAGCAAGACAAAAAATGCAGAAGATAAACAGGAAGCATCAGTAGACTTGTGGCGATTTAGAACATCTGACTCAAGTGAAATACCACAAAACACTTAAAAAACAAATAAGGGAGTTAGGCTTGAAATGAGAGTTCTACCAGCAGACAGGTCCACTACCTTCTGGGCCCAACCGGTTTTTCTCTCTGTCACAGTAAAAATGTCTGGGGTTTATCACCCAGGTCAAGGGTTAAGCCACACGGGAGGGCGTGTACTTTCTCCCCACGCGGCTGGTTCCGGCGGAGGCAGCTCTGCGCTCCACTAGGGGTCGACCTGGTGGTCCGAGTGCCGAACTAAGCGCACATTTTGCTTCCTGCCAGAAACCCTCAAACACAGCATGAGGAACACAGCAAGGGAGCAAAACAGAACTGTGGCAATTGAACTGAGGCAGTGAACTCTATTCCAGTCGCTAAAGCAGATCCAGTTACTGTATGAGGTCAAGTGAGCGACTCGTCCCAGAGATTTGTCTGAGACAATCCCTGTTTCAGTATTTAAAGTCCTTCGTCCCAGGAACCACCGTCCCCGCCCCCGCCCCGCCCCATCCTGGTAAACCTCGACAGATCATCACCTTTCCTGAAAACAACCGTTGCCCTCTAGGTCGGTAGCTCTTTCCTTTTTTCGGGCTATACATCCTCTAAGAATCTGATAAAGGCTGTGAATTCTTTGCCTGGAAAAATACAGAAACTCACAGGTTCATAAAATTCTGCTCTAAAATCTCAAACAGGTGAAAAGTTCTCTAGAAAATAAGAATGCTGATGTTTAAGGATACCTGCTTTCCTAGAACTTAATGCAAGAAGAAAATTATCCTTTTATCCAAGTGAGACAGTGTGCATGAATATCTTAAATCATGATATACAAGACACAGAAACTCTGCCCCAGAGACCTTCATAAAGACACAGAACATCTAAATCATCATTTGATACTTTCTTCCAGAAGCTGAGAGGGTGTTTTCCAGCCACCGGGATTTCTGTGTTTTTTAATCTTATATTGAAAAAGAATCAGAAGAATCTGATTGCATAGTTAACTTGTTGACTATCTTTCTCAAACATTTATAAAATTTGTTTGGTACCTGCCATGCTCCATTTGGTAGCTTGGTTCAGATGTAAAGAATCTGCCTGCAATGCAGGAGATGGGGGTTCAATCCCTGGGTCGGGAAGATCCCCTGGGGAAGGGAATGGCTACCCACTCCAGTATTCTGGCCTGGAGAATCCCATGGACAGAGGAGCCTGGTGGGCTGTTACAGTCCATGGGGTCACAAAGAGTTGGATGCAACTGAGTGACTTTCACTTTCTAACAGCACTAATTCTTTATATACAGTGTCTTTAATTCTTATAACCATCTTGGAAGATAGACATTAAACATTAGATATAAACATGAGGAAACAAAGGTTGAGAAAGTTAGGTAACTTGTCCAAGGTCACTAGCAATGAGATGTCCCGCACCCCCACCCCCAGATCAAACTCTTGATTTTTCCATCAAAGCCTGGTTCAAGGACCATGTGTGCTGTCCCTAGCACAGCCCTACTGAGTCAGAATCCCTGGGGTGGGAGAGGGTGTTCACATTAGTACAGACTCCTTAAACCAGGTGTTTGTACCATGTATGCTCTTGATTCGTGCTGAATCTCTATATTTTAGCCCAATCCTTTGGTAAATTCAGATTTTGTGCATTAACATGAAAACAAACTGTAGGTAGAAGAAGTGTGGCAACTAGTGTTGACAGGCTAGCAGGATACAAGCGCAAATTGCCTGTCTGAACAACTATGGGCTGAAGTTCTTCGAGAATGATTCCTTAAATTGTGTTGTCTACTGTAGCCGCAACTTGTAATCACCTGGGAAACATTAAAAACAGTGATGTCTGGGTCCAACCTAAGGAGATTCCCTTTTAACTGATTTGGGCAGCAAGTGTTTTTTAAAGCCGCCCAGGTGATTCTAAGTGCTGAGTAAGGTAGGAACTACTGTTTTAAGTGGTGATAAGCACCTACCAAATGGCAATTTTTCTTGTAGACTAACTGTTGCTAAATTGTTCCTTCTGGAAAAAAAAAAAAAAGAGGAAAAAATCAGTTTTTAAAGCAGCTTTTTCCCCCCTAGAAGTGTGATCCCAGGACTCTAGCAGCAGCAGGATCACCTGCGAACTCTTAGAAATGCAGATTTTCTGGCTCAGACCTACCCAATCAGCATCGGAGGGATGGGGTGAAGCAGTCTATTTAAACAAGCCCTTAAAGGGATTTGCAGCACAGGCACTTTTGGGAGTCAGTGCTTTGAAGAAAGTGTTTTGCACAAGAAATGTGTCACAAAGCAAACTGTAAACGAACAGTTAGTTATTAGATGCTATCTGTTCAAAAGCCTGCTTGGTTCTCAATCAACTTGAGAAGATGCTGTTTGCGTGCAGCCTTCAGGTTTTTGGCTCTCCGCATTCCAAAGGTAACAAGGCTTAACCCCTCTTTCCTATATGGTTTTCAGGTCCCTCTTTGGACAGGTTCTGTTTCGCAGAGTGACTGGAGTTACTTGCGACCCTGTAATCTCTCTGTTGACTGTTCCCATCCCCCACCAGTGATTGCTGCATCGACTGAGCCAGGTGGAAACTTGCAACCAAACTTTGCTGAAATCTTTTAATGCCAATTTACTAGAAAAGAGGGTTTGGGTCTTGTTTCCCTAAAGAAAGAGAAAAGGGAAAAAAAAATCCTGTGTTGTCTATTTGCTAAACCACAGATTTATAAGTCTTGTGTTGCCTCTAGGAAGGAAAAGAGCATCTGTGTTTATCAAATACCTGGAGTTAACCCTTTCCTGCCCCATCCATGCAAACTCGGTGAGCATGGTCCCTGTGACAAGGCATGTCTGCATTTGTCCAACACACCCTGGATAAAGACGTGGCTAGCAGTTTTACTCTAGCACAGGTTTACCCTATGATACTTCACAGAGATGCTGCAGCTTCCTTTTTACACTATCTCCCTCTGAGGTTAAAGCTTCTATTCTGTAAAAATTTTGGTTCTGGAGTGCTACCCACAGTCTCGTAGTCACTTTCAGTTTGTAAGAAGAGATTCCCCCTGCTCAGGGGTAAGAAAGGAGTGCGAGACATTGGCCGAGTCCAGCAAGTGTGTGGCTTTTTTGAGTCTCTCTCCAAGCTGAGTTTTATCTGTTGTGTCTGGAGAGAATATTTCTCAAGTGTTTTCCTGCTAGGCTCAATCACCATTTTCATCTCTTGATCCCATGCTGAAACATTTGATAAACTAAACATTGAAATGGATGCTGTTAGGAGACTGTGTGTGCTTTCAAAAACACTTTCTTTGGAAGTTACCCCTTGCCTCCCAGCTGTAAGGTCCAGGGCTCCTCTTTCTGCTCCCATGACACTGAATTCCAGTGAAGGGGAGAGCAAGAACGGGCCTCAGGGTCTGCTGGTTTGCAGCTAGGCCTCCACGCAGCTTCCCATGTTCCCTCTTTACAGCTCAGGTGAAGTAGTGCTCCTACCCATTCAGTTCCACATCTAAGACCAGGCCTGAGGGACAGTGTGGTCACTCAGGGCCTGATCCCTGGTGGGCAGAGGCAGCTGGCAGATGCCCATCCTGCTCACGGAAGGCCTGCCATTGCTGACTGAGGCTGGGCCAGCTCTCTTGGTTCCGGGTGGGGTGGGGGGCGGGATGGGTTAGGCAAAGTGATCAGAGACTGACATAGTCGGGAGGAAGGTGTGAACTGTATTACGGGGAGAGGAGAATCCATTTCCAAGCTAGGCAGAAAGTGACTGAGGAAGCTCAGAATTTTCTGGCAGAATTTTCCCTGAATGATCAGCTTCAGCTTTCAGCCCCAGGAACACCTCACAAAGACGTCCCCTACTCATTTTCCTCCTTGCCCTTGCCACCTTTTCCTAAGTATCTATCTGCCTCGAAACAAACCCATTAAAATGGCCCCAGGGAACAAGTATTGCAAAACTCCTTGGAGTAGGTTTGCTAGATAAAACACAGGAAGTGCAGTGAAATATATATTTCAAACAAACAATCAGTAATTTGTTGTCATAAGCATGTTCCAAACATCTCAAATATTTTAACAAATATTGGTTGTTTATTTGAAATGCAGAGTTCACTGGGCATTCTATATTTTAATTTCCTGAATCTGGCAACTACCCTCTAAGAAGGGGATAACAGGGAAAAGTGCATGACAGATTGTGGCCCTGCTCAGGCTGTTCACAGGTCCGCCAGTGACAGTTTCATGGGAAGAGAAGCCGTGCACTCACCGTATCGGCACCTGTACTGACAGACTCCATCTTTCCCTCCCAGCAGTTCCAGGAAGGAGTCGAAGTAGCTGTTGACAGATTCAAAGCTGCCCCGGATGTGCCGAAGGCCCCAGTCTGAATAGGACTCCTCTGCATCAGCGCTGGTGTCACTCTCAGCCAGGCCACCAGCCAGGCTGAGCCACAAAATCAAGAAGCGGATGGCCTGCGTCATCCTGTAGCCAGGTGGGTGCTGAGGTCCCTCCTCAAACTCCCCCAGCCAGTGTCCCAGGAAGTCCAGGTACACAGCCCACCGGCCAGATGCCAGGCAGGACTGGAAAAGGGATTACCTGGAACGCTCAATCTGTGTGCTCCCCAGAGGTGGACTTTAAACACAGCTATGGAGGTTAGGCTGAGATCAGGGCAATTAGAAAGGGCAAAGGTTAGGCAGTAGGAGGGCCTATCTGGGGGACGGCCAGTCAGAGAGCCAACACTTGACGGTGGATTCCCGGCCCTGGAGCAGGGAAGTTAGCCAGCTTCTGGAGGCGTAAGTCGTGGAGCCATTGGAATTCTACCCCAAACAAGCTGGTTAACCTACAGATCAGTTGCAAGTTTGGTCCCCCAGGACCAGCCTCTCGACACAAAGGACCTGGCCACACCCCTAAGCCGGTCACCTACGGCTGGTGTTTAGCGAGATGCAGGAAGATGTAAACGACTTGGGAAACCCCCAATGAGGGTGAGTCGGCAGTGTCAGCTGTGCCAGTGGTCTGGGTACTGTTAGAGTCTGCTCTAAGTGTGTGTGAATGGGGCGTTCAGATTTAGCACCCACCTTCTGTGTCAGTGCCGGCTTTGCGCTCAGACCGCCCTGTAATCTGACAGAGCTCCTCATCATGGCCGACCTACTGCTGGGGCATCTTTGCCTCTATTTACAGCAGTATTTGTATTTACACTCAGCTGCATCTGGTGCATACAGATGGAGATAGAACTTGGGGAACTCAGCACCCTTAGTGTTATTCTTCCACTGAGTTGCTTAAAAGCGAGTTTATCAGAAACACTATTTGAAATTTTAGGCTTTGAAAATGTTGACTGAAGCCTAGTGTTTTGGTGTCATCTTCAGTTTATACTTTGCTTTTAGTCATGCGAAGAAATAAATTTTATCCATGAAATCACTAGGCTAAAAAATAACTATGGATCAAATGAGTTATTTTGCTTCTCTTGTCAAAAGTCTGGAAATCTCCACAGAAAATAGTGAATTAAATTTCTTCATTTTAGATAAGAAACGTATTTGTCTAAAGACTCCAGTAATGGTACTCATTATAAAATATTTTTTATGAACAGCAATGTCACCAATGTTTTAAAGTACCTATAATTTTAAAAAACCATTGTGTGTATGTGTGTGTGTTTTAATTTCACATCAGTTCTACAAAGAAAGGTAAATACCATACCCATTTGAGAGGTGAGAAAACTGAGATAGAAATGACTCAGTCAAAGACAAACAGGCTATGAAGGCTAAAAGCTGAGAGACAGAACCAGCTACATCACCAGTTAAAATGAAAAGTGGAGCTCCTTTTCAAAAAGCAGGGGGAAATTGCTATTAGAGGACCTTAATAGAAAGCTTTTTCCTTTAAAAAAAAAATGTTTTATTGTGTTACAAATATTGGGTAATAGTGATAGCTGAGTAACAATATAAACATAAACTGCAAAAAAAATTTTGGTGTCGTAGTTTTATATAATATGTAATACTTTATTAATGTGTGACACCTTGATTTTTCTGACTTTTCTGCGAATTCATTAAGTCATTAAAATTTATACTTTTAGCAACTTCATTTTCAGTTCGTACAATTGAAAACATTGCCAGTTGCTCTTGGCAAATGCGAGGTCTCAGATACTTTTTGATAATTTTTAATTTTGAGAAGGCTCTGCTGATCCAACTGTTACTGAAGTTATTAAAAGTATCTCTTCCCCATTTTTTGATAGCTTAAAATTTATTATTATTATGGTAGATATTACTTATTCATATTTACCATTTTAACTATTTTAAAATGGATAATGCAGTGTTCTTAAGTACATTAAAGACATTCACAATGTTGTTCAGCTGTCGTCACTCTCCATCTCCAGAACTTTTTCATCATCCCCAACAGAAACTCTGTGTATGTTAAACAATAATTAACCATCCTTTTCCTTCAACTTCTGGCAACCACTATTATCCTTTCTGTCCATATGAATTTGTCTATAGAAGGTACCTCATAGAAGTGGACTGATACAATGTTTGTCCTTTTGTGTCTGGCTGGTTTCGTGGAGCATAATGTTTTCAAGGTTTATCCATGTTAAAGTGTGTGTCAGTACTTACCATCGTGTGTATGATGCTGCTGTGAAATTAGTATACATCGCTGTTCGAGTGCCTGCTTTCATTTCTTTTGAGTACCTAGCTAAAATGGGTTTTGCCAGATCAAATGGTAATTCTACACTGAACTTTTGGAGGAATCATCATACTGTTTTCTACCGTGGCCGCACCTGTTACATTGCCCCCAGAGATGCAGGAGGGTTCCGATTTCTCCATATCCAAACCAATGCTTGTTATTTTCCATTTTGTTTTTTGGCAATAGTCATCCTAAAGAATATGAAGTAGTATCTCATTGCAGTTTTGACTTGTATTCTCTAATGGTTAGTGATATTAAGTACCTTTTCTTGAGCTTTTTGGTCATTTATATGTCATCTATGGAGAAGTGTCTATTCAAGTCCTCCTTTGCCTAATTTTTTCCCTCAGCTTCATTGGGATATAATTGGAATATAACATTATGTAAATTTAAGGTATATTTCATGATGATTTGATACCTATCTATGTTGTACAAGGATTACCATACAGGGGTTAGTTAACACCTCTATCATCTTACACACACACATATATATAATGTGTGTGTGTGTGTATGTGTGTGTATACACACACACTCACACACATGTATTCTTTTCCCATATAGGTTATTACAGAATAGTGAGTAGAGTTCCCTGTGCTATATGGGAGGTCCTTATTAGTTATCTATTTTATGTATAGCAGTGTATGTATGTTAACGCCAAGCTCCTAATTTATCATTTCATCCAACGTTTCCTGTTTGGCAACCGTAAGTTTCAAGATCTGTGAATCTGTTTTGTAAGTAAGTTTGTTACACTTTTTTTTTATTAGATTCCACATGTAAGTGATATCATATATTTGTCTTTCTCTGACTTACTTCACTGAGTGTGGTAATCTCTAGATCCATGTCGCTGCAGATGGCATTATTTTGCCTTTCTCTAATGGCTTAGTAATGTTCTATTGTGTATATGTAACACATTTTTATTCTTATCATTGGACATTTAGTTTGTTTCCATGTCTTGGCTGTTGCAAATAGTGCTGCAGGGAACACTGGAGGGAGTGTATCTTTTCAAATTATGGTTTTCTCAGGATATAGGTCCAAGAATGGGATTGCTGGATCATTTGGCAGTTCTATATTTAGTTTTTTAAGGAAACTTCAAACTATTCTCCATAATGGTTGTACTAATTTACATTCCCACCAATAGTGTAAGAGGATTCTCTCTTCTCCAGACCCTGTCCAGTATTTATTGTTTGTAGATTTTTTGATGATAGCCATTCTGACTGAGGGGATACCTCATTATAGCTAAAATTCTTTTTTAATTGGAGGATAATTGCTTTACAATATTGTATTGGTTTTTGCTGTACTACAACATGAATCAGCTATAAGTATAGATATAGTCCCTCCTTTGAACCTCCCTCCCAGCCCACTCCCATCCTACCCCTCTAGGTCATCACAGAGCACGAAGCTGAGAGCCCCCTGTGTTACCCAGCAGCTTCCCACCAGCTATCTATTTTACACATGGTGGTGTATACATGTCAGTGCTGTTCTCTCAATTCATCACACTTTCTCTTTCCTCCATGTGTCCACAAGTCTGTTTTCTATATCCGTGTCTCTATTTCTGCCCTGCAAATAGTTACATCAGTACCATTTTTCTAGATTCCATATATATATGTTACTATATGATACTTTTTCTGACTTAACTTCATTCTCTCTGACAGTGTCTAGGTCCATCCACATCACTACAAATGACCCAGTTTTGTTCCTTTTTATGGCTGAGTAATATTCCAGTGTTTGTATGTATCACAACTTTATCCATTCATTTGTCGATGGACATCTAGGTTACTTCCATGTCCTGGCTATTGTAGTAGAGCTGCAGTGGACCTTAGGGTGTATGCATCTTTTCAAGTTATGGTTTTCTCAGGGTGCATGCCTATTGGGTCATAAGGTAGTTTTATTCCTAGTTTCTAAAGGAATCTCCATTCTGTTCTCCATAGTGCTGCATCAACTTATCTTCCCACCAACAGTGCAAGAGGGTTCCTTTTCTCCACATCCTCTCCAGGATTTATTGTTTGTAGAATTTTTGACTTTGATGGCCATTCTGACTGGTGAGAGGTGATACCTCATTGTAATTTTGATTTGCATTTCACTGATGAGTGATGTTGAGTATCTTTTCATGTGTTTTTAGCCATCTATATGTCTTCTGTGAAAAAATGTCTGTTTAGGTTTTCTACCCACTTTTTGATTGGGTTGGTTGTTTTCCCACTATTGAGCTGCATGAGCTGCTTGTGTATTTTTGAGATTAATCCTTTGTCAATTGTTTCATTTGCTATTATTTTCTCCCATATTGAGAGTTGTCTTTCACTGCTTTGGTTAAATTTATTCCTAGATATTTTATTCTTTTAATGCAATTGTACATGAGTTTGTTGTTTTAATTTCTCTGATAGTTTTTCATGTATAGAAAGGCAACATTTTCATATATGCATTTTTGTATCCTCNTTTTATGCAATTGTACATGAGTTTGTTGTTTTAATTTCTCTGATAGTTTTTCATGTATAGAAAGGCAACATTTTCATATATTCATTTTTGTATCCTACAAATGTACTGAATTGCTCTATAATTCTAATATTTTGTGTGTGTGTGGAGTCTCTAGAAGTTTCTATATATAATATGTCATCTGCAAATAGTGACAGTTTTACTTCCTCCTTTCCAGTTTGGATGCTGTTTACTTCATTTTCTTGCCTAATTGCTCTGCTAGGACTTCCAATACTATCTTAATAAAAGTGGTATGCATAGGCATCTTGGTCTTGTTCTTAATCTTCGAGGAAAATTTCAGATTTTCTCCATTGAGTATGATGTTAGCTATGGATTTGTCATATGTGGCCTTTATTATGTTGAGGTACATTCCCTCTGTACCCACTTTTTTGAGAGTTTTTAATCATAAATGGATTTTGGATTTTGTCAACTACTCTTCTGTGTCTCTTGAGATGATTACATGATATTCATCCTTCATTTTGTCAGTGTGGCGTATCACATTGCTTGATTTGCAGATACTAAACCATCATCCTTGCATCTCCCCAATAAATCCCACTTGATCATGGTGTATGATCCTTTTTCTTTCCTTGGCTGTGCTCGGGTCTTTGTTGCAGCACGTGGGCTCAGCCACTGAGGTGTATAGGCTCTCTAGTTGGTGTGCATGGGCTTAATTGCCCCATGACATGTGGGATCTTGGTTTCCTGGCCAGGGGTCAAACCCATGTCCCTTGCATTGGAAGGTGGATTCTTAACCACTGGACTACTAGGGAAAGCCCCCCTTTTTTGAGGGTTAGAAGGAAACTTGATTCCACATTTATTCCTGCTGAAATAAAGAAATAATGAAGGCAGCTCCTTCATTATTTCAGTTACTGAAAGAGACTGCATTACCACATTACAAATCAATGTCAGATGTAAGATATATCAACAGACAAAAGAAACATTTTTCTGATTAATCAAAATTCAGTTTTTATAAGCAAAAAGAAAAACCTCAGCAAATTCAAAGCATTTTTTTTTAAATTCTTTGTTTACACCTGATTAGCCACCTGTTTCTCCTTAGATATGAAATTTTTTCATTGTTTTATTTTAATTCACTTTTAAAAGGTTTTTTTTTGTTGTTCAGTCACTAAGTCACGTCTGACTCTCTACGACCCCATGGGCTAGAGCACTCCAGGGTTCCCTGGCCTTAAAAATGGCCTTGGTGGCGCTTTTCTCCACATCATCCTTTCTCAGTATTTCCAAGAGAGAAGGTGTGAGAAATAAAGACATTTTACCATTTCTCCCAGAGGAGAAGTCCCCAGTTCGTGGGTCCCTAGGAGAGGCCAAGCTGTTTAAGCCCCCGGCAAAGTGTGAGGTGTGCCTGCGCCTGCTCACAGCCTTGTGAAAACTGCCGCCTCTGAGGCTAGGACGGCACCTGCGGGGTTTTGTCCGCCGCCTCAGGCACCTTCTCTGGCTTTGGGAGAGGCAGTTGCATCTGATTCCACGTGTCAGAGTTGCCCTCTTAGCGTATCCCCGTGGCCGCCAGCCCCAGCCTCTCCCTGGGACCTTTGCGGGAGCTGCACACCCCATCCTCGCGTTCTGCTGCAGGCCAAGTCTTGCTAGCTGCCGCTCTCGGCCCCTGCCCCCACCCTCTGCTCAGATGGCTTCGGAACCATACACAAAACATTTCTGTACTACATACGAAATTTTTAAATGGCATGGCTAGTGTTGTCGTTAAGTGATACCAGAGAATCAGTTTTTGTCAACAATTTAAAGATTTGATTACAGCTTCTGAGTAGTTTTTTTAATTGAAATATAATTGACTTATAATATTAGTTTCAGATGTACAAAATAGTGATTTGATATTTTTATGCGTTACAAAATGATCACTGTGATAACTGGTTATCATCTGTCACTGTACAAAGTTTTTACAGTATTATTGACTCTACCCCTCATGCTGTACATTTCATCCTTGTGACTCATTTGTTTTTGCAGCTGGATATTTGTGTCTCTCAACCTCCCTTACCTTTTTCACTCATCCCCAGCCAACCCCCGCTTCTGCCCCCCAGAACCACGTGTTTGTTCTCTGTATCCATGACTGTTCCCATTTTGTTATGTTTGCTCATTTGTTTTTTAAGATTCTAAGTGAAATCATATAATATTTGTCTTTTTATGCCTGACTTAAATTTCACTTGCATAAGTACCCTCTAGGTCTATCTCTCTTGTTCCAAAAGGCAAAGTTTCATTTTTTTTTATGACTAATATGCCATTGTGTGTGTGTGTGTACATATATACACATATACTACCTCTTCTTTATCTGTTCATCTATTGATTGATATTTAGGTTGCTTCCACATCTTACTTAATGCAAGTAATTCTGTGATGAATATAAGGGTGCATATATCTTTTCAAATTAGCATTTTTTTTTCTTTAGAAAAATCCCCCAAAGTAGAATTGCTACTTATACAGTAGTTCTACTTTTAATTTTTAGGAACTGTACTCTTTTCTATAGTGATTGTACCAATTTACACTCGCACCAACAGTGCACAAGAGTTCTCTTTTCTTCACATCCTTGCCAACACTTGTTATTTGTTGTCTTTTTGGTAATAGCCATTCTGACAAGTATGAGATGTCAATCTCCCTATGGTTTTGGTTTGCATTTCCCTGATGGGTAGTGATGTTGAGCATCTCTTCTGTGTCTGTTGGCCATCTGTATGTCATCCTTGGAGAAGTATCTATTCAGGTTCTCTGCTCATTTTTGTTTTTTCTCTGCCCATTTTTGAATCAGGTTGTTCATTTTTTGTTGTTGATTTATATGACATCTTTGTGTATTTTGGTTATTAACTGCTTATCAGATAAATCATTTGCACATATCTTCTCCCAGTTAGTAGGCTACCTTTTGGTTTCATTGATAGTTTCCTTTGCTATGCAAAAGCTTTTTAGTTTGATATAATCCCATTTGTTTATTTTGCTTTTGTTTCCCATGCCTGAGGAGACATATCAAAAAAAAAAGTATTGCTAAGACTATTGTCAAAGAGCATACAGTCTATGGTTTCTTCTAGGAAGTGGATGGTTTCAGGTCTTACATTTGAATCCAGTTCATTTTGAGTTTATTTTTGTATACAGTGTGAGAAAGTAGTCCAATTTGATTCTTCACATGTAGCTGTCCAATTTTCCCAGCAGCACTTATTAAAGAAGTTGTATTTTCCCCTTTGTATGTTCTTGTCTCTTTTGTTGGGATTAACTGACCATGTAATGTGGGTTTATTTCTAGGCTTTCAGTTTTGTTCCACTGATATATGTGTCTATTTTTTTGTACCACATTTTTCTGGTTACTGCAGCAATGTGGCATAGTTTGAAATGAGGGACTGTAATGTTTCCAACTTTGTTCTTAAGATTCTTTTTCCTATTTAAGATCTTTTCTGTTTTCATAAAAGTTTTAGAATTACTTGCTCTAGTTCCATGAAAAATGCCATTGGTGTTTTGACAGGAATTGCATTGACCCTGTCGATTGCCTTGAGGAATATGGTTGTTTAACAATATTATTTCTTCCACTCCATGTGCATTCGCTTGTGTCATTTTTTATTTCTTTCATCATTGTACAATAGTTTTCTAAATACAAGCCTTATACTTTCTTTATTCCTTGGCATTTTATTGTTTTTTCAGTTCAGTTCAGTCGCTCAGTTGTGTCTGACTCTTTGCGACCCCATGAATCGCAGCACTCCAGGCCTCCCTGTCCATCATCAATTCCCAGAGTTCACTCAGACCCATGTCCATTGCTTTTTACGCAATTGTAAATGGGATTGTTTCTTAGCTCCCGTGATAGTAGTAGTTAGTGTATAGAAATGCAACAGATTTCTGTATATTAATATTTTGCAACGTTACTGAATTAATTTATTCTAATATTTTGGTGTCTTTGAGAGGTTTTAAATATATACTTACTATGTCATCTGCAAATAGTGACAGTTTTACTTCTTCCTTTCCAGTTTGGATTATTTTATTTCTTTTTCTGATTGCTATGGCTAGAATTTCCAATACTATGTTGAATAAAATGCGCATAGTGGGCATTCTCGTCTTGGTCCAGATCTTAGAGGAAATGCTTTCGGCTTTCCACCCTTGAGTATTATGTTGGTTATATGTTTGTCACATCTAGCCTTTATTATATATTCTTTATTTGGAGAAGGAAATGGCAACCCACTCCAGTGTTCTTGCCTGGAGAATCCCAGGGACGGGGGAGCCTGGTGGACTTCTGTCTTTGGGGTTGTGCAGAGTCGGACACGACTGAAGTGACTTAGCAGCAGCAGCCTTTATTATGTTGAAGTATGTTCTCTCTACATTCACTGTAAGCTTTTTTAAAATCATAAATGATTGTTCAATTTTATCAGAAACTTTTAGTCACATCTGTTGAGATGATCATGTGATTTCTATTACTCAATTTGTTAATATGGTGTTATCACACTGATTTGTGTGTGTGTGGATATGGGATCATCCTTGTATTTTTGGAATAAATGCTACTGATCGTGGTGTATGATCCTTTTAGTGTGTTGTTGAATTTGGTTTTCTAATATTTTGTTGAGGATTTTGACATCTGTGTTCAGGAGTGATTGTTGTTGTTGTTCAGTCATGTCTGGCTCTCTCTGACCCCATGGATTGCAGGACGCCAGGCTTCCCATCCTTCACCATCTCCTGGGGCTTGCTCAGACTCATGTCCATTGAGTCAGTGATGCCATCCAACCATCTCATTTCTGTCGTTCCCTTCTCCTCCTGCCTTCAATCTTTCCCAGCATCCTACCACCCTGGGGAGTTCATCTTTGAGTGTCAGGAGCGATACTAGCTAGTAATTTTCTCTTTGAGGGTTGTCTTCTTCTGGTTTTGGTATCAGGGTGCTGCTGACCTGATAGGATGAGTTTGGAAGTATTCCTTCCTCTTCCATTTTTTGAAATAGTTTGAGAAGGATAGATGGTAACTCTTCTTTAAATATTTGGCAGAATTTATCTGTAAAGCTGTCTGGTCTAGGGCTTTTGTTAGGAGTTTTTTTGTTTGTTTGCTTGTTTGTTTTTATTACTGGTGGAGAAGGAAATGGAAACCCCCTCCAGTATTCTTGTCTGGAAAATTCCATGGACAGAGGAGCCTGGCGGGCTACACTCCACAGGGTTGCAAAGAGTCGAACATGACCGAGTGACTAACACATTATTACTGGCTCATTTTCCCTATTGGTAGTCAGTATCTTCATATTTTGCTTCATCCTGACTCAGACTTAGGACATTGTGTGTTTCTAGGAATTGATCTGTTTCTTCTAGATTGTCCATTTGGTTGGCATATAATTGTGGTACTCTCTTATGACACTGTATTTCTATGGTTTGGTTATAACTTCTCTTTAATTTCTGATTTTATTTGAGGCCTCTTTTTCTTGAGTTTGGCTAAAGGTTTACCAGTTTTGTTTATATTTTCAAATAAGCAGTTCTTAATTTCCTTAATCTTTATTATTATTATTTCTTAGTCTCCCTTTCATTTGTTTCTGCTCTGCTCTTTATTATTTCTTCCCTGGCTACTAACTTTCTTTCTTTCTTTTTTTTCTTTTCCTAGTTCATTTAGGTGCAAAGTTAGATGGTTTATTAGAAATTTTTCTTGTTTCCTGCGGTAGGCTTGTACTGCTATAAACTGCCTTTTTAGAACTATTTTTGCCATTTCTCGTAGATTTTTGGATCAATGCTTACATTTTCACTTGTTTCCGAGTATTTTTTAAATTTTCTCTTTGACTTCTTCAATGACATATTGGTGGTTTAGTGGGATATTTTTTTAGCCTCCACGTTTGTTTTTTTGCAAATTTTTTCTTGTAGTTTATTTCTAGTCTCATAGTGTTGTGTTTGGAAAAGATGCTTGATTTGATTTCAGCTTTCTTTAATTTACTGAGACCTTTTGGGGGCCAAGTATGTGAATTATCCTGGAGAATGTTCCATGACCATTTGGAAAGAATATGTTTTCTGCTGCTTCTTAAATGAATGTTCTCCGTATGTATCTATTAATTTCCTCTGATCTAAGGTGATGTTTAAGGCCTGCGTTTCCTTACTGATTTTCTCTCTGGATGATCTTTCCATTGATGTAAGTGGGGTGTTAGAGTCTCGAATTTATTGTATTACTATTGATTTTCTCCCTTTTGTTTTGTTAACATTTGCTTTATGTATATAGATGTTCTTATGTTGAATACATATAAATTTACATTTATTATATCATCTTATGAGAGTTATCCCTTTATCATTATGTAATATCCTCTGTCTCCTGATACAGTCTTTGTTTTAAAGTCTATTTTGTCTCATTGATACTCCAGTTTTCTTTTTGTTTCCTTTTATATGGAGTACCTTTTCCCATCCCCTCACTTTCTGTGTGTGCCTTCAACTCTGAAGTGAGTCTCTAGGCAGCATATATATGGGTCTTATTTTTGTATCCATTCAGCCACTCTGATTTTGATCAGAGTTTAATCTATTTACATTTAAAATAATTATTTCTGGGTTTATACTTACTGCCATTTTATTATTTTCTGGATCTTTTGTATTTCTCTTTTTTTTCTTTCGTTGCTCTTTGTAATTTGACTATCTTTGTGTTATGTTTAGATTCCTTTCTGTTTTTTTCTGTATCTATTACAAGTTTTTGGAGGGTAGTTACCATCAGGTTCAAATATAGAAGTATAACTCTATATGTAAATTTATATATATATGGTTATCTTAAGTTCACATTCTAATAACCCTGCGTTTTTACTCCTTCCCCCAACACACACACACACACATTCAAAGTTTTTGGCATAGTATTTAATATCTAGTTGTTTTGTGTATCCCTTAACTACTAACTTGTGGATATAGAAGATTTTACTACTTTGGCTTTACTACTTTGGCTTTATAACTGGTTGATCCACTAACTTTACTGTTTGTGTTTATGAATGAGATTTTTCCTTTTATACTCACTGGCTTAATAGTGCTGAACTCTTAGCTTTAGCTTTTCTACAAAACTCTTTATTTCTCCTAAAAATCTGAATGATACCCATGTTGAGTAGACTGTTCTTGTAGGTTGTAGGTTTTTCCCTTTTATCACTTTAAATATATAATGCCACTGTCTTCTGGCCTGCAAAGTTTCTGCTAAAACATCAGCCCATAGTTTTGTGGGAATTCCCTTATATATAACTAGTTGCTTTTATGTTGCTCCTGTTAAGAGTCACTCTTTTTAAAAATGTATGTATTTATCCTTTTTTGGCTGCCCTGGATCCTCATTGCGATGCACGGGCTTTCTGTAGTGGTAGAGGGCGGGGGCTACTCTTCACTGCAGTGCAGGCTTCTCATTGCGGTGGTTTCTCTTGCTGCGGAGCACAGCTCTAGGCACGTGGGCCTCAGCGGTTGCGGCTCTCAGGCTCAGTAGCTGGGCACATGGGCTTAATTGCTCTGTTGCATGTGGGATCTCCCAAGACCAGGGATCAAACCTGCGTCCCCTGCATTAGCAGGCAGATTCTTAACTGGACCACTAGGCAAGTCCCAAGATTTCTCTGTTTATCTTCAATTTCTGTCATTTTAATTACACCGTATCTTGGTGTGGAACTCTTTGGGTTCATCTTGTTTGAGGCATTGTGCTTCCTGGACCCAGATGTTTTGGATCCTGTCCCAGGTTAGGAAAGTTTTTATCTTCAGGTAAGTTCTCTGCCTCTTTTTTTCTCTCTTCTCCTTCATTATAGCGACCCCTTATAATGTAAATTTTAGTATGACTGATGTTGTCTCAGAGGTCTCTTAAACTATTCTCATTTAGAAAGAAATTTTTTTGTCTCTTCAGGTTGGATGATTTCTGTTATTCTGTCTTCTAATTTGCTGATCTCTTCCTTCCGTCTAATCTATTGTTGGTGTCTTCTAGTGTATTTTTTATGACAGTTATTGTATTTTCAGTTCTGTTTATTCTTCATATTTCTATTTTTAAAATTTATTTTAATTGGAGGCTAATTACTTTACAATATTGTATTGGTTTTGCCATACATTGACATGAATCCACCACGGGTGTACATGTGTTCCCCATCCTGAACCCCTCTCCCACCTCCCTCCCCATCCCATCCCTCTGGGTCATCCCAGTGCACCAGCCCTGAGCATCCTGTATCATGTATCAAACCTGGACTGGTGATTCGTTTCACATATTATACATGTGTCAATGCCATTCTCCCAAATCATCCCATCCTCTCCCTCTCCCTCAGAGTCCAAAAGTCCACTCTACACATCTGTGTCTCTTTTGTTTGCTGTCTTGCATACAGGGTTATCGTTACCATCTTTCTAAATTCCATATATATGCATTAGAATACCATATTGGTGTTTTTCTTTCTGGCTTGCTTCACTCTGTATAATAGGCTCCAGTTTCATCCACCTCATTAGAACTGATTCAAATGTATTCTTTTTAATGGCTGAGTAATACTCCATTGTGTATATGTACCACAGCTTTCTTATCCATTCATCTGCTGATGGACATCTAGGTTGCTTCCATGTCCTGGCTATTATAAACAGTGCTGAGATGAACATTGGGGTACATGTGTCTCTTTCAATTCTGGTTTCCTTGGTGTGTATGCCCAGCAGTGGGATTGCTGGGTCTTATGGAAGTTCTATTTCCAGTTTTTTAAGGAATCTCCACACTGTTCTCCATAGTGGCTGTACTAGTTTGCATTCCCACCAACAGTGTAAGAGGGTTCCCTTTTCTCCACACCCTCTCCAGCATTTATTGCTTGTAGACTTTTGGATCGCAGCCATTCTGACTGGTGTGAAATGGTACCTCATTGTGGTTTTGATTTGCATTTCTCTGATAATGAGTGATGTTGAGCATCTTTTCATGTGTTTGCTAGCCATCTGTATGTCTTCTTTGGAGAAATGTCTGTTTAGTTCTTTGGCCCATTTTTTGATTGGGTCGTTTATTTTTCTGGAATTGAGCTGCAGGAGTTGCTTGTATATTTTTGGGATTAATTCTTTGTCAGTTGCTTCATTTGCTATTATTTTCTCCCATTCTGAAGGCTGTCTTTTCACCTTGCTTATAGTTTCCTTTGTTGTGCAGAAGCTTTTAAGTTTAATTAGGTCCCATTTGTTTATCTCTGTTTTTATTTCCAATATTTTGGGAGGTGGGTCATAGAGGATCCTGCTGTGATTTATGTCGGAGAGTGTTTTGCTATGTTCTCCTCTAGGAGTTTTATAGTTTCTGGTCTTACGTTTAGATCTTTAATCCATTTTGAGTTTATTTTTGTGTATGGTGTTAGAAAGTGTTCTAGTTTCATTCTTTTACAAGTGGTTGACCAGTTTCCCTAGCACCACTTGTTAAAGAGATTATTTTTTCTCCGTTGTATATTCTTGCCTCCTTTGTCAAAGATAAGGTGTCCATAGGTGCATGGATTCATCTCTGGGTTTTCTATTTTGTCCATTGATCTATGTTTCTGTCTTTGTGCCAGTACCAGACTGTCTTGATGACTATGGCTTTGTAGTAGAGCCTGAAGTCAGACAGGTTGATTCCTCCAGTTCCATTCTTCCTTCTCAAGATTGCTTTGGCTATTTGAGGTTTTTTTAAGCTCTTTGTTAAACTTCTCACTGTGTTCATTCTTCACCTGGGTTTACTGACTATCTTTATGATTATCATCTTGAACTCTTTATTGGATAGATCCTTTATTTCTACTTAGCTCTTCTTCTGGGGTTTTGCCTTGTTCCTTCATGTAGAGAATATTCCTCTGTCTCCTCATTTTGCTTAATTCTCTGTTTATTTCTATGTATTATATAGGTCAGTAACTTTTCCTGATCTTAGAGAAGTGACCTTATATAGGAGATGTCCTGTGAGGCCCAGCAGCACACGCCCCTCTTGTTTCTAGAGCTATACCCTCTAGGGTGCCCCCTATATGGACTGCTGCATGGGTCCTTCTATTGCGTTGGGGCCAACTAATATGGGAGGGCTGTTAGGCATGGCCGGCCCCAGGCTTAGTTGACGGCCAGGCCCTGACTCATGCAGTGACCGCCAGCTCACTGGTGGGTGAGTCCTAGTTCGGTTGCTTGTGTAGCTTGGAGGGTCCTGGGGTTTGTCATGACCTGCTGGTGGGCAGGTCTCACCATAGTGGCTTTGCAGTATGTATAGTCATAGCGCTGATTTCAGCCTGTTGGCGGGTAGGCCCACGTCCCAGCTTGGCTAGTTGTGCAGGCCAAGGAGTCACAGTGCTGGTGCCAGCTTACTGGTGGATGTGTAAGCCTCTGGCACTAATAGGTAGAGCGAGAACTCCAAAGTGGTGCTTGCCAGCATAAACATCCTCATAGTAGAATGGGCTCCCCACAGAAGAGTGCTGTCAGCATCTGTGTTCCCAAAGGCAGTTCCAGTTTTCTCCTGCTTTTCAAGGGTGCTAAGATCAGAAAGTGGGTCTGACTCAGGCTTCTTTCTACTGAGACTCAGGGTGTGTGAGATTTTATGCATGCCCTTTAAGAACAGCCTATGCTTTGTACAGCCCTCTGGCTTTCTGGCTTTCCCATACACAAGCCCCATTGGCCTTCAAAGCCAGACATTCCTGGGGCTTGTCTTGAGGAACCCCAGGATAGGGAGAGTGACATGAGGCTCAGTCTCCTTGATCACTGGGGAGAATTTCTGCAGTTGCGATTATCTTCTCATTTGTTGTCTCCTATCCAGGTGATGTGTATCTAGACTGTACTGTATCATCTCATAATTCCTTCTTTATACCTTTAGTTATGGAAAATCTTTTCTTCTAGGCCTCAGGTTGTTCTTATAGACAGTTGCTCTGTAGCTGTGCTTTTCCTGTGCCTGGGGGAAGACGTGTGCTCAGGGGCTTCCTACTCTGCCGTCTTGGCCACATCTCCCGGTGTATGGTATTTTTAAATATAATTTTATTTATTTGGCTATACTGAGTCTCTGTTGCTGTGTGGACTCTTCCCTAGCTGCGGGGAGCGGTGACCGCTGTCTAGTTGCAGTACGCAGGCTTGCATGGCAGTGGCCTCTTCTGTTGCAGAGCACAGGCTCCAGTGCATTCAGGCTTCAGCAGTTGCAGCTGCACAGGCTCTGTAGTTGTGGTACACAGCCTTAGCTACCCTGTGGCATGAGGGATCCTTCTGGACCAAGAATCAAACTCATGTGTCCTGCACTGGCAGGCAGATTCTTTGCCACTGAGCCAGCAGGGAAGCCCAAATGTACGTTGAATTCTGTTTGTTGATATTTTGTTGAGGATTTCTGCTTCTATATTCATCAGGGATATTGACCAGTACTGTTACTTTCTGGTACTGTCCTTGTCTGTTTTTGGTATCGTGGTAATGCTGGCCTCATAAAATGAGTTTGAAAGTGTTTCCTCCTCTTTGATTTTTTGGAAGAGTTTGAGAAGGATTTGGTAGAATCCACCAATGAATTGTCTAGTCCTGGACTTTTGTTGTTGGGAAGTTTCTGATTAATTATTCAATTTCAAACTCATAACTTTTTTTCCCCTTCATATTTTCTATTTCTTTCTGACTCAGTTTTGGTAGAGTGTGTGTTTAAGAATGTATCAGTTTCTTCTAGGTCATCCAATTTGTTAGTTACTAGTTGTTCATAGTAGTCTCTTGTGACCCTTTGCATTTCTATAGTATCAGTTGTAACATCTCTTTCATTTCTTTTTGTTTTTTAATAATTTATTGCTTTAATAATTTATTTAAAAAATTTTTATATTGATTTCTTTTGGCTGTGCTGGGTCTTCATTGATGTGTGGGCTCTTCTCTAGTTGCAGCAAGCAGGGACTACCCTCTAGTTGGGGGCTCAGGTGTCTCATTGTGGTTTCTCTTATTGCAGAGCAGGGGCTGTATGTAGGGCGTGTGGGCTCAGTAGTTGTGGTTCCCAGGCTCTAAAGCACAGGCTCAATAGTTGTGGCGGATGGGCTTAGTTGCTCCAAAGCATGTGGGATCATCTCAGACCAGGGATCAAACTTGTGTCTCCTGCATTAGCAGGGGAATTCCTTACCACTGAGCCACCTGGGAAACCCCTCCCTTTTCATTTCTAATTTTATTAGAATTTTCTCTTTTTTCCTAGGTGAATTCAGCAAAATATTTGCCAATTTTGTGATCTTAAAAAACACCCTTAATTTTAGTGATCTTTTCTGTCGTCTTTCTGGTCTCTATTTCATTCATTTTCATTTTGATCTTTATTTCCTTCCTTCTGGTGTACTAACTGTGGACTGTTTGCTCTTTTTCTAGTTTCTTAAAGGAAACTAAAGTTAGGTTGTTTATTTGAGATCTTTCTTATTTCTTGGTGTAATCATTTACCACTATGAACTTCCCTCATATTAACAGAACTACTTTTACTGCATTATATGATTTGGGTATGTTATATTTTAATTTGTCTCAACGTATTTTTTTTACTTCTTTTCTGACTTATTTCTTGAACCTTTGGTTATTCAGTAGCATGTTTAATCCTCACATGCTTATGAATTTTTCAGTTTTGTTCTTATAATTGATTTCTAGTTATACCATTCATATCAGCAAAGATGCTTGATCTTTGACTTCCCTGGTGATCCAGTGGTTAAAACTCCTCACTTCCAAAGAAGGGGGCACAGATTCAGTCCCTGGTTAGAGAACTAAGATCCCACATGCTGCTCGGTGTAGCCAATAAAAAAAATTAATTAAAAAGTGCTTGATCCAATTTCAGTATTGTTAAAATTATTAAGATATATTTTGGCCATGTGCACTTTGAGGAAAAATATGCATTGTTACTTTGGGATGGAATATTCTGTATGTATCTGGTAAGTTCCTTTAATATATCATTTAAAGGTACAGATCTGTTCATATGAAATAGTTTGGTGAACTGTGAGATTCATTAACTTGGATATCCAAATCTCTCTTTAGATTTGGGAAGTTTTCAACTATTATTTCTTTAAATAAGCTTTCTTCCTGCTTCTCTTGTCTTTTTCTAGGATTCCAAAAATTGACTTTCTTTTGATGTTGTCCTATAGACAAGTTAGCTTTTTCTTTTCGTTTTATTCTTTTCTCTTACTGGATAATTTCAAAGGTCCTATCTTCTAATTCATACATACTTTTCTTTTGCTTGATTCATCCTGCTGTTAGTGCTCTCTGTTGTATTTTTCCTTTACTTACTGAATTGTTCAGCTCCAGATTTTGTTTGGTTCTATTTTTTTATTTCTACCTCTTTGTTAAGCTTCTCATTTTATTCATGTACTGTTTCCTGACTTCATTGAATTTTCTTGTGTGTGATTGGGCTTCCTTAAAACAATTCTTTAGAATTCTTTTATTTGATGAACTAGGGCTCTCCCTCTCCTTGAGTTCAGTTACTAGAAAATTATTGTGATCCTTTAGTGTTGTTATGTTTCCTTGATTTTTCGATGTCCCTTAAAGTCTTGCATTGCTGTCTTTACATTTAAAGTAGTAGTTACCTCCTCTTGTCTTTTGTAACTGACTTGAAGTCTATGGACTGTATAGTCCAGGGGTCACAAACAGTCTGACTCGACCGAGCGACTTTCACTTTTAGGAGAGAAATACCTTCCATCATCCTGCTAGGAGTTCTCAGGGTTTATCAGATTCTTTGACTACATCTGCTCCAAGCTTCCTGCTCCCTCTTTTGGCTGAATTCTTAAGTTCATAGGCCTTCTCTCAATGCTGCAATATACTCACAGGTGCTGACAGCCACCTCTTTGCTTAACCTAGGACAGACCTAAAACTTAAAGAAAAAAAACAAACCCTAAAGTTTCTGGTCTCTCTCTGGTCTGCAGAGTCAGTCTGGTTTTCTGTGAGTCCCCACTAGCCATCTGCCAGAGCTCACGCTGGTCCCATCAGGAATGTGCACCAGACACGGGGTGTGGTAGTACATGAGTAAAGCAAGCAGAGTGCTCAAGCTGGGGGGATCAGCGGGCGAGGCATCGCCAGTGACTGCTGGGTGGGCTTCTTGATGCAGTCTCTGATGTGGTTAGGATTTGTGTCTCTTTAATGCTGTCCAGGAGTTCTATCTGCCACTCCCCCAGCCTCTACAATGATGTAGCTTATGACTCAGTACTTTGGATAAGATAAGTAAATGGGTCTCATTGGCTGTGTCCTGTACAGTTGGGGAAGCTACTTTGCCCAGGTTTTAATTGCAGTGGTGGCTGCTGAGTTTTAGGAGTTCTTTGTGTATTCTGGATATTAGTCTCTTATAGGATTTGCAAATACTTTATCCCATTCTGTGGATTGCCTTTTCTCTCTCTTGTTAGTTTGGAATTGTACACAAAAGCTTACATTTCCATAGTGTCCAATTGATATATTTGTTTCTTTTGTTGCCTGTGCTTTTTGTGTCATATACAAGAAAGCATTGCCATATCCTTTTCCTCAGTACTTTTATAATTTAGGTTTTGGATCCATTTTGTGTTAATTTTTAAATGTGGTATATGATAAAGGACCAATTTCATTCTTTTGCATGTAGACATCCAGTTTTTCCGGGACCATTTTTTGAAAAGATTCCTTTCTACCACTCAATGGTTCTAGAACCATTGTCAAAAGCATTTAACTATATATGAAGGGGTTTATTGTGGGGTTTTTATTCTAGTCACTGTTATTTATATTTCTTTTCATAAGCCAAGACACAATATTTTGATTGCTTCAGCTTTGTAGTAAACTTTGAAATCAGGAAGTATAAGTCTCTAGCTTTGCCCTTTAAAAATTATTTAAGCTATTTGGGGCCCATTAACATTCCACATGAATTTTAGAATGGGTTTTTTATTTCTGCAAAAAAAAAAAGAAAGAAAAATGTCATTGGGGTTTTAGTGGAAATTGCATCGAATCTATGTATCATTTTATGTAATACTATCATCTCAACAATAATAAGTCTTTCAGGCCATGATTAAAGAATGTCTTTCCATTCATTTGTCTTTACTATCATTTTTTTAATTGAGGGGAGTTTAATCAACAACTGTTGATGGAGGTACCCCCTACAAAGTGAGAGAAATTGGAGATAGTGAAACACCCTGGGACAAGCAGAACTGAGAAGGCTCACCTTCAGCTTATATACAGAACACTATTTTCCAAAAGTACTCATGCCAATCAGAGATCTTTTCTAGATGATTCCATGGCTACAAGTCAACATAAGCCAAACATTTGGGCAAAGATGGAAAGAGATCTGGAAGGTCAGGGGCTTCTTTTCAGGTCTTTCCTTCCTCTATCAGATGATTTTAGCTTTACAAATGCTCTCAGATATGCCCCATCTCTCTAATGCTTATATCATAATCACACTCTTTTCCTACACTTTCATTGTATTTCTGTCTCAAGGATAGCCTCACATCAATAATGATGAAAACGGTGACCACGATGCTATTTATTAAGTTCTAACTATGTGCCAACACTGTGCTAAATGCTATAAAAATATTATCATCTCTGTTTCTTAAAAAGTGTGAAGTAGGCAGTGTTAATCCCATTTTATATAAGGCACATCTTGCTTCATTGGGTTTACTGTGTTGTGTTTTGCAGATACTGCATTTTTTTTAAAAATTGAAGGTTTGTGGCAATCTTGCACTGTCAGCTGATGGTTAGCATTTTTTAGTGACAATTTATTTTTTAAAAGATTTTTTTATTAATTTATTTATTTTTGGCTGTGCTGGGTCTTGGTTGCTGTGCGTTGGCCTTCTCTAGTTGTGTTTCTTTAGCAATGTTTTATAATTTTTAGTTGACAGTCTTTTACCTCCTTGGGTAAATCTATTCCTAAGAATTTTATTCTCTTTGATGCTTTTGTTACTGACTAGGGTTCTTGGTGAACTTCCCCGGTGACTCAGACATTAAGAATCCCCTTGCCAATGCAGGAGACAAGGGTTCAATCCCTGTGTCAGGAAGATCCCCTGGAGAAGGAAATGGCAACCCACTCCAGTATTCTGGGAAATTCCATGGATGGAGGAGCCTGGAGGACTACAGTAGTCCATGGGGTCACAAAAGAGTCGGACACAACTTAGCAACTAAACAACAACAACAGGGTTATTGGCATTCCCCAATCAATAGAATTGGCTAGAGACCAGGCAGGAAATTCAGGCAAGGTTTTATTGGGGCCCCTGCTGCAGCAGAAGGGAGAGCCAGAACAAACAACACTTTCCCTTGCTTGCTTGCTCCCCATGCAGGGGCAGACTTCTTCTTTACTTGCGGGGAGGGTGGTGGTGTGTCTGGGGGTCCGGCTGCAGGGGTGGCTTGGGTGTTTTGCCTACCCCGTAGGTGGTGTGTGCAGGGGGCATGTGCAGTACCACTCCAGGCTCCTCAAAAGTGGCAACTGGGTTGTTTGGTCTCTTTGTATATTTTAGAGTACAGAATTTGCCCTAAGTACACGTGTGTGCAGTTATTTTTATCCCCATACAGTTTGTTTGTATTTTGTTCCTGGAGTAAAGGAGTGTCCAGGTGCAAGCATTATGCGTTTCAGAAAAGGGTCCCAGATTCCAGCCTGTGTCATTCCTTGCTGAGAAACTCTACACCCTTATTCTTGAGGGGTAGGGACTGAAAGTCTCTTCTGAAATTTCTTCCTGCTGGACGGGCCACAGACCCTAGCCTACTACAGAGCTGGGTACAAGTCCCTCACTGACTGTTCCAAGGACCTGTAGGGACCTGGGCCACTCTCTGCTGAAAGGGGCTGAATTCTTTGAGTCATCATGAGCCTTACTTCAAGTTGCTGGAGCCTATAAAGACACCAACTTAACCAAAAACTTAAACAAGGGCTAAAAAGGAGAACAACAATAGCCATTATAGGGCCTAGAAAGGGAAGGAATCAGGTTAACTTTGGGTTTCTTAGCTGTCAACCAGACAAGGGAGGTGATATTGCCCCTCCTGTTACGAAGCCACTTTGCCTGGGGCGTATATTTCCTTAATGTTAACTCTTACATGTCCGGTTGCACTGATCCAAGTGCAGCACGAAGTATTACAATAGTTATTGCACAAACTATTCTCCCAGAAGGGCCAGACAATTGTCAAGAACCACACCAGCCAAGGAAACGAGAGAGATCCCAAGTCCTGTTAAGGCTTCAGATAGGAGCCCACCCACTCCATCATTTTACTTATCCTGTTTTGGTCTCTGTCTGTTTTTTAAATGAATTATTTTTTGACTGTGCTGGGTCTCACTGAGACACACAGGCTCTTTGTTGCTGCAAGTAGGCTTTCTTCGGTTGCGGTGCAAGGGCCTCTCATTGCAGTGCCTTCTCTTAATTGTAGAGCATGCCCTCTAGGGTGTGTGGACTCATTTGTTATGGTGCATGGGCTCAGTTGCCTAGTGGCATGTGGAATGTGAGATCTTAATTCCCAGACCAGGGATCGAACCTACGTCCCCTGCATTAGCAGGCTGATTCTTAGCCACTGAACCACCAGGGAAGTCCTAGATGGTACCTGTCTTTTGACTAGGTATCTCAGATCTTCCACTGGCTCACAGGTGCATTGTTCTTCTGTTGTGACCTGTGGGGTTTCTGGTAGTAAAGCTTTAGTCTGGACAAATGTACCCAACTAGATATCCCTTGCAATTTGACAGCAGTGGGGATGGCTAAAATTACTTTATAGTGACTCTTTCATTTCAGCAATAATTGTCTTCGGGGGAACCTCTTTCCAGGTTTTTTTTTTTTTTTTTTCTTTGAAATTTTTTGAAATTTTTATTTTAACTTTAGTTTACTTTACATTACTGTATTGCTTTTGCCAAGCATTGACATGAATTCACCACGAGTGTACAAGGGTCCAGGTTTTAAGAAGAACTTGGTCCCCAGGGTTTGTTAATTTGTTTTGTTTTGTTTTTTTAGTTTTTTTCTTTTTTGGCTGTGCTGAGTCTTTGTTGCTTTGCAAGGGCTTTCTCTACTTGTGGCCAGCAGGGCCTCAGTAGCTGAGGCTATGGGCATAGAGCAGGGCCTCAGTAGCTGAGGCACATAGGCTTAGTTGCTCTGTGGCCTGTGGGACCTCCCCAGGTCAGGGATCAAGCCCACATCCCCTGCACTAGGCAGATTTTTTTTTCTTTTTTTTTTTTGCTACGCTGGGTCTTCATTACTGTGCACGGGCTTTCTCTGATTGTGGTGAGTGGGTGCTATTCTCGAGTTGCCCTGTGCAGGCTTCTCATTGCAGTGTGTTCTCTTGTAGAGCATGGGCTCTGGGGAATGTGGACTTCAAGAGCTGTGGCACGTGGGCTTAGCTGCCCCACGGCACGTGGGAGCTTTTCAGACCAGGGATTGAGCCTGTGTCCCGGGTATTAGCAGGTGGATTCTTAACCACTGGATCACCAGAGAAGTCCCTCTGGGGTTTATTTGCAGAGAAAAGGCTCCTTTCTCTGTAGTTTTAGTGGGAACGGGGAGTGCCTTATGGGAAATGTCCTAAAGGTACTTACTGAATTTGTCCTAGATTAATAATATATCTCAGGGCCTGGTTCACTTTCTCATCAGTGAATGTCAGTTAGTAAGAAAAGGCTTCCCATAAGTCGTTTCAATGTGCTAAGTCTCAGATCACTCCCAGCGGCTACAAGGACCCTGAGGACTGCAATAGGAAGCAAGTTGGTCCAGAGTGCCTGAGTTTCTTGGCAGAGCTTTGCTAAGGTTTTCTTTAAAGTATGGTTCATTTTCTCTACCTTCCCTGAAGACTGGAGGTGTCAAGCAGTATGTAGCTTGTAGTCTATTCCTAGGTTCATTGTGAGCCCCTGTGTGATTCTGGCTATTGGAGAGGGCCCCTTATCACCCTGGAGGGATGTTAGAAATCCAAACCAAGAAGTTATTTCTTTAAAAAGGGACTTACAGACATCCATAGCCTTTTCAGATCAGGTGGGAAAGACTTCACCCCATCCTGTGAAAGTATCAATAAACATAGAAGATATTTATGTCCCGAGCATGCAGACATTTGGGTGAAATCTAACTGCCCGTCTTCCCCTAGATATGTCTCTCAGCGTTGAATCGACCTGAAGAATGAAGTGGGTATTGGATGGATCTGTGGGTTGTTGCAGGCATATAAATCAGCCAAGCGTTATTTGTTTTACTGTTCTTTTTACCGCCTCCCTGAAAAAGCCTTTGGCATCAAGTCCCATAGAGCATCCCTCCCGTAGTGGGTGGCATCATGTGAGCTCTTGGTGAGTTTCCACTGTTGAGCTTCAGGGATTAGAAACTTCGCTTCTTATACCAGTCTGTGCTTCAGTTCTCATACCAGTTTCTCAGCATTTATTCCCCTGGGGAGTACTGGGGGAGGCTAGGGAGTTCAGGGAGGCCAATCACCTGAGCCAGATTTGTTCAGGTTCCAGTTGCCTGTTTTGCAGTTTGATCAGCTTTACTGTTCCCTTGGCTCACAGAAGGTCCATCCCTCTGGTGGTCCCTACAGTGCATTACTGCCACCCAGGTAGGGAGCTGCACTGCTTCTAGAAGAGCCAGAACCGAATCTTTATGTCTCATGGGGGTATTAATAGCAGTTAACAGTCCTCTTTCTTTCCAAATGGCAACAGGAGCATGGAGCACCTGGAACCCATTTTTAGAATCAGTAAAATATTTAGTTTCTTGTTGTTCAGTTGCCAAGTTGTGTCTGACTCTCTACGACCCCGTGAATTGCAGCATGGCAGACTTCACTGTCCTTCACTGTCTCCCTGAGTTTGCTCAAACTCATGCCCGTTGAGTCAGTGATGCCATCCAACCATCTCATCCTCTGTTGCCCCCTTCTCCTCTTGCCCTCAATCTTTCCCAGCATAAGGGTCTTTTCCAGTGAACCAGCTCTTTGCATCATGTGGCCAAAGTATTAAAACTTCAGCTTCAGCATCAGTCCTTCCAATGAATATTCAGGACTGATTTCCTTTAGGATTGACTAATTTGATTTCCTTGCGGTCCAAGGGACTCTCAAGAGTCTTCTCCAGCACCACAATTCAAAAACAGCAATTCTTCTGCACTCAGCCTTTTTTATGGTCCAGCTCTTTTTCACATGCGTACATGAGTACTGGATAAAACTACAGCTTTGACTATAGGGAACTGTGTCAGTAAAGTGGTGTCTCCGCTTTTTAATACACTGTCTAGGTTTGTCATAGCTGTTCTTCCAAGAAGCAAGTGTCTTTTAATTTCATGGCTACAGTCACTGTTCTCAGTGATTTTGGAGCCCAAGAAAATAAAATCTGTCAGTTTCCACTTTCTCCCCGTCTATTTACCCTGAAGTGATGGAACCAGATGCTATGATCTTAGTTTTTTGAATGCTGAATTTTAAGCAAAACTTTTCTCTCTCCTCTTTCACATTCCTCAAGAGGTTCTTTAGTTCCTCTTCACTTTCTGCTGTTAAAGTAATATTATCTGTATATCTGAAGTTGTTGACATTTTTGCTGGCAATCTTGATTCCAGCTTGAGCTTCATGCAGCCTGGCATTTCTCATGATGTACTCTGCATAGAAGCTAAATAAACAGAGCTAATAATATACAGCCTTGACATACTCCTTTCCCAATTTTGAACCAGTCCATTGTTCTATGTCCAGTACTAACTATTGCTTCTTGACCTGTATACACGTTTCTCAGGAGACAGGTAAGGTGATCTGGTAGTCCCATCTCTTAAAGAATTTTCCACAGTTTGTTGTGATCTACATAGTCAAAGGCTTTATCATAGTCAATGAAGCAGACATAGATGTGTTTTGGAATTCCCTTGCTTTCTCTATGATCCAACGGATATTAACAATTTGATCTCTGGTTCCTCTCTTTTCTAAATCTAGTTTTTATATCTGGAAGTTCTCAATTCATGTACTTGTGAAGCCCAGCTTCAAGGATTTTGACCTTAATCTTGCTAGCATGTGAAATGAGTACACATTCTTACCCTTCGCTAATTGCAAAGCTCTCAGTGATACAATTAGTTCATCCTTTTGGGTGGCATGGCCTTGGCTTCTGTGACTTCATCTTGCCTGACTATGACATACCCCACCTTTCAGGTTCCCATTTCTTCAAAACTGCTCCCACCAGTAGATCTTTTGACCTCAGGGCTGTCTAAAGGCTCATCTAGAAGATCAGACCCACTGGAGTAAATCTGTTCTGTGGTCTACGTCTGTGTGCTCAGTCGTGTCTGACTCTTTGCAACCCCATGGACTGTAGCCTGCCAGGCTCCTCTGTCTATGGAATTTTCCAAGCAAGAATGCTGGAGTGGGTTGCCATTTCCTCCTCCACAGCATCTTACACTGATGCAATAAGTCTCCACTCTCAACCACTGAAAACAGTTGCCAGGTTCAGGGTTTTGCACACTTTAAAGTGATGTCTGTGGTGTCCACTAGAAGGAACTAATATCTTGTGAACCTTCCTCCAGTCAACCAGTGATGTCCTCTGATTTCCAGCACAGATTGTACCTGATGAGGGGTTAACCATCTAAGTTGTCCCAGGGTGAGCTTAGAAACCTCATTTATCAACAGGGCTGTGGCTGCTACTGCCCCAGGCAGCTTGGCTGTCCCAGGACCACCGAGTCCAGTTGCGTTGAAAGATAAGGCACTGGCCTCTGGTCTGGTCCCAGCTTTGGGGCCAGGAGTCCTAGTGCTATCCTTGACCTCCCGTGAACACACAGGGAAAGGCTTTGTCCTGCTTCGGAAGCCCCGGTGCCGGTGCTCTACTCAGCTCAGTCTTGAGAGTCTCAAAAGCCCACTGGTGGTCATAGTGTCATTAGAGAGGCTCCCTTTCTCCTCCCTTTAGAGCCTCATATAGGATTTTGCTATAATTTGGAATCCAGATACAACAAAACCCAGTTATCCTGAGAAAGCTTCTCTCTTTGTGGTGAGATGGTAATGCACTAATGGCTATTTCAATCTTTGGCCAGACAGAGGTCATGCCTCTAGGGTAAAAAAAAAAAAAAAAAAATCCTGAATATCAAAACCATTGCTGTGAGATCTGAACCTTGGTTGGAGAGGCTTTATATCCCCTTTTTGCTGGAAAATTTAGGGCCCTAAACAGTATTTTGATCTGAATCTTGTCTAGTCTCACTACTTATCAATTATCATCAACATATTGTAAGCAGAGCTCCCTTCTCAAGGCTCAGGTCCCTCATTTCCCTTGCTAATGCATTTCCAAAAAGATGGGGGCTGTCCCCCCAAACCTGCAGAAGCACTGTCCTTGTATATTGGGTAGCCTCCAGGGTGTCAGGGCCCCTCCATTCAAAAGCAAAAAGGTATTGAGAGTTTGGATGGAGGAGAATAAAGAGACGTGCATCTCTTTTATTTTGGTTCAAAACAGAGAAATATTGAGCACTCCCTGGCAGTTGACAGTCCATGGGGTCGCAAAGAGTAGGATACAACTAAGCGACTAAGCACAAGCACCCTGGCAGTTGGGTGAGGAGCGTGCATGCTCTTGGACTGGTGGGTAAACAGGGATGACGGCCTCATTCACTGTTCTTAAGTCTTGCACAAATGAATACTCCCCACTAGACTTCTGAGTGGGGAGAATGGGGGTGTTGCAAGGGGATCAGCAGAGTCTAATGAGTCTGTGTTTTAAGAATTTGCTGAGTAATGATTGGATTCCCCTCAGGGCCTCAGGCTTTAAAGGATATTGTCTCTTCCATGGGTATTTCTCCCCAGGTCTTAGCCTTATTTTTATTGGGGGAACATGTTTTTATACTTCCTGGCATCAGGGAAGCCAAACTTCAAGACCCACTTGTTCTCAGATTTCTTGGGGGAGGTCTTGGAGAATATTTTGACACCCAACAGGTAGATCATCTGAGGCTACTGATAGATACATTCTCTGTTCAGATTCTTTACATTCTTGGACTTCACCCTGTCCTAAGAATATACTGTAGGCTTCCCTTGTGGCTCAGATGGTAAAGAGTTCACCTGCAATGCAGGAGACCTGGGTTCAACCCCTGGGTCAGGAAGATCCCCTGGAGAACGGCATGGCAATCCACTCCAGTATTCTTGCCTGGAGAATCCCATGGACAGAGAAGCCTGGTGGGCTACAGTTCATGGGGCTACATAGATGACTGGTGAGCTACAGTCCATGGGGTCACATAGGACATGGCTTAGCAACTAACACACACATGAGGATGTACTAGCTCCTAACTTACTTAGCAAATCTCTCCCAAGGAGGGGAACAGAGTATGCTAGCATGTACTAAAAGAGTGCGTTAAATAATAAAGGACCCGACTCTGCAGGCAGGGGAGACATAAACCACCTTACCTTTGGCTGTCCATCAGCCTCCATCACAATGCAGTCATGACTGGGTTGCCACATCAAGAGTGACCCAAGTCTCCACTGAAGTAATGAAGGTGAATCAAGCAGGATCTGGAGTCAGGCAGGCACTCGAGCCCCATCAGTTGGTGTGTGGGAATCTCTCATCCAAGAGATTCACAAGGTACTGGGGCCAGTTGGGGTTGTCCTCAGGTGTCCCACAGGAGAGTGTTCAGGACATTCTCCCTTGCATTGCCCCTCTTTCTGACAAAAGGTGCATTGGTTCGGGCTCAGGCTCATTTCTTGGTCATCTCTCCAGCCTCCTTGGCCTTCCAGGGTCCCCTCTGGTGGGTTAATCAGAGCAGCCAAAAGCTATATTTTCTTCATTAGCCTTTTATCCTTACTGGCCTCCTTTGTTATATCTCTGTTGTTGCAGACCTTGAAGACTGCCTCTACCAAGGCTGACAGTGGGATATGGGGCCCAGTCTGAAGCTTTTGTAATTGTATCTGGATGTCAGGAGTAGCCTGGGTGATAAAATTCATGGCCAATATGTTCTTCCCTTCTGTGGACTCTGGGTCTGTATCGGTATCCTTCTTGAATGCTTCTCTCACCTGGCTCAGGAAGACTGTTTTTCACCTTTTTCCTGTTCAACCCCTCAGACTATCAGAATTTATGAGCTTCACCATACACCTTTTCATTCCTTCTGATAGACAAGTAATATATTGTCTTATCCTCTCTTGGCCTAAACGATCTTCATAGTCCCTGTAGGGGTCATGTTCTGGGATTGCATCCCCACCCACCTGGCAAATTTAGTTGTGTGAATTGGTGGCCAGTAGGCCATCTACATGTTCCCTGGCCTTTCTCAGTATATGCTTCATTTCATCCTGGGTGCAGCAGTGGGCCAGAATAACCATGCTGTCCTGCCAGGTGAGAGAGACTGCCAACCCCAGACTGACAAATAATCCCTAAACTTGCCAGGGTTCTCTGAGATCCTGCCAAACCTCTTCTCACAGGTTAACCTAATTAGTTTAGGATCTCTCTTTGGGATCTTCCAGGGGCCCCTTAAAACACCCCAAAGTTAACTGGAAATCAAGAGAATTTTAATTAGAATTTGACATTTGGGAAGTTAGTCAAAAAAATTTAAGAGTTTTAAAATACCCAGTTAGATCAAATCATAGGTTTCTGTGAAAAAAATACTCCTTGAACTAAGGTGGAGGGAAAAAATCCAAAATAAATATAGATCACTTAAACGCATGGAAACTCACACAGTCCAACATCGAAAGTAGCATTCCAGGACAACTTTGTTCTCTTATGACAGAGAGAAACCAAATCCAGGCATGTATCAGCCTACTCTTATTAAAAATCCATTTACCTAATTAAATTTAATCCAACTTTAGAAGACTTGGACCACATATAAAATTCTTTTCTCAGTGTTCCTTTTCCACAAATCAAAACTTTCTGTAGTTATATCTTGCCCCTTCTTTTCCTCATTCAGAAATAGCCAGCTATAGGCCAAAATCACCTTTTTTTTTTCTTTCAACAAAATGTATTTCCATTCCTCATACTTTCTTTTCTGAAAACAAATTCTACTTTCCTTAAGTGATCATGAACTGTCTTCTATATTAACATTCTATAGATTGGTAAAGAACATCTCAAGTTGGCACCTAACACCTTTAGTTTTTCTCTCATGAAACACAAGGATTCCCTTGTGGCTCAGATAGTAAAGAATCTGGCTGCAATGTGAGAGACCCAGATTCGATCCCTGAGTTGGGAAGATCCCCTGGAGAAGAGAATGGCAATCCACTCCAGTATTCTTGGTGGGAGAATTCCATGGACAGAGAAGCCTGGTAGGCTACAGTCCATGGGTTTGCAAAGAGTCAGACATGACTGAGTGACTACATTCTCACTTCTTTCTTTTTCACTTTCATAAGAAGAGAAAAGTAGGTAAATTTAGATTTGTTTTGTAATTAATGTTTCAGTACTTTATCTTATTTGAAATGGCCTGGATATTCAATGAATTCCTATCACTTAATTTAATTTCGGTTTACCAAAATTTGGAGAGACTGTATTAGATGGACATTTCCAAAACAGAATTATTCCTATCGAGTTTACCAAAAAGTTCCTATCCCAGTTACATTTACTTAAATTTTAATTGTATCAGGTTGTCTTCCCTGTTGACAGATTTCATAACAAAAGCAGTATGCACTTACTCTCAGTAACCCTAAGAACAATGAAAGTATTGTACTTAATGTTATGTTTTTTTTTTTTTCCTTGGCTGCACTGAGTCTTCATTGCTACATGTGGGCTTTCTCTAGTTGTGGCAAGCAGGGGCTACTCTTCATTGCAGTGTGTAGGCCTCTGGTTGCAATGACTTATTTTGTTGCAGAGCACAGGCTCTAGGCGTGAAGGCTTCAGTAATTGTACCATGCCAGCTCAGTGGTTGTGGCACACAGGCTTCATTGCCCAGCAGCATGTGGGATCTTCCCAGACCAGGGGTCGAAACCAGTGTCCCCTGCATTGGCCAGCGGATTCTTAACCACTGGACCACTAGGGAATCCTGTACTTAATGTTGATAACTTTAAAGACAGATCTGTATTAATGAAACCCACAAGCTTAAGCTAGCTCTAATACCAGATACTGATTAAATATTGAATATCTCCCAGATCACATGAACATTAAATGTTATCTGATAGTGTTGTTCAGTCAGTAAGTCATGTCTTACTCCTTCTGACCCCATGAACTACAGCACATGGGGCTGCCCTGTCCTTCGCTGTCTCCTGGAGTTTGCTAAAACCCATGTCCACTGAGTTGGTGGTGCCATCCAACCATCTCATCCTCTATCAACCCCTTCTCTTTTGCCCTCAGTCTTTCCCATCATCAGGGTCTTTTCCAATGAGTAGGCTCTTTGCATCAGGTGGCCAAAGTACTGGAGCTTCAGCTTCAGCACCCGTCTTTCCAATAAACAGTCAGGGTTAATTTCCTTTAGGATTAACTGGCTTGATCTCCTTGCTATCCAAGGACCTCTCAAGAGTCTTCTCCAGCACCGGAGTTAAAAAAAAAATCTATTCTCTGACACTCAGCTTTCATTATGGTCCAACTCTCACATCTATATATGACTACTGGAAAATCATACCTTTGACTATATGGACCTTTGTCATCGAAGTGATGTCTTTGCTTTTTAATACAATGTCTAGGTTTGCCATAGCTGTTCTTCCAAGGACCAGGCGTCCTTTAATTTTGTAGCTGCAGTCACCATCTGCAGTGATTTGGAACCCAAGAAAATGAAGTCTCTCACTGTTTCCACTTTTTCTGCATCTATTTGCCATGAAATAATGGGACCAGATGCCATGACCTTAGTTTCTGAATGTTGAGTTTTAAGCCAACTTTTTCACTCTCTTCTTTCAGCTTCCTCACAAGGCTCTTTAGTTCCTTTCTGCCACTTTCTGCCATTAAAGTGGTTTCATCTGCATATCTCAAGTTATTTATATTTTTCCTGGCAATCTTGATTCCTGCTTGTGAGTGATCTAGCCCACCTTTTCTCCTGATGTATTCTGCATAGAAATTAAATAACAGAACTGACAATATACAGCCTTTCTGTACTTCTTTCTCAATTTTGAACCAGTCAGTCAGTTGTACCATGTCCAGTTCTAACTGTTGCTTCTTGACCTGCATACAAGTTCTCAGGAGGCAGGTAAAGTGGTTTGGTATTCCCATCTCTTTAAGAATTACTAGAGCTAATCAATGAATATAATAAAGTTGCAGGATATAAAATCAGCACAGAAATGCCTTGAATTCCTATACACTAACAATGAGAAAATAGAGAAATTAAGGAAACAATTCCATTCACCATTGCAATGAAAAGAATAAAATACTTAGGAATATATCTACCTAAAGAAACAAAAGACCTATATATAGAAAACTATAAAACACTGGTGAAAGAAATCAAAGAGGACACTAATAGATGGAGAAATAGACCGTGTTCATGGATCAGAAGAAGCAATATAGTGAAAATGAGTATACTACCCAAAGCAATCTATAGATTCAATGCAATCCCTATAAAGCTACCAATGATATTTTTCACAGAGCTAGAACAAATAATTTCACAATTTGTATGGACATACAAAAAACCTTGAATAGCCAAAGCAGTCTTGAGAAAGAAGAATGGAACTGGAGGAATCAACCTGCCTGACTTTAGGCTCTACTGCAAAGCCACAGTCATCAAGACAGTATGGTACTGGCACAAAGACAGAAATATAGATCAGTGGAACAAAATAGAAAGCCCAGAAATAAGTCCACGCACCTGTGGATACCTTATCTTTGACAAAGGAGGCAAGAATATACAATGGAGAAAAGACAATCTCTTTAACAAGTGGTGCTGGGAAAACTGGTCAACCACTTAATGAAACCAGAACACTTTCTAACACCATACACAAAAATAAACTCAAAATGGATTAAAGATCTAAGCATAAGACCAGAAACTATACAACTCCTAGAGAAGAACAGAGGCAAAACACTGTCCGACATAAATCACAGCAGGATCCTCCATGACCCACCTCCCAGAATATTGGAAATAAAAGCAAAAATGAACAAATAGGACCTAATTAAAATTAAAAGCTTCTGCACAACAAAGGAAACTATAATCAAGGTGAAAAGACAGCTTTCAGAATGGGAGAAAATAATAGCAAATAAAGCAACTGACAAAGAATTAATCTCAAAAATATACAAGCAACTCCTGCAGCTCAATTCCAGAAAAGTAAATGACCGAATCAAAAAATGGGCCAAAGAACTAAACAGACATTTCTCCAAAGACATACAGATGGCTAACAAACACATGAAAAGATGCTCAACATCACTCATTATCAGAGAAGTGCAAATCAATACCACAATGAGGTACCATTTCATGTCACTCAGAATGGCTGCGATCCCAAAGTCTACAAGCAATAAATGCTTGAGAGGGTGTGGATAAAAGGGAACCCTCTTACACTGTTGGTGGGAATGCAAACTAGTACAGCCACTATGGAGAACAGTGTGGAGATTCCTTAAAAAACTGGAAATAGGACTGCCTTATGACCCAGCAATCCCACTGCTGGGCAGACACACCAAGGAAAACAGAATTGAAAGAGACACATGTACCCCAATGTTCATCTCAGCACTGTTTATAATAGCCAGGACATGGAAGGACCTAGATGCCCATCAGCAGATGAATGGATAAGAAAGCTGTGGTACATATACACAATGGAGTATTACTCAGCCATTAAAAAGAATACATTTGAATCAGTTCTAATGAGGTGGATGAAACTGGAGCCTATTATACAGAGTGAAGCAAGCCAGAAAGAAAAACACCAATACAGTATACTAATGCATATATATGGAATTATGAGAACCCTGTATGTGAGACAGCAGAAGAGACACAGTTGTATAGAACGGTCTTTGGGACTCTGTGGGAGAGGAAGACGTGGGATGATTTGGGAGAATGGCACTGAAACATGTATAATATCATATGTGAAATGAATCGCCAGTCCAGGTTTGATGCATGATACAGGGTGCTCAGGGCTGGTGCACTGGGATGACCCAGAGGGATGGTATGGGGAGGGAGGTGCGGGGGAACGGTTCAGGATGTGGAACCCATGTACACCTGTGGCGGATTCATGTTGATGTATGGCAAAACCAATACAATATTGTAATTAGCCTCCAATTTAAATAAATTAATGTTAAAAAAGAAATTTTCACAGTTTATTGTGATCCACACAGTCAAAGGCTTTATCATAGTAAATGAAGCAGATGTAGATATTTTTCTAGAATTCTCTTGCTTTCTCTGTAATCTAACGGGTGCTGGCAATTTGATATCTGGTTTCTCTGCCTTTTCTAAATCCACCTCTTACATATGAAAGTTCTCAGTTCACATACTGTTGAAGCCTAGCTTGAAGGACTTTGGGCATTACCTTGCTAGCATGTGAAATGAGCACAATTGTGCTGTAGTTTGAACATTCTTTGGTATTGCCCTTCTTTGGGATTGGAATGAAAACTGACTTTTCCAGTCCTGTGGCCGCTGCTGAGTTTTCAGTTTGCTAGCATACTTGAGTACAGCACTTTCACAGCACCATCTTTTAGGATTTTAAATAGCTCAGCTGGAATTACATCACCTCCACTAGCTTTGTTCATAGAAATGCTTCCTGAAGACTACTTGAATTCACACTCCAGAATGTCTGTCTCTTGTGAGTGACCACATCATCGTGGTTATCCAGTTCATTAAGAACTTTTATGTATAGTTCTTTTGCATAATTTTGCCACCTTTTCTTAATATCTTCTGCTTCCATTAGGTCCTTGCCTTTTTTGTCCTATACTATGCCCATCTTTGCATGAAATGTTCCCTTGGTATCTCCAATTTTTTTAAGAGATTTTTTTAAATAGTCTTTTCCATTCTGTTTTCCTCTATTTCTTTGCAATATTCACTTAAGCCTTTCTTATCTTTCTTCGCTATTCTCTGGAACTCTGCATTCAGTTGAGTTGTCTTTCCCTGTCTCCTTTGCCTTTCATTTCTCTTTTCTCAGCTATGGTAAACCTCTTATATATTTCTGAGAATGTGCATAAGCACTCAATTTCCTTTAAGCCAATGAAATACAGCTCATTTAAAAGTTAATTTTTACACAAAGACAGAACCAGAAATCTCATAGTTTCCCTGCTTAAATTTAAAATGGCCTTTCTCTGCCTCAGTCTGGAAAACTACAGGTGAATCAGGTAGTTCCTGAGAGGCCAGCAGGCTAGTTACATTGCAAAGGCAGAGGAGAGATGCAAGCTCTTGTTTTCTCTTTTTGCTCTTTAAAATCCCAGTAAGTAACCCAGGGCTCAACTCTCAGGCAATGTGGGCTTGTTTGTATTTCAAGGTTTAAGTGCTCCACTATGTCTGCAATATCAGCAGAGACTTGCAGGAGCAGTTGGCCAGACAAAACTGCATCACAAAGATACCAGTGACAAAACTTGAAAACATAAGGATTTTCAGGATAAAGAGGACAAGAGTATAGGGGTGAGGACCGAGGGAGAGATAAAGGGAGGAGAGACAGAAAAGACTGAAAATGAGAAAGAGACAGAGAGAGAGAGACTGCCATTTCAACCCACCCCCTGCAGGTGTCTATTCAGGCACCAACCTGCAGGCTTCCAGAAAGGACCAGTGAAGGACGGAGCACCCTGTCCACTGCCCACCGGGGTGATCAAGGCTGGAAAACAGACAGGTGTCCATCCTGTGTGGGACTGCAACCCACAGGTGGGCCTCTCACCCACTTGGACACCAGTGTACAGAAATCTGCCGCTTCAGCCCATCACCTCAGGGACTCCTCTTGGCAGCAGGAAATGAAGGTGAGAATATAGGGGTGATCAGACTTCCAGCCACCACACGTAATGAGCTTTGACCCCATCACTCTCATAAATCTCTGGTCAGCTGGGCCAACGTCTGCACAGTATGAGGAGAGCCTCTCCCACCTCTCTCATCACCCGTCAAGGTGAGCCATTGCCGGCCAGAGGGAGCAGGTCTCACAAGCTCAGGTGTGAGCTCCCTGATGACCTCAGAATGACAGGACAGAAGTAAGAGAGGACAGAGAAGTAGAGAGATTTCAGGAGAGAAAAAAGGAAAATGGTGAGGGGGACAGCGTTGCCTAAATGAGGGAAGTGAGGCCCCCAAAAGCCAGGGAGGCAGAGTGAACAAACGTGGGTGACTCTGAACAAGAAGTTGAGACAGCCGCTTGTCACACACAAGGAAACAATGTTAGGTGTCCCAGAGGTGCCCAGATCTTTTCCTCAATAGGGAACATGCCCCATGTTGGGCATCACAAAATGTTACCAACCAGTGTTCTTGGCCTCCTTCATCAATAAAAATAGATCAGAGGCCTGACTGGAAATTCAGGAAAGGCCTTATTGGGGCCCTTGCTGCAGCAGAGGGAAGCAAGGACAAACAACAGTTTCCCTTGCTTGCTCCCTGAAAAAAGCCCACTTTAATTACCTTGGTTTATAGTCTTTACGCCAGCCATAACTTGTAGGAGTGAGGGGAAGAGTACAAGGCTATTTGAAGTAATGCTATGGCTCTGATTGGTCATTGGCTCTGGCCCAAATTCTATCATGCTGCCAACACATCTAAGGGTTCTGGGCATATATGTATTTTATGGAAGATTGGTGGCTCAGAGGTTAAAGCGTCTGCCCGCAATGCAGGAGACCCGGGTTCGATCCCTGGATTGGGAAGATCCCCTGGAGAAGGAAATGGCAACCCGCTCCAGTATTCTTGCCTGGAGAATCCCATGGACAGAGGAGCCTAGTAGGCTACAGTCCACGGGGTCACAAAGAGTCAGACACGACTGAGCGACTTCACTTCACTTGGTAAAACTATCACAGAACCATGAACCAAATGTTTAGGTAAGGGGGACTTACCTTCAGTGGACTCCACAATAATAGAGATGAAAACACAATGGAATAGCTTTGACAGAGTTGAAGCAGACAAACAGCATGAAAGAATCCAGCATTGCCAGGACACCCAATACATTTGATAAAATAAGAAAATTCATGACATCGCCATGATTCTACACTCAGCCAAAACCAATGGGGAATAAGTAATAGTGGAGCCTATTTTTTCTTTGCATGGGAGAATTAGACCTGAAGCCACATTAGTTTCCTAAACTAGGTCTCAAAAACCATACTGTACCTTGCTCAACACAGAATAGGCTAGGGAAGCAGTTCTTTTTTAATTGAAGTATTGTTGATTTACAATGTTAATTTCTGCTGTACTGAAAAGTGACTTAGTTATACACACAAATATTCTTTTTCATATTTTTTCCATTATGGTTTATCCCAGGAGATTAGACATAGTTCCCTGTGCTGTACAGTAGGACCTTGTTGTTTATTCCTTCTTGATGTAATAGTTTGCACCTACTCACCCCAAACTCCCAGTCTCTCCCTCTCCCTCCCACAGTGGCAACCATAAGTCTGTTCTATGTGTGAGTCTATTTCTATTTTATAGATAGGTTCATGTGCCATGTTTTAATTCTACATATAAGTGATATCATCTGGTATGTCTTTTTTCTGACTTATTTCTCTTAGTATGGTTGTATCTAGTTGTTCCATGGTATTGCTAATGGCATTGTTCCCTTCTTTTTATGGCTGAGTAGTATTCCATTGTATGCATGGGCCACACCTTCTGTATCCACTTTTCTGCTGATGGACATGTAGGTTGTTTCCATGTTCTGGCTATTGTGAACAGTGCTACTATGAGCATAGCAGTGCATGTATCTTTTTGAATTATTGTTTGTACAGATACATGCATAGGAGTGGGGTTGTTGGATCATATGACAATTCTATTTTTAGTTTTCTGGGTACCTTCCTACTATTCCCCATAGTGAAAGTGAAGTCGCTCAGTCGTGTCTGACTCTCTGCAACCCCATGGACTGTAGCCTACTAGGCTCTTCGGTCCATGGAATTTTCCAGGCAAGAGTACTGGAGTGGGTTGCCATTTCCTTCTCCAGGGGATCTTCCCAAACCATGGATTGAACCCGTGTCTCCCATGTTGCAGGCAGATGCTTTACCGTCTGAGCCACCAGGGGAGCCCCTATTCGCCATAGTGACAACTTATATTTATTCCCACCTACAGTGTAGGAGGGTTCCCTTTTCTCCATAAGCTCTTCAGCATTTGTTATTGTAGGTTTTTCAATGATGACCATTCTGACTGGTATGAGGTTGTACATCATGGTAGTTTTGATTTGCATTTCTCTAATAATTAGTGACATTGAAGCATCTTTTCCTGTGCCTGTGGTCAACTGTATGTCTTCTTTGAGAAATGTCGTTACGTCTTCTGCCCATTCTTTGATTGGGTTGTTTTTTGTTGTGTTGAGTTATATGAGTTGTTTATATATTTTGGAGATGAAGTTCTTAAGGTGGGGTCCAGGGAACCTCAGACTGGGGCAGGAGATCCCATGAAACTATTTTCATAATGATAAGACATTACTTTGTTCACTCACACTCTCACAAATGTGGAGTTTTTCAAAGTCTGCTTGACATGTTGCATCACACCAGTTACGAGACTCAGCCTGTTTCCTCTTACGTCAGGCATTAAAGATGTTTCAAAAATGTAAAGGATGTCACTTTTTCTGGAAGATAACTTTTTCAGAAACTTGTTTAAAACCAAGGACTTCCCTGGTGGTCCAGTGATTAAGACTCTGTGCTTCCACCACAGAGGTTGTGGGTTCAACCTGTGGTCAGTGAACTAAGATCCTTATGCCACAAGGTGCAGCCAGGAAAAAATTCCAATAGGTTCATTAACATTAAATTATTAAAGTTTCCAAAAACTGAATTTAAAATAGGGTAAACATAGAAAGATATACCTACATAAAGCAAAAGTTCTCTGGCATCCTCCATTTTCAGTACAAAGGGGCCTTGAGACCAAGAAGTTTGAGAACTTTACTAATCCAAAGTCCCAGAGAACAGCTGTGTTCAGGGGAAAGTTTGTGGAACAGATTCTGTGAACAGAGCGCAGGCCACAAAGCAAGCCACCAGTGAGATTTTCTGCCAATAACCAAAGACAAAGTCTTGAAATATGAAAAGTCACTGTAGATAGCAAATGGTAAATAGCAAAGTATGTTGACGGTTACGAGAATAAAGACTGGTTTTAAGGCCAGGGCCTGTTACACTTGAATTGTATCTTTTAAACTCAAGATGAATAACACAGAGACTAGCACACAGAAAGAGCTCAGTAAGCATATGTTCAGCAAACATGTGACTGATTATAAAATGAAGTTATGAGGTTCAATAGGTGGAGAACAAATTGGCCATATCAAGAAAGGCTTATAACAGGGGGACTTGTTCTAGAGTCAGTTCTCAAGAGGGTTGAAGAAATGAGAGGAACTGAGATACAGAGCCATCTCACATCCCCAGTAAACCTCTCTCCCCTCTTTACCTCATCTTGATTCCTTCATTTTCCTTTAAAGTCTGATTAGAGGAGGCTGTTGGAGAAGGCAATGGCACTCCACTCCAGTACTCTTGCCTGGCAAATCCCATGGACGGAGGAGCCTGGTGGGCTGCAGTCCATGGGGTCGCCAGGAGTCGGACACGACTGAGTGACTTCACTTTTCACTTCCATGCATTGGAGAAGGAAGTGGCAACCCACTCCAGTATTCTTGCCTGGAGAATCCCAGGGATAGGGGAGCCTGGTGGGCTGCCATCTATGGGGTCGCAGAGTCGGACACGACTGAAGCGGCTTAGCAGCAGCAGAGGAGGGTGTTAGCAATCATTGCATCTCAAGCATCTTAATATCCTAGACTCACTATGACCTAAACAGAAGTTTCCATTCTAACCCCACGTCTTACTAATGGTGGTGTGCTTCTGCACATTCAACTTAATATGGTTCTTGACTCCTTTCCCCCTCAGCCCTTCCATCTGATTCTCTGGCATGTCTTGTGATTCTACTCCCAAAGCACATACTAAGTTTATCCACTTCTCTCCATCACTACTTGATCACCTCAAAGTTTCTGGCTTAAAGAGTTTGATTGGGTTGTAGGGTGAGATTTTCTATGAGAGCTCTACTTTCTCTGGGATTTCTCCTTGTCACAAGTTCCTGTTTGCTTTCTTGAAATTTTTTTCATATTTTAGGTTTTTTTCAAAGACCCCAAATGATAGGTAATAAAAACAATTTGAATGGATATTATGACCTCCATTTTTTTTTCCTTTGAGAGATCATATCTCCTGAAGTGCAAAATGTAAAAGTCCCAGTTGTGTCCTGACACTTCCCCTTTTAATGCATCTACATATACTGGTGGTTTAGGTACTGCAAGAGTACTTAGCTACAAAATGGATAATTTTTACACCTTGTATCTATCTATCTATATATAGGTATAGCTATAATTATAATTTGGACAATATATGATTTTAGGTTAATTTTCCTTATCATAGTGTTGGCTTGATTCAATGCCTTGTCATCAATTTTATTTCAGGTGTACTGTCCCTTTAACATTTTTAAAATTGATGTATTGCTGATATACAATATTAGTTTCAAGTGTACAAGATGATTTGACATTTATATATAATATCACCTTGATAAATCTAGTAATCATCTGCCAACATACAAATTTACTATATGGTAATATTAAGTCTATGATTAATATTATTGACTATGTATTACATCCATTGTTGACTATTCTGTACATTATATCCCTGTGACTTAGTAAGTCTGTACCTCCTGATCTCCTTTACCTATTTTGTCCAGCGTTTTACCCCATCCTCTCATCTGCCAACCCCAGTTTGTTCTCTGTAACCTTGAGTCTGTTTCTTTTTTGTTTTTGTGTTCATTTATTTTTTAGATTCCACATGTTAGTGAAATCATGGAGTATTGTCTTTCTCTATCTGACTTACTTCACTTAGCGTAATACCCTCTGGGTCCATCCATGTTGTTGCAAGTGCCAAGATTTCATCCTTATCTTATGGCTGAGGAGTATTCTTTTGTGTATATATGTATGACATCTTCTTTATCCATTCATCAATAGATGGTTGTCTCTTCATATAGTCCAATTAAACTAAAATTAATAGAACTAGTGGCTTGGTAACTTGGTAAAAGATATTCATATTGACCTTGGTTCAAATAATAGGTCTGCTGCTTCCTGTCTCTCTGAACTTGAGCACATCGCTGAAGCTCTCTAAACCTCAGTTGCACATTCTTTAAAAGGAGGATGACAGTATCCATGTCAAAGTTAGAGACAATTATATGAAATAATGCATATAAAGTGCTTAGCAAAGGACCTGGAATAGACTAGGGTTTACCAACTCTTGCTTTTACTGGTTTACTTTTGGAATTTCTTTATACCTTATGTATAAACTATACCTATAAAACCTGATGTTATTAAGCATTCCCTAGTCTATTCCAGGTACTCTGCTAAGCACTTTATATGCCTTCTTTGAGACAATTATATGAAAAGCAAGAGTTGGTAAACCATGCCCCCAGGCCAAATCTGGCCTGCTTCCTATTGTCACAAGTAAATTTTTATTGTGACACAACCACATTCCTTCCTTTATGTATTGTTTTTCACGTTGGTATTGAATAACTGCAATAGAATGCACAGCCTGAAAAGTCTAAAAGTTTTTACCATCTGGCCTTTTACACAGGCTTGTCAACCCCCAAATACAAGGAAAAGAAACTTAATTGGCCAAAACAAAATTTCAAACAGCATTTGACATGTGGATGTCACTATTTTCAAAATACAAGATCTATCAAGCCCTTCCTCTCATGTGATTTGGGGAGAAACCAACAGCACTGGTTCAAACTGACTTGAAGAGCAGAGATGAGCAAGAGGTAGATAGCCCAGAAAACACGGAACTGGAGGCAACTGCAAGAACTTTCCCCAAGGCAATTTTAAGGGGAGAAGAAGTCTCTCCACCCAGTGTTGGCCCCTGAGGATAACAGCAAAGATGAGACTATCATGTAAACAAACCTTCCTTAATACCCAGTTTTCTCCACCAAACATAGCCTGCACTATCTGAAAGACTCCAAAGTTCACAGACAAATTTCTCAGGTAAATCCTCACAATTGACAGGTAAAATGCAGTCTCCTGATAGTAGGTTCTTTTGATAAATAAGTGAATGAATGAAGGAATGTTGCCTCTAACCACTTAGTTGTCTAAATCTAGCAAGGTTTTGGGTTTTTTTTTTGAGATCTTTTTCTTTCCAGTTTTATTGAGACTTAATTGACATATAGCACTATATAAGTTTAAATTGTATAGCATACTGATTTGACTTACATGCATCATGAAATGACCACAGCAAATGTTGTGAACATCCATCATCTCATCCAGACACAAAATGAAAGCAAAGATCTTTTCCTTGTGATGAGAACTCTTGGATTTATTCTCAACAACTTTCATATATCACAAACAGAAGTGTTATGATTCCACTGCTTTCTAATGCCTATTCAGTTCCCATTAGTCAGAAGTTATGTGTGTGTTGTCATTTGTCTAGCAGTTAAAGCATTCAGCACACTGGGTTATTTCTTACTCCTTATCCTGAATTGTTAGTTAAATGATATAATTTTATTTTCCATAGACTTTTGCTTGTTCTCTATCTAAATTGTTCTCTTTTTTAAATTTAATTTTTATATTGGGATATAGTTGAAATACACTACTAAATTTGTTTCAGAGGTATAGTGAAGTGGTTCAGTTATGTGGTTACATATCTATTCTTGTTCAGGTTCTTTTCCCATATAGGTTATTTATCTTATTTTTAATTGGAGGATAATTAGTTTACAATATTGTGATGGTTTCTGCCATATATCAACATGAATCAGCCATAGGTTATACATATGTTCTCTGCATCTTAAACCTCCCTCCTACATCGGCTCCCCACTCCACCCCTCCAGGTTGTTACAGAGCACCATTTTAGGTTCCCAGCTTCATATAGCAAATTCCCACTAATTAACTATTTTACATATGGTAATGTACCCATATAGGTTGTTAATAGAGTTCCCAGTGCTATACAATAGGTCCTTGTTGGTTATCTAGTTTATTTTATCTATTTATTTACTTACTTATGACCACAAAGCATGTGGAGAANGAAATCTCCATATGTAGGAGAAGGCGATGGCACTCCACTCCAGTATTCTTGCCTGGAGAATCCCATGGATGGAGGAGCCTGGTGGGCTGCAGTCCATGGGGTCGCTAAGAGTCAGACATGACTGAGTAACTTCACTTTCACTTTTCACTTTTATGCATTGGAGAAGGAAATGGCAACCCACTCCAGTGTTCTTGCCTGGAGAATCCCAGGGACGGGGGAGCCTGGTGGGCTGCCGTCTCTNAGATGAGTAATGTATCTCAGAGCCGGGTTTACTTCCTCAACAGGAAAATGTCAGTAATAAGAAAAGGCCTCAATATGTCATTTCAATGGGCTAAGTCTCAGACCACTCCTGGGGTCTCACGGACCCCCAGGACTGCAGTAGGAAACAAGTTGGTCCAGGGTTCCTGAGTTTCTTGGCAGTGCTTTGCTTAGGTTTTCTTTCAAGTATGGTTCATTTTCTATACCTTCTTTGAAGACTTTGGGTGCTAAGAAATGTGTAGCTGCTTATAGTCTATCTTATAGTTGCTTACAGTCTATCCCAAGGGCCATTGTGAGACCCTGTGTGATTTTGGCTGTAAGAGAGGGCTTGCTAACGTTTTCGAGGGACTTAGGATGTCCAAAGTGAGTGATTATTTCTTTTAAAAGGGACTAACAGACTTCCATAGCATTTCTAGATTGGGTGTGGAAAATTTCAACCCATCCTGTAAAGGAAAAACAAACACCAGAAAATATTTCTATCCTAATCCTGGGAGCATCTGGGTGAAATCTAACTTCCAGGATTCCCCTGAATGTCCCTCCATGTTGGATTGGTCTGACTAAGGGAGAGGGTGTTAGATGGGACTGTAGGTTATTATGAGCACAAAAATCACAGGCAAGCATTACCTGTTTTCCTGTTCTTTTAATCCCTCCCTGAACTGGCCTATGGCATCAAGTCCCATACTCCATCCCTCTGCAGTGAGTGGCATCCTGTAAGCTCCTGTAAGCTATCAGTGAGTTCCCACTGTTGTATCAGGGATTAGGTCTTTAGCCTCCTTTTCATACAGGTTTGTGCTTCCCTTCTAATAGCCCCATTTCTCCATATTTTCTTGATCCTGTGGGGTGTCCTGGGGAAGGCTAGGGAGTTCAGGTGGCCAATCACTAAAGCCATGACTTGTTCAGGTTCCTGCAGTTGAGCTTCTGTTTGCAATTGGATCAGCTTTGCTGTTCCCTTGGCTCACAGAAGGTCCATCCCTCAGCTGGCCCCTACAGTGGTTACTGTTACCCAGGTCAGGAGCTGCACTGTTTGTAAATGAGCCAGAACCAAATCTTTATGTTTCAAGGGGGAATTTCTAGCAGTTAATATTTCTCTTTGTTTCTAAATGGCAGTATGAGAGTATAGCACGTGGAACCTGTATTGAGTCAATAAAAATATTTAATTTCCTTTTCTTCCCCAGTTGCAAAGCAGTTGCAAAACTCATTAATGCAGTTAGTTCAGCCTTCTTGGCTGATATCTGGGGTGGCAGAGCCTCGGCTTCTATGACTCCACCTAGACTAACTATGGCATACTTTGCCTGTCAAGTTCTCACTTCTACAAAATTGCTCTCACCAGCAAATCATTCATCTCAGGGCTGTCGAGAGGCTCACCTAGAAGATCAGACCTGCTGGAGTAAATTTGTTCTATGGTCTCTATGTGTGTGCTCAGTTGTGTCTGACTCTGTGACCCCATGGACTGTAGCCCAGCAGACTCCTCCGTCCATGGGATTCTCCAGGCAAGAATACTGGAGTGGGTTGCCATTTCCTCCTCCACAGCATCGCACACTGATGCAAAAAGTCTGCACTCTTGGCCACTGGAAACAGTCAGTGGGTGTATGGTCTGGCACACCTTTAAGGTAACATCCAGGGTGTTTACTAGGAGGGCCTAGTAAACAGCCAACCAATCATATTCTTGAGTTCAAGCACAGATGATACATGGCAAGAGGTCAATACAACTAAGTGTTGTCCCAGGGTGAGCTTGGAAGCCTCATTGACCAGCAGGGCTGTGGCTGTTACTGCCCACAGGCAGGTCGGCCACCCCAGGGGCATTGGGTCCGGTTGTTTTGAAAAGTAACCTACTGCTCTCTGAGCCAGCCCCAGCTTTTGGCTCAGGACTCCTAGCGCTGTCCCTGACCTCCCATGAATGTATAAGCTAAAGGGCTTGTCCAACTTTGGAAGCTCAGTACTGGGTCTACTCAACTCAGTCGCAGTCTCAAAATCCTGCTGGTGGTTCTTATTGGATTGAAAGGGTTCCATTCCCCCTCCCGTTAGTGCCACATGTAAGGGTTTTGCTGTAAGGCCATAATTTGGATCCAGATCAGACAGAACCCAGCCATTCTGAGAAAGCCTCAGAGTTGCCTTTTTCTAGCTAGAGATAGTAATGCACTAATTATTGTTTTTCGATCCATGATGGGGCTTATGTCCCTGGAGTCAAAACAAATCCTAAATATTGAATCCATTGCTGTGAGATTTGTGCCTTGTTTAAAGAGGCTTTATATCCCCTATTTGTCAGAAAGTTTAGGACTTAACAGTATTTTGATCTGAATCTTGTTTGGTCTCACTACTTAATCAATGATCATCAAAATATTGAGGCAGAGATCCCTTCTCAAGGCTTAGTTCCCTTGCTAATGCATTTCCAAAAAGATGGAGGCTGTCCCGAAAACCCTGCAGAAATACTGTCGTGTGTACTGGGTGTTCTTCAGGGTGTCAGGGTTCCTTCATTCAAAGGCAAAATGGTATTGAGAGTCTGGACGGAGGAGAATACAGAAAAGTACGTCTTTCAGGTCCAAACCAGAGAAATACTAGGTGCTCCCTGGCACGAGGGTGAGGAGGGTGTATGGGTTTGGCACCAGTGGGTGAAAGGGGTGACGGCCTCATTCACTGCTCCCCCAGTCTGCACAAACCGACTCTCCCCACTAGAATTCCAAAAAGTGAGAGTGAAAGTGGCTCAGTCTGTCCAACTCTGCAGCCCAGGATTCTCCAGGCCAGAATACTGGAATGGGTAGCCCTTCCCTTCTCCAGGGGATCTTGCCAACCCAGGGATTGAACCCAGGTCTCCCGCATTGCAGATGGATTCTTTACCAGCTGAGCCACAAGGAAAGCCCAAGAAGTCTGGAGTTGGTAGCCTATCCCTTCTCCAGGGGATCGCCCTGACCCAGGAATTGAACCAGGGTCTCCTGCATTGCTCACAGATTCTTTACGTACTGAGCTATCAGGGAGGCCCAGACTTATGAACTGTGAGAACAGGGCTCGTACAAGGGGATCAGCAGGGCCCAAATAATCCACGTTTTAGGAATTTTCTGACCAGTGGTTGGACCTCCTCCAGGCCTCAGGCTTTAAAATATATTGTCTTTTCATTGGTATCTTTCCCCAGGTCTTAATCTTTTTAACTCTATCAGAAAAAAATTGGCAGATTTGACATTTTTGTTCTTGTTTCATGTATTGATTTTTTAAATTGAAATGTAGCCCTTTTACAGTGTGTCAATCTCTGCTGTACAGCAAAGCAACTCAGTTTTACACATACATACATTCTTTTTTTTTTTAATATTCTTTTCCATTATAGTTTATCCCAGGAGATTGGATGTAGTTCCTTGTGGCATATAGCAGAATAATGTTGCTTATGCATTCTAAACATAATAGTTTGCATCCATCCCCTCCAAATTCCTAGTCTATCCCTTGTGAACCACAAGTCTGTTCTGTAGTCTGAGTCTGTTTCTATTTCATAGACATGTTCATTTGTGTCATACTTTAAATTCCACATATAAGGGATATCACATGGTATTTTTCTTTCTCTTTTTGTACTTAGCATGATCATCTCCAGTTGCATCCATGTTCTGCAAATGGCATTATTTTGTTTTTGTTTTTTTTTTTTTTATGGCTGAGTGGAATGCCATTTATATATGCATTATACCTTCTTTATCCATTCATCTATTGATGGACATTTAGGCTGTTTCCATGTTTCGGCTATCGTGAATCTGCTATGAACATAGGTGTGCGTGTACCTTTTTTAGTTTTATTTTTTTGTTTTTGGCGGTGCTTGGTCTTCCTTGCTGCACACGTGCTTTCTCTAGTCTTGGGTGCTGGGGGCTGCTCCTCATCGCAGTGCTCAGGCTTATCATTGCAGCGGCGTCTCCTGTTGTGGAGCCTGGGCTTTAGAGTAGAGGCTCCAGAGTTGTGGTGCTAGAATTTAGTTTCTCACAGGATGTGGACTCTTCCTGGACCAGGGATCGAACCCGTGTCCCCTGCATTGCCAAGTGGATTCTTAACCACTAGACCACCAAGGAAATCTACATGTATCTTTTTGAATTATAGTTTTGTCCCAGTGTATGCCCCAGGCCTTAGTTTTATTCTTTAATTTGTTTAGCTTTTGGCCATGCTGAATGGCATGTAAGATCTTAGTTCCCCAACCAGGGATCAAATTCTCGGCCCTTGCATTGGTAGAGCGAAGTCCTAACCACTGGACTGCAAGGGAAGTCCCCTGAATATGTAACTTCTAACTAACATATAGTATGCATAAACACTGAATTTAGGATCTCTGCAGGATGAAGTAGGAAGGAGGGAAATGAAACAAGGGTTAAGCAGTGTTCTTGTATGTGGGTGCTCAGATGTGGGTGTCTGACTCTTTTGAGACCCCATGGACTATACAGTCCATGGAATTCTCCAGGCCAGAATACTGGAGTGGGTAGCCTTTTCCTTCTCCAGGGGATCTTCCCAATCCAGGGATTGAACCCAGCTCTCCTGCATTGCAGGTGAATTCTTTACCAGCTGAGCCACAAGGGAAGCCACCTTTATTCTTTATATATTTGTTAATACACAATATTTGTTTCTCTTTTTCGGAGGCACTTCACTCCGTATGACAGACTCTAGGTCCATCCACTTCACTACAAATGACCCATTTTTTTATGCCTGAGTAATATTCCATTGTATAAATGTTCCACATCTTCTTTATCCATTCATCTGTCAGTGGACATTTAGGTTCTTTCATGTCCTGGCTATTGTTAATAGTGCTGCACTGAACATTGGGGTCCATGTGTCTCTTTGAATTATAGTCTTCTCAGGGTATATGCCCAGTTGTGGGATTGCTATGCCCCAGGTCTTAACCTTATTTTTATCAGGAGAAGGAATTTTGTTCTTCCCGGCACCAAATTATCCCAAACTACAGGATCCACCTCTCCTCTAATTTTTTAGAGGGTGTCCTGGAATATATTTTGATGACCAGCAGGAAGGTCATTACTACCAATAGATGCATTTTCTGTTTGAATTCTTTGCCTTTTAGATTTCACCTATCTTAAGATTACTCAGGGCTTCCCTGGTGGCTCAGACAGTAAAGCGTCTGCCTGCAATGCGGGAGACCTGGGTTAGATTCCTGGGTCGGGAAGATCCTCTGGAGAAGGAAATGGCAATCCACTCCAGCACTCTTGCCTGGAAAATCCCATGGATGGAGGAGCCTGATAGGCTACAGTCTATGGGGTCGCTCCTAATTTATTTAGCAAATCTCTTCAGAGGAGGGGGACAGGACATCCTGGAATATACAGAGAGGAGTGAGTGGTGATAATGGTCCTGAGTCCATAGGCAACAGGAGACATAAACCACCTTCCCTTTGGCTGTCCGTCAACTCCCATCACAGTGCAGTCATGGATGGAGAGAGGGCCGGCTGGTCAAGTCAGAACAGAGCAGGTGGCTCAGGTGTCGAAAGTAATTCAGTTTTCCTACCTGCCATGGCTAGGGTGACCTGGGGCTCTGCTGGAGCTACGAGGATAGATCGAGTGGGATCCAGAGCCAGGCAGGCACTCGGCCCATCACCCAGCGAGCAGGAATCCCATTGGAGAGATTATCCAGAAACTGGGGCGGATCAGGGTTGCCATTCGGGTATCCCCCAGTAGTATGCTCAGGACATTCCCCTTTCCAGTGTCCTTCCTTCAGGCAAAAGGCACTAGTTTCAACCCAGGTGGCTTCCTGGCCATCTGTTGGGTCTTCTCACCCCTCCTGGGTCTCCTCTATATAGCAGATGAATCAGAGCAGACAAAAGGTGTATTTTCTTTGTTAGCCTCTTATCCTTATTGGCCTCCTCTGATAAGTCTTAGTTGTTACAGACCTTGAAGGCCTCCTCTGTCAAGGCTGACGATAGGATTTGGACCCAGGCTCAAAATGTAGTTTTCTCTTGATATTGGGCGTAGCCTGGATGATAAAATGCATGGCTGATATCAACCTCCTTTCTGTGGACTCAGGGTCTATATTTGTGTACATCCTAAATGCTCCAGGCTCACGAAGACTGCCGAGTTTTCATCTTTTTCCTATGTAACCTCTTAGACCTTATCATAATTTATAAGTTTCACCATACATGTTTTCATTCCTTTTGATGGATAAGTTATATAATGTCTTATCCTAGCCTGGCCTACACAGTTTTCATAGTACCTGTGTGGGTCATGTTCTGGGACTGCATGCCCACCTTCCTGATGCATTTGGTGTGGATGGGTGGCCAGGAGGCCATCTGTGTATTCCCCAACTTTCTCAGCATACCTTCCTTTTTCATCCCCGGTGCAACAGGGGGCCAGAATAAAGATGGTCTCGTCTTGCCAGATGAGACTGCCAACCCCAGCCTGACAAATTAATCCCTAAACTTGTCAGGGATCTCTGAGAAATGGCCAAACCTCTCCTTACAGGTTAACTCAGTTAATTTAGAATCTCTCTTTGGGATGCTCCAGCGGCCCCTTGAGGCACCCCAAAATTAACTGAAAGTCAAGAGAATTTCAATTGTGATTTTGGATTTGGTGAGTCTATCAAATTTTTAAAGTTTTTAAACACCCAGTCAGATGGGAATCATAGATTTCCGTGAAACAGTACTTCCCTTGAGATAAATGGGGGAAAAAGTCAAATATAGATCACACAGTTCAGTTCACTTCAGTCGCTCAGTCGTGTCCGACTCTTTGTGACCCCATGCGCGCCAGGCCTCCCTGTCCATCACCAACTCCCGCAGTCCACCCAAACCCATGTCCATTGAGTCAGTGATGCTATCTAACCATCTCATCCTCTGTCATCCCCTTCTCCTCCTGCCCTCAATCTTTCTCAGCATCGGGGTCTTTTTAGATGAGTCAGCTCTTCACATCAGGTGACCAAAGTATTGCAGTTTCAGCTTTAACATCAGTTCTTCCAATGAACAGCTAACACTGATCTCCTTTAGGATGGACTGGTTGGATCTCCCTGCAGTCCAAGGGACTCTCAAGAGTCTTCTCCAACACCACAGTTCAAAAGCATCAATTCTTCAGCACTCAGCTTTCCTTATAGTCCAACTCTCACATCCATACATGACCACTGGAAAAACCATAGCCTTGACTAGATGGACCTTTGTTGACAAAGTAATGTCTCTGCTTTTTAATATGCTGTCTAGATTGGTTATATCTCTCCTTCCAAGGAGTAAGCATCTTTTAATTTCATGGCTGCAATCACCATCTGCAGTGATTTTGGAGCCCAAAAAATAAAGTCTGACACTGTTTCCACTGTTTCCCCATCTATTTCCCATGAAGTGATGGGACAGGATGCCATGATCTTAGTTTTCTGAATGTTGAGCTTTAAGCCAACTTTTTCACTCTCCTCTTTCACTTTCATCAAGAGGCTCTTTAGTTTTTCTTCACTTTCTGCCATAAGGGTGGTGTCATCTGCATATCTGAGGTTATTGATATTTCTCCCAGCAAAAATATCTTCATATTGACCTTGGTTCAACTCTCACTTCCCACTTGCGTGACCTTGAGCAAGTCACTGAAGCTCTCTAAGCCTCAGATGCATATTCCATAAAAGACAGGATGTCAGGATCCATGTCAAAGTTTGAAACAATTATATAAAATGATGCATATAAAGTGCCTAACAGAGTACCTGGAATAGACTAAGTAGTGCTCAATAACATTAGTTTTTATGAGTACATTTTATACCTAATGTATAAAGGAATTCCAAAAGTCAACTGGTAAAAGCAAGAGTTGGTAAACCATGTACCCAGGCCAAATCCAGCCTGCCACCTACTGTCACAAGTAAATTTTTGCTGTAACGCAGCCACATTCCTTCATTTATGTATTGTTTTTCACAGCAGAATTGAATACCTGCAAGAGACTGTATGGCCTGAAAGTCTAAAATTTTTATCACTGGGCCTTTACAAAGAATTTGCTGACCCCCCAATACAAGGAGAAGAATTTAATTGGTCAAAGCAAAAGTAAGATTTGAAGTGTGGATGTAACTATTTTTTAGTCAAAAATGAAAAAGGAAAATACACCATCTATCAAGCCCTTCCTCTCACATGGTTTGGGGAGAAACTAATAGCACCGGCTCAACCTGATCTGAGGAAGAGAGATGAACAAGATGTAGATGACCCAGAAGAATCCACTGAACTGCGGGCAACTGCAAAGACTTCCCCAAGGCAACTGTGAGGGGAGAAGAGAAGTCTAAACCCAGCGTAGGCCCCTGAGAATAGCAGCAAAAGGAGGACAATGGCATGTGAACAAACCTGCCTTTATATGTGCGTGTTCTCACTTTTTAAAACAATTTAAACTGGAGGCTAGTTACTTTACAATACTGTGGTGGTTTTTGCCATACATTCACATGACTCAGCCATGGGTATACACGTGTTCCCCATCCTGACCCTGCCTCCCCATCCCATCCCTCAGGGTCATCCTGGTGCACCAGCCCTGAGCACCCTGTCTCATGCATCGAACCTGGACTGGCATCCTGTCTTTAATAACCAGTTTTCTCCCCCCAAAGATAGTGTACACCATCTGAAAGATGCTAAAATTCGTAGTCAAATTTCAAAGTTTTCCTCCAATAACTCCTCAGAATTGACAGGTAAAATGCAGTCTTCTGATAGTAGGTTCACTTGATGAATAAGTGAATAAAAAAAGGAATGTTGCCTTTAGCCTCTTAGTTGCCAAAATCTAGCAAGATTTTTTTTTGAGATCTTTTTCCTTCCAGTTTTACTGAGACATAACTGACATACAGCACTATATAAATTTAAATTGTACAGCACAATGATTTGACTTACATGTCACGAAATGACCACAGTAAGTTTAATAAACATCTATCATCTCATACAGATACAAAATAAAAGCAAAAAATTCATTTTCCTTGTGATGAGAACGCTTGGATTTACTCTCAACAACTTTCATATCTCACAAACATCAGTGTTATTAATTCCACTGCTTTCTAATGCCTCTTCAGTTCCCATTAGTCAGAAGTTATATGCGTGTTGTCATTTGTCATTCTGTATAGAGAGTATTTCTTACTCCTTATCCTAAACTGTTACTTAAATTATATACTTTAATTTTCACAGACTTTTGCCTGATCTCTACCTAAATTGTTCTCTTTTTTAATTTAATTCTTATATTGGGGTATAGTTGAATTACACTATTACATTTGTTTCAGATATATAGCAAAGTGGTTCAGTTATATAGATACATAAATCTATTATTTTTCAGGTTCTTTTCCCATCTAGATTATTCATTTTATTATATTTTTAAGTGAAGTTGCTCAGTCGTGTCCGACTCTTTGCAACCCCGTGGACTGTAGCCCACCAGGCTCCTCCATCCATGGGATTCACCAGACAAGAATACTGGAGTGGGTTGCCATTTCCTTCTCCATTGGAGGATAATTACTTTTCAATATTGTGATGATTTCTGCTCTTCAATCAGCATGAGTCAGCTATAGGTATATGTATGTCCCCCACGTCTTAAACCTCCCTCGCACCTCCTTCCCCCACCCTCCCCTACAGGTTGGCGCAGAGCACCGGCTTTAAACTCCCTGCTTCATACAGCAAATTCCCACTGGTTTTCTACCTTACAGTTGTAATGTACCCGTATAGGTTATTAACAGAGTTCCCTGTGGTATGCAGTAGGCCCTTGTTGATTATCTAGTTTATTTTATTTTTAAACCTATATATTTATTTATGGCCATACTACATGGCTGCAGGATCTTAGTTCCCAACCAAGGATTGTCCTAGGCCCTTGGCAGGGAGACCTTGAAGTCCTAAGCATGGACCACCAGGAACTTCCCTGGTTATCTATTTTATATGTAGCAGTGTGTATATGTTAATCCCCAACTCCTAATTTATCCCTCCCCCTAACCTTTCATCTCTGTCAACCATAGCATTTATTTTTGAAGTCTGTGAGTCTGTTTCTGTTCTGCAAATAGGTTCATTCGTATCTTTTTAGATTCCACCTATAGGTGATAGCATAGTTTTCTTTGTCTGCCTTCACTTAGTATGATAATCTTTCAGTTCAGTTCAGCTCAGTTGCTCAGTCATGTCTGACTCTTTGCCACCCCATGAATTGCAGCACGCCAGGCCTCCCTGTCCATCACCAACTCCTGGAGTTCACTCAGACTCAACGCCCATCGAGTCAGTGATGCCATCCAGCCATCTCATCCTCTGTCATCCCCTTCTCCTCCTGCCCCCAATCCCTCCCAGCATTAGGGTCTTTTCCAATG
>SJYQ01003430.1:0-11171 GCA_006410935.1 Redunca redunca | reverse complement strand
TTAAAATTTTATTTATACTAAATTGATATTATATTACATGATGTATGAATTACATATAATTCATATATTCACCGTAATAATTAGTATCATTATTTCAGAACTCAATTTTGAACAAGAGATCCTGTTGGTATATAAGGGAACACGAAGCCTTAGGTACAAGGAGGACGTCTATTATTTTAAAAGAAAGCAGAGACATGGCTAGGAAAATCAAAATCTTGACTATTTCACAGATATTTCAATATGTTCAGCAGGAGCAAACAAGTATCCAAACCCTCTTAGAAAAGAAATGAGTTGGTTCATTACAACTTGAGCCAAAGTGTCAAGTGTTACACATAGATCCAAATATAGTCCCTTCTGGCAAAGAAACAGCAGGGGCAGAGCTGGTAGACACCTGATAGCATTGCCCAGCAAGCTGAGCTCAAGTTTTGCTTGTTGTGGAGACAAATACACTGGAAATCCAGGCAGTGAACAAATCCCAATACCTCAGTTCCAGAAAGTTCTTTGAAGATGAATTTTAAATCTCCTGAGATGTCTTTTTGCTTGTTTCTGTTTTAATATTTATTGTAGAATTTTTAAATATACACAAAATAGAAAGAGTAAGTTAATGAACTCCCAGTGGATCCATTACCCAGCCTCAATGATCATCATCAATAATGTAATTTTAAAGTTTAACCCATAATTTTAAACAAAAATTAAGTTTTATACATGATATGCATGCATGCTCAGTTGCTTCAGTCATGTCCAACTCTTTGCGACCCTATAGACTGTAGCCCACCAGGCTTCTCTGTCCATGGGATTCGCCAGGCAAGAATACTACAGTGGTAGCCATTTCCTCCTCTGGGGATCTTCCTGATCTAGGGACTGAACTCGGGTCTTCTGCATTGCAGGCAGATTTTTTTTTTTTTTATCACTGAGCCATGGGGGAAGCCAGTGGCAAGATTTCACAAACTATTTTCCAGGTTCAGTGAAGGAATGTGGGTTTTAGTTCATCTATGTTGCTCTTAAAGAGTTAGAAAACAATTGGCAGGTTTTTTCAGATTTAAATTCTCAGGGTAAATAAATCTTTATGAGATCACCATCAATGAAAGCCAAGCATGTTCAGAAATTCACTTTTGTTAGACCAGCTCTAGAATGAATATAGGGCTTCCCAAGTGGCACTAGTGGTAAAGAAACCACCTGCCAGTGCAGGAGACGTAAGAGATGTGAGCTGGATCCCTGGATCAAAAAGACCCTCTGGAGTAGGAAATGACAACCCACTCCAGTATTCTTCCCTGGAAAATCCCACAGACAGAGCAGTCTGGCAGGCTACAATCCATAGGGCCACAAAGGTTCAGATAGGACTGAGAAACTGAACACAGCAAAAGAATGAACAGACTTTCAGGATACATTCATGCTAATACTAAAGCTCACTAGAAGCTAATGAAAAACACAGATGTTCAATTTATCAATTTAAAATAAAGGATATTTGTGAAGCAATCTGAAAGGTTCAGGGCATTTCACTTCCAGAAAAGTCTTAACTGAAAAAATAAAATTTAGGTTAGAAACTTGAGAACAAGAATAGGATCAGAGTAAGATGAGGTGGATGAAGTTAAAGAGAAACTCACCCTATTGGAGTAACCAGATGGACTTTTGCTGGGGACTACTTCAGTGGGTCAGTTAGGATGCTAGTAACACATCTTCCCCAGCACAGGGTGGGAGAGTACTAACCAGGGTTTGCCTTCAAACTTTTCCTCATTTAAGTGTCTAATTTCCACTTTTTCCCCATTACTAAAACACTTCACTCTGAAGATACCGAATTTCTAAGCTTCTATTTTACCTACTCGAAGAACATTTTAAATTAAGGTTTTCTTGATGTTTAGGGAGCAGTCCACTTGGAAACTATTGACTCCTGGGTGAGCTATCTACCATCCCCTCAGGCCATTTAGACTTCACTACTGGCAAAACACAAATACAGATTTTTCCTGTTTTTCCAGCTTCCAAAGAAAGGATTCTGGCTTTTTCTGGGATTGTTAAAGGAAAACTATCCTATAATCCAGTCTCTAGAGGATGGTTCCCTTAAGAATGAAAGTTCTGCTTACATTTTCAATTCAAACACACACAAAAATTTTTTTCTCATCTTTTTGCAAGCATGCTGATTGTCTTAATATTTATTTCTAAGAGTAATAAAACATACTCTTTGTTTCTCCTTTGTGCAGGCACATGCTACAACTTTATTATTACTACCTTAACTTCTCCTTATCAAAGGGTTGAGAATCGAAATGATTTTAAGAGCTCCCAGTTTGGAATTTTTGTTTCTTTAGCTCTCTCTCTCTCTCATATTAAGTATCAAATGAGACACTTTAGTTAACAGAGCCAGAAATGTTGGACTTCTTTCCTTTGTTCTAAGTGGCTTCCTTTCTAACCCAACCCTAGGTAACCTGTAAGAATTTGACTCGATCAAACAACCTATCTACTGACAAGAATTTTTCAGAATCAATTCCAGCCCAAAGAATAGTATTAGAGAGCACTCCATTGTACCTGTGAGGACTCTGGTATCTAAAAAGAGCAGTTCCCTTCTCTGCCAATCTGTTCCAAAATGGTTGGCTAGTAGACTCTGTAGTAATAAATGGTGGAGATGCTGAGGAATTTTCTGGGCTGTAGCAGTACCATTTCCAAAATAATGACATTTGGTTACTTTTATGTATCAATAAATGTAATATTGTATATAAATTATTTCACCAAAAATAATTTGCTTCTTGGTTTTTGAAGATAAAAAATACCCTGGTGAGTTCTATAAAATTTAAAGCAATCTATTCTTTTTTTTTTTTTTCATCAGATTTGTTTGCTTGTGTTTATTTTATCTATATAACTATAACCACTCTTTGGATTGGACTGACATAATTTCTTTGAAGGGCCCACCTGCAAAATGACAATAACATTATCTGACAATATCAGAGCATAATATATTCAACTCAGAGAGGCCTACACATTGGGCATAAAAGCGATGCTTACTCATCACATTTTGTTCCCTTAAAAAATGTGTAAGTGCCACCATGTGACTGGGAGGATGCCTGGGTACTCAGTCCCTAAGTTGTGTCTCACTCTTTGTGACCCCATTGACTGTAGCCTCCCCCAACCCCTGCCAGGCTCCTCTGTCTATAGGATTTCCTGAAACTAGTTGCCATGATCTCCTCCAGGGGATCTTCCCACCCCAGGGACTGAACTGCATGTCCTGTGTCTCCTGCATTGTTGGTGGATTCTTTACCACTGAGTCACCTGGGAAGCTCTGAGTGCAAGGATACTATGTTTCAAATGGAGACTTGCAGGTATACTGGGTGGGCTACTTGAGGAATGACCTTTCAATGTTATTTGTTTGACAAATTTGCTGTTGTACTATGCAGTTGTAACGGCTCACCTGGTGACTCAGATGGTAAAGAATCTGCCTGCCATGTGGGACACCCAGGTTCCATCTCTGGGTCAGGAAGATCCCCTGGAGGAGGGCATGGCAACCCACTCCAGCATTCCAGCCTGGAGAATCCCATGGACAGAGGAGCCTAGTGGGCTACAGTCTATGGAGTTGCAGAGTCTAACACAACTGTACAACTAACACTTTCTCTTTCATGTAGTTATAACAACTGATTATAATTTTTAAAGTTTTTATTGAAATGCATTTTTGCTTCACTGAGTTTTCATTGATGATTATGCTTTTGTGGGATGAAACAATAGAAAGGGGAAAGTAGAAGGAGTAGGGAAAAGAGTATAAGAGAGAAAGCCAAGAAAACAAAGGAGAAGTGATAAGGAAACTGAAGAAGAAAATGTAGGATGGAGGAAGGCAGAAAGTTGCTTAGGAAGAAGAGCAAGATGGAGAAGAAAACATTCTAAGAGAATAAGAATAGTTTGGTTAGTTCTCATGGTAGTGTGATTATTTCTACTCCAAGCACCACTCAGAAGTTAAAAGACTCCCATGTAGCTGCAGTGATAAATTTTCAATTCCCTTCATGTTCTCTTTACTCTTAACTTTTGCTCTTATTAGTTATTCATTCCAATACTGTTACCAAAAGCTGCTAACCTTATCTCTCTTTTTCCTTTCAATCTTAAGGTAATGAGACACCTGACCCTTTCCTGTCACAAAGCCAGAAAAAAAGGAGCAAACATATGTTTAGGTGAAAGAAGAACAGGATTTCAGGAACCTTTTGGCCCCAATCCATACCAACACGTCATCTCCTGGGCTAGCAGTTCCCCTCTGCTAAGCTCCCGTCATGCTTTTGTAACTAATATCTCCTTTTACAAAAAAGGAAACTGTAGTTTAAATGCCTTGCCTATGGCTCCCCAGTGAGCAAATGTCAGAAATAAAACCCAGGCCTCCTGACGTCAAAGTTCTTTCCACTTCACGATGCCTAAAAATACAAACAAATAAAATAACTCCTCAAGGCAAATAAAACAACTCCTCAAGGCAAATAAAACCTTATCCACTGCCATACTGCATCTTAGAAACTTGAAGTTTAGCAAGGTTGATTTTTAAAATTCTAGCTTTTTAGTACGCAACACCTGACTTTGTAACACATTAATCCACTTAAATGTATTTTACTAAATATTCCTAATATTTATATTGAGTCTAATAATCTAGTAGTATCCCATAATAACAGTTTCTAACTGTAAGAACCCTCAGGAAATTTCTTCTATCACTTTTAAATAAAAAATCTTCAGCTGAACTGAGATCTTTTTGTGACTTTGCTTATACATTTGAACGACTTCACTGTTTCCTGTGAGTGCCAACCCTACAAATCTGTCTTGTTGACTAGATCTCACCATAGAAGTCACTTTCCTGGGTCAGCCTTCTGACTCTTCAGAGTAAGTTATCCACCCCTGCATACTGCATTTATATAGTAAATAAATACAGTAATTTGAGTAATCACTGCTTAGTGTCACTGTTGCCTTCCAGACCATAAGCACCATGAGGGTAGACTTTGCCTTAAGCGCTAATATATTCCCAGCACCTATCACAGGGATTGGCACAGAGTAGGTGTTCAATAAATATTTATATAGTAAGTGAATTTCTCTCATGGGATGGAGCAATAGAAAGGGGAAAAGTGTGTTTCTCTGAATAACTGCATGAGGTTTTGCTTATCTAACTTAAGAAGAATAACACATAATAATGTCCTCTTTCTTCTGTGCTACTGTTCACAGTGCACTAGGGTAAGTGTTTTGTGTGCATATTCTTACAACAACTGTATGAGGTAGCAACAATTTTAAACCACTTCTCTTGAGGACACAAAAGTTTAGAAAGATTAAGTGTCTTGTCCAAAGTTACCCAGCTAGTGGTTGAAGTTTGCTGATATATGAATTTAGGAAATAAAAATTGCAAAGAAAATATTATGCTTTTTTCCCAAAGACTAATTTCTCCTTCTGTTTTTTGTTTGTTTTGTTTTTTTATTAAAATACAGTTGATTTATCTCCTGTTTTTTCATTAACATTATACCAGCACCAGGGGGAGGATGGGAAAGGGAAATGCCCACTTCCCCTAATAATTATTTATTATCATATTTTTCCACTTTGATTCCCATTTAATAAATCCTAATTGTAGAACGTTGGCTTTTACATCTATAAGTCTAAATATTCCTAATATTTCATTCACATGTTCATGTATTACATGGATAACTATTCAAAATGATATCTGAAAGATGTTGTATACATATACAATGGAATACTACTCAGCCATAATAAAAAAAAAATGAAATAATTCTGTTTGCAGCCACATGAACAGGCCTAGAGATTATCATACTAAGTGAAGTAAGTCAAAAAGAGAAAAGACAAATACCATATGATATTAATTATACATGGACTCTAAAATATGACACAAATGAACTTATTTATGAAACAGGCTCATAGACACAGAGAACAGACTTATGGTTGCCAGTGGGCATGGGACAGATTGGGATTTGGGGGTTCAGTTCAGTTTAGTTCAGTCGCTCAGTCATGTCTGACTCTTTGTGACCCCATGAATTGCAACATGCCAGGCCTCCCTGTCCATCACCAACTCCTGGAGTTCACTCAAACTCATGTCCATCAAATCAGTGATGCCATCCAGTCATCTCATCCTCTGTCGTCCCCTTCTCCTCCTGCCCCCAATCCCTCCCAGCATCATAGTCTTTCCCAATGAGTCAACTCTTTGCATGAGGTGGCCAAAGTATTGGAGTTTCAGCTTCAACATCAGTCCTTCCAAAGAACACCCAGGACTGATCTCCTTTAGGATGGACTGGTTGGATCTCCTTGCAGTCCAAGGGACTCTTAAGAGTCTTCTCCAACACCACAGTTCAAAACCATCAATTCTTCAGCATTCAGATTTCTTCACAGTCCAACTTTCACATCCATATGTGACCACAGGGAAAACCGTAGCCTTGACTAGACGGACCTTTGTTGGCAAAGTAATGTCTCTGCTTTTCAATGTGCTGTCTAGGTTGGCCATAACTTTTCTTCCAAGGAGTAAGCGTCTTTTAATTTCATGGCTGCAGTCACCATCCGCAGTTATTTTGGAGCCCCCCAAACTAAAGTCTGACAGTGTTTCCACTGTTTCCCCATCTATTTCCCATGAAGTGATGGGACCGGATGCCATGATCTTCGTTTTCTGAATGTTGAGCTTTACGCCAACTTTTTCACTCTCCTCTTTCACTTTCATCAAGAGGCTTTTTAGTTCCTCTTCACTTTCTGCCATAAGGGTGGTGTCATCTGCATATCTGAGGTTATTGATATTTCTCCTGGCAATCTTGATTCCAGCTTGTGCTTTTTCCAGCCCAGTGTTTCTCATGATGTACTCTGCAAAGAAGTTAAATAAAGCAGGGTGACAATATACAGCCTTGATGTACTCCTTTTCCTATTTGGAACCAGTCTGTTGTTCCATGTCCAGTTCGAACTGTTGCTTCCTGACCTGCACATAGATTTCTCAAGAGGCAGGTCAGGTGGTCTGATATTCCCATCTCTTTTTGAGAATTTTCCACAGTTTATTTGGGGGTTAGCAGAGGCAAACTATTATGTGTAAAATGGATAAGCAACAATATCCTTCTGTATAGCATAGGGAACTACATTAATATCCTATAATAAGCCACAATGGAAAAGAATATGAAAAAAGATTCAGTTTCATATATATATATATATATATACACATATATATCTGAGTCACTTTGCTGTACACAAGAAACTAAAATGATATTGTAAATCAAATATACTTCAATAAAAAATAAATAAAAAAAATAATATCTGATGTTGGCAACCCCCAGACTTGTAAATGAAGGTACTTTCAGATGATTTCAACCTCCAGCCATCAAGCCTTCCTAGCTAAGGCCTCAGACATGGTAGAGCAATGACAGGCCAACCCCACATTGCCCTATCTGAATTCTTAATTCACAGAATCCATGAGTATAATAAAATGACTGTTATTGTAAGTCACTAAACTTTAGAGAGTTTATTATGCCACAGTAACCAGAACAGATGGATTGCTAAATGGATAGAGGCCTAGAGAAATAAATAGATATGTGATAAAGCAAGTATAGTAAAATATTAATTGTAGCATAAAGGTGGAACATATATGGGTGTTCACTGTAAAATCTTTTCAGTTTTTCTATATATTTGAAAATTTTTGTTGTAAGATGTTGGTAAGGAAGAAAAGAATAGGAACCATTGTGGATAACAGAAAAACTGCTAACTAGCATTTATCATGTAATACAATATGTAGGGCCTTGTGCCAAGAGTTTTCATATTTATTACATCATTTAATTTTCTTAGCCCCATGTTATTACTTTCTGATGCTATTATTTTCTCCACTTTATAGATGAAAAATCCAAGGCTCAGAGAGGTTAAGTCATTTCTCTATGGTAAATGTTTGTAAATATTAGAGATGGGATTCCAATCGAGGTATGTGTGATTCCATAATTGATGTCCTAACTCCCTCAGACTTAGAGCACTACTGTTCCTGTCCACCCTCAATCCATTTCTTTAATTAAAAGGTAAAGTAAAAACTCCTCACAACAAATAAATTGGTATCTGAATTTCTTCAAAAAATATATATTTTTCCTTTTTGTTTTTTCCTGAGAGTGCAAGGATAGGAAAGAAAGTAACAGGGTATGAGGTTATAAGGAGAACCAAGAAGGCAATTAGGAACCAAGGAAAGTGTTGTGTTTTGTTTTATATTTTCTTGATCATGAAGCAAGGCAAGTGGGATCTTAGTTCCTCAACCAGGGATTGCCCGTTGCATTGGTAGTGCAGAGTTGCAACCACTGGACAGGCAGGGAAGTCCCATGTAGTGTATTTTTTCAGTTATGTGTCAAAAGACATCAGTGGTGATTGGCTTATAAAAATTATTTTATAATGCAATTACATTTACACAGAAGAAGCAGATTTCATGTTTGCCCATAGGTTCCTAAATAAACAATAGTAAATACAATCAAAGTTTTCTTTATCCTTCAGACTGATTCCTTTCTTGGGGATCTGTCCAAGAATTCCAAGTGGTACCCACTACTTGATCTTTGTAAACTGTGAGATCCCTTGAGATAAAATCTTGATATCAAAGGATATCAACAAGTATAATCTTATTGATAGAGAGGTAATATGCTCGATAGTGGAAAGTAGCAAGAGGGTTTTTCTGTATGAAGTTATTCATTTTTTATTTGGAATTATTTTTGTTCTCCAAAATAACACTGCCAACAATCCTTTAATTATAACTCTGCTGCTGCTGCTAAGTCGCTTCAGTCGTGTCCGACTCTGTGCGACCCCATAGACAGCAGCCCACTAGGCTCCTCTGTCCCTGGGATTCTCCAGGCAAGACTACTGGAGTGGGTTGCCATTTCCTTCTCCAATGCATGAAAGTGAAAAGTGAAAGGGAAGTCGCTCAGTCGTGCTGACTCTTAGCGACCCCATGGACTGGAGCCTACGAGGCTCCTCTGTCCATGGGATTTTCCAGGCAAGAGTACTGGAGTGGGGTGCCATTGCCTTCTCCGAATTATAACTCTACCACTCCACAACTCACATTTTTCCTTTTATTTCCCTTGAAAATTATAAACAAGTTCCTAATGAAGGCTGTATGTGCATAACAGATACTCAAAGGTAAAAGCTTTTCTATATATTTTATTTCGTAGTCCTGTCTAGCAACTATTAAATAATGTCAATATAATATACAATCCAAACCTGAAAGCAAGCATCATTTTAGAAATTAGACAAGATGGCATATAAAAATGAAAGAAAATCTGGTTCACTGAGTGCCTATTGCATGCTTAGCTCAGGGAGATGCCCTTTGTTTTATTACAGTTTCATCAAAACCCTAGAATCTTTTCCCAGTTAAAGAACAGTCTACATATGTCGCTACTAAGAGAAAGATGGATTAAAGAAGACATCCAAGCTGACCTCATTACAAATGAGAGGACTAAAGAAGTAAATAGAACTCAGCTCTAATAAAAGCTATTATTATTTGGATCAATTGACAATTTCACAAATATAACAACTATATATGCATGCATGTGTGCTAAGTCTCTTCAGTTGTGTCTGACTCTTTGCTAACCTACGGACTGTAGCCCACCAGTCTTATCTGTCCATGGGATTCTCTAGGCAAGAATACTGGAGTGGGCTGCCATTTCCTTTTCCAGACGATCTTCCCAACTCAGGAATCAAACCTGCATCTCTTATGTCTCCTGCATTGGCAGGCTGGTTCTTTACCAGTAGCACCACCTGGGAAGACCATAACAATTATATTTGGAAAATATTCTGGTATTTGTAAATTACATTTTAAGCCTATTATGAAGAATCCCCATGAATTCTTCAACTATGTCCCCCTTTTTTCCCATTAGTATCATCACCTTCACCACTTTAGACAGATTTCATCACATTTTAAACTCAAGTTTTACAATCCAGTTTTTGGTAAGTCCATTCTTTCTGTTCTAGTCACTTCCTGAGGGTTTCAACTATTATAGATTTATGTCAATAACTGATTACTAGATTAAATTACTAGCATATTTGAGACTTACATTGTTTTCCTTATTGAGGACCACTGGAGTGTGTGAAACCTACAAACAACATTCAAATCAAGACTTGTTTTCATTAAGGTAGACAGTGATATTTTAGACTGATACTCTAAATTTATTTTAATATAATCTATGTCTCACTGGAAACCACGAACAGAGTGAAATTTTCCCTTAACTAGCTTTTTTTACTTGATTACTAGTTACTCTCTTGTCAAATGTGTGATGAAAGTGAAAGTGAAGTCACTCAGTCGTGTCTGACTCTTTGCAACCCCATGGACTGTAGCCTACCAGATTCCTTCATCCATGGGATTTTCCATGCAAGAAATCTGGAGTGGGTTGCCATTTCCTTCTCCAGGAGATCTTCCCGACCCAGGGATTGAACCCAGGTCTCCTGCATTGTAGGTAGACGCTTTACCGTCTGAGCCACCAGGGAAGTCCCTAATGTATGATGGGACCAGAGAAATGGATTAAATTGTTATTAATACATATTCTGGGGGAGAAAATTTGGGGTGCTTTGACTCTCATATCTGATTTGTTTAAACTGAGAGAACAGTGATTCAAATTTTTCTTTCTTAACTGTGTTTTGTGTTCTTGTAGATACAAATACATGAAAACCATATATTAACAAGATTGTTCAAAGCTGGGAAAGATCATCACCTCCATCATAAAGAACATGTATTCTTAGAGAACACAGTTCTACTCTGAAATTTTTAAAAGGCCTTTGAAGGGACTTCCCTGGTGGTCCAGTTGGCTAAGACTCTGTGCTCCCAGGGCAGGGGGCCTAGGTTTGATCCCTGGTCAGGGAACTAGATCCTATATGCCAAAACTAAGAGTTTGCATGCCACTACTAAGAGATCCTGCATGCTGCAACTAATACCTGGTGCAGCCAAATAAATAATTAATTTAAAAGGCCTCTGAAGATATCCATGTTGGCAGTATTCCAGAATCAGCTGGATCAGAGTGATACAGCTTAATATAGAACACTGAAACCCTGAAGACTTCTGAAAGCCAAAATAGTGTCCACAGCAAATGAATGTATGATTAATGCTGATGGATCCAATCGTCACTGGGTGACATCTGTTGAGATTTCTTGAGGAATGAGATGTAGTTCTACAAAGAAAAGATCAAATAACTAGTCTCTGAAATACAAAAATCTTAACACTATTTTTAAATTTTTTTCTTTAC
>SJYQ01003423.1:342833-473431 GCA_006410935.1 Redunca redunca | reverse complement strand
TACTTATTACTCACTCACATCTCTGTCCATCCGTCTGTTCATCCCTGCACCCTCCCATCCGTCTCCCTGACCCTCTTGCTCTCTCCCTCCATTTCTCCACTCATCTGCTTACCCGCCCATTGACCCTGCTACCCTCCTGCCTGTCCACTCGCCATCTCTTCACATCTGTCCATCTGACCACCTGTGGTCCGTCCGTCCTGTTGTACAGCACATATTCAGTGTGCATGCTCAGGGCCAACCCTGCATCTTACAGAGAAGTGGGGCATGGTCCCTGGACCCAAGGAAGCCGTTCTCTGAAAGCGTCCTTCCTGGAGTCTCCAGCGTGTGTGTCTGTCTTATACTGTTGGGAAGAGAGAGGAGGCCAGCAGACTCCATGCAGAGAGCCAGAAGCCACCCGCAGGGCATGTGGGCTCTCTGGAAGGAGGCACAGCCATCCAGGGGTCTCGGGTGTGCAGCCGAGGGACTGCTGCGAGTGACGGTGGATGGACCCTCCCACACGCACCCATGTGAGCTGCGAACATTGCACTGCTTGAGATCAATCATCGGTGCTTTGTGTTTATGTGGAAATTAACTGATCAAAGTGGCTCAGGGGTTTGATAAAGTTACTACTCAGTAACGGAATCCGCCCAAGGAAGGAAAAGCCATCTGTTGATGTAATTCATTTGAAGACATACAAACAAACTGCATGAGAGGGACACGTGATGGGCTCAGAGCAGCCACTCCCTGGCAGTGCACGGCCCTGCTGGTGCGGGGCTGTGTGCAGGAATCCTTCCATGTGACGGGCCTGCATGAGTATCAGTGAGGCGGTGTGCATGGGGTGTTGTTTCATTAAACCACCTTTTAAAATATATTATTCAGTTCTCCATGTTCTTGCATGTTATTATATAACAGCTTATTGAGATCTAATTTACAGTCCATAAACTTTATTTCATTTAACGCAGATACTGCCATGTTTCAGGATGTTTACAGAGTGGTGCATCCATCACTGCAATCAATTCCTCAAAAAGAAACCCTGTACCTGTGAGCAGTCTCTCCCCTTCCAGCCCTGCCCAGCCCAAGACAACCATGAACGTACCCTCTCACTGTAGAGTTGCCTGCGTGGACACGCTGTACCAGTGGGCTCATACAATGTGTGGTCATTTGCACCTTTTATTTAAACATAATTTTTTAAGGTTTGCTCATGTTGTAGCGTGTATCACTTCATTTCTTTTTATAGCTGAAGAATGTAAGTCTGGATACAATTGTTTTTATCACACGCATCATTTGCAAATATTTTTGCCCATTCCGTAGCTGTCTTTTCACTTTCTTGGCGGTTTCATTAGAAGCGCAGCATGTTGAATTTTGACGAAGTCCGGTTTGTTTTTCCTTGGGTTACTTTTGGCATTGCAGTACTAATGGTTGTGTTTTATAAACATGTGTCCTTTTATTCCCGTCTAATGGCAGTTATTGGGGAGAAAGTTATTTGACCCTACAATGAATATAGAAAAATCCGCAGAGGAGCCATTACTTGGAAGAAAGCTGTCCTGAGATCCCAGACCCACACCGTGAGATCCAGAAATCCCACTCTTGGTAGATACCTGAGGGAGCCAAAGGCAACTGCCCACACAAACACTTGTACACGATGTTCATAGCAGCATTGCTGATAATAAAAACTGGAAATCAATTCAAAATCCATCACTTGGTAGGGGGATAGATAAGATGAGGTATATCCATGCGGTGGAATGTTCTTCAGCTATAAAAAGGGACAGAGTGCCAGTGCATGCTACAGCGCGGATGAACCTTAGCAGCATACTCGGACGCAAGGGGGGCGGAGCGTGTTGGGGACCCCGGGTCCTGCGGGAGCGCACCTCGGGCTGCAGGGTCCAGCGGCGGTGGTGACACTCGTTGCTCCGCACTGGACCTCAGCTGGACTTTCCGTTTTCAGCCACCTCGGCACTGGGCATCTTGTTCCAGAGGGTCTTTGGGAACAAGCCCTTTGGGATGAGGGACGAATGAATTCAGCGGGCTGGGTGGGAGGCCAACACATTGTGAGATGGTTTCTAGAATCCCTATTTTCTGTGAGAAGGAATGGAAGATTTCTGATTTTGATTTAGTTCTCTTTCTGGGGGGAAGACGGTCAGCAGCAGGAAGTTCTGGAGGGAGGGGCTGGGTTTCCACGTTGAGAAGCCGTGACATTCTGCGGCTGCTTCCCCGTCTCTGCCTCTGTGGCTCTCACCCCGTCACAGGGCACAGAATATCGCCACGGCCACGCCGGGGAAGGGCAGCCGGGACGCGTGGACACGGTCACGTGCGGCCCACAGGCCCGGCGCCCAGCCAGACTGCGAGGAGCGGGGTCTCTGTCCCTGCCAGCATCGAGCGAGACGGTCAGAAAGAGGAGTTTCTTTTCCTGTCAGAGAAACCCTGTAAACGGCCACAGCCATGGAGAGGCTGCCATGAGCGAGTGTTAATACTTCCTCGCTTATCTCACCGAGCCCTCCTTTCTACCAAGCAAACGTCACCCTCAGACTTGCTAGAAGGCAAGCTCTGCACCAGGTACCCTGTCTTGCTGGGAGGTTTTACTTTTCTTTTAGGTTAGAAGGCGTCGTTAGCAAAAGAAACCACTCGTTACGCACAAATAAGCAATTTCAGTATTTAATAGAGAATTATCTAAGTTATTTTCACTATACCATCGTTAAAAGAAAAGAGAGGGAGAGACAGTGGAGGAGAGTAGAGCTCATGCGTCGCTGACCTGGGCTGACTAGCATCAAGATTCCGACAGTGCTGGGAACTCCCGTGGGACCGCAGTCTGGAGTCCCTGCTGGGGGAAGGTCCTAGGCACTGTGTCCACCCCAGGGGCGAGACTTCACATTGCAGTTTTGGGGGTTCCTGCTTATAATCCCTGGCCACAAACTGATATCATCTTCAGTTTGTGAGCAAAAATGCAGCTCTTGTTCCACTTTAACCTTTTTTTTTTTTACAGTGTTTGTGAGTGATAAAATTTTCCAGACCCCCGGGGGATTGGCCAGACCCTCGGGGCTCAGGAGAATTCCAAGTCTCACTCCCTCTCTTATCAATAGTGCCTCTCAGCTTGCTGAGATCGACTGGTGCGCTTGCTGTGGGCAGGCATGAAGTCAGGGCGGTGTCCAGGCAGGTCAAAGCAAGGTCAGAGGCCTGCTCTCTCTCTTGTCTCTGAAGCCCAAATAAGACTACTTCCCTTCTGGTTTCCCTAACAGGCTCTTGACAGTGTGTGGCAGGCCACAAAGCTTGTGGGCTCTCTTGGCCTCGGTTGACAGCCTGAGGCGGCTCTTGGTTGCTGTACAGGGCAGACACTGAGCAGACGGAACCTTGGGTCCTTGCATGTCCTTGGGTGCTTGGGATCTGTTCAAATCCTGTGGGGCCGGGCACTCTGGAAGATTTGTCCTGGTTCAGCTTGAGTTGAGGGGGTTGGCTTGTTTGATCATCATCATTCCTTCTCTGCTCTCCACTTGCAAATCGGGGGGCTTTGATTCGGGGAATGTTTGCTGGGTTCTCTTATGACCAAGAGAAGCAGATAAAATCAACATGATCATATATATACATATATTATATATATATTTATATATAGACAGACATATCTATCAGTATATACATACAGATATGTACATGTGGTAAACACTTACTAAGTCCCCTCCTTACAAACCGCCAAGTAGTGAGCTTTCAAGGCAGCGAACTTGTGTTCTCATGGCCAGTCGTGCTCGTTAATTCACGTGTCTGGCGCCCATCACCATGCACACGCATTTCTCCCACGGGCTGCGACGCGTGTCCCTTCCCGTACAGCACTGTGTAGACCCCAGCAGCACAGTGCCTTTACTGCAAACCCAAGACGTTTGGAAGCAAGCGTGGGCGCAGCAATGACGTAGCCGGTGCTGCTAAGAAGCGCCCCGCGACAGCCCCAGAACCTGCCCGGCAGCATGAGGCGCCTGCTAACGAAGATCTGATGGAACTGGAGGCCCAGAGAAGGGACAGAGACAAGAGGAAGGAGAAGCAACCGAAGAACTTCAGAGACGAGGAGGCGGCCGGGGGCTGTCTTCACTGGAGGAGGCACCGTTGGCTTTGAGGCGCAGAACCAGAATGTGCACCGCTCCAAGGAGGCTGCAGCAAGCCACTCAGCACGCAGCCCAGGGCTCCTGCGTCATCTGCGATGAGGACAGAAGAACCACTGCCCAGACACCGCTGGATTGTTTTTCAAGAGGGTGGATGGAACCGAATCCAGCAGCCAGAACCCGTGCCATTAGCACCGGCACGAGCAACACTCAGCTGGGCTCCGTCTCCTGCTGCTGAGGACCCTTCAGCTCTCCTGTCTCCCGCCACCCCACCTGCTCCATCAGTCACTCTGCCGGCCCGTTCGCTGGGTGCCAGCCCCTGTGCCAGCTGCTGACTGACTCCTGTAGTTTTATAGGTCCTGTACTGTAAGCTTAGAAATGTTTTCTCTGTGGTTGGTTTTTTTTTTTGTAGTATTTTTGTGAAAAGTGTTATAAAGCTATTGCAGTACAGCACTGTATAGTTGATTCTGTTAGCTGGGTACCTAGGCTAACCGTGTGGGACTTATGAACAAACTGGATTTTGGAACACGCTATTATTGGAATGGAACCCATTTGTATGTAGGGGGCTTACAGGGTTATATATGAGCTTCCCAGGTGGCCCAGGAGTAAAGAACCCACCTGCCGAGGCAGGAGCTGCAGGTTCGATCCCTGCATCAGGAAGATCCCTGGAGGAGGAAGTGAAGGCAACCCCCTCCAGGGTTCCTACCTGGCAAGTCCCACGGACAGAGGATCCTGGTCATCTACAGTCCACAGGGTCGCAGAGAGTCAGAGAGTGACTTAACAACTGTATAGAGCACAGTAACTTTATTTCAAACAGGACTGAGTGACGAAGCGTGTGCGTGCACACACACACACATAACCAACCACACACGCTGCATTTATAAAATAAGTATGAAAGCCCATATAATGAAATCCATGTAAGCTACATTAAAAGATGTTGAAAGGATGTTCCTCTGTGCCGTGTTCCTCCTGGGATCTTGTGCAGAGCAGCAGGGGCTTCAGTGAGGAGGACGCTCGGGCCCTGGGCCTGGGTCTGTGCCGCCCACACGGTGCCAGCGCACAGGCACGCCTCTCTGGGTCTCTGGCTCAGGGAGCCGCCCTGGGGGGCAGCACGGCTCTCTGGAGCTCCCATCCGCCTGGTCTCCTGCTGCGTGGTCCTGCTGCCGTCCGATGACGCTTCCCCTGGCGCCACAAGGAGGTGGCGCTGGGACTCAGGCCCCTCTCAGCCTGCACCCTCACTGGCTGCAGGGGAATTGTTTGCTTCCACCCAGGCCAAGGTGGCTTTGTGAGGGGCAGGCCCTGGTGACCCCGTGTGGCTCTCTCCTGCGGCCTGGAGCTCACGGGGAGCCCTCTAGGTACTCCCGGCTGGGGTGGGGCACACCTCCTTTCTATCCGCTCTCAGCTTCTCTTTAGTCGCTCAGTTATGTCTGACTCTTTGGGACCCTGTCCATGGGATTCTCCAGGCAAGAATCCTGGAGTGGGTGGCCATTTCCTCCTCCAGGGGATCTTCCCGACTCAGGGATCGAACCCACGTCTCCTTTGTCTCCTGCATTGCAGGCAGATTCTTTATCTGCTGAGCCATCGGGGAAGCCCCCTCTCTACTCTGGAGCCCCCTAATCTATTAGAGACTTTCCATCAGCCCCTTCCTGTCCCTGCCTAACTGAATTTTTTTTTTTTTTTTTTTTACACTTCAGAGCCAATTAACTCTTTGGTTTCTTTCACTTAGACCTTGTATCCTTGTACTCAGCACAGAGCCAAGCTCAGGTCTCGTCTCCCCAGTGAGAGCTACGGTCCCCATGCCGTTCCCACGTCGAACCCCTCAGGCAGGGCAGGCTCCAGGCTGATGGTTGTCATTTCCGAGCCTCGTGTGGGGCAGGGCCGGAGAGGGCCATGGGGCCATTTCTCTCTCCCAGGGCTGACACGCAGCTTGAAGTCCCACCATTAGAAATGACTTCCCTTGTGGGGTGGCTGGTAACCAGGATTTGTGACACAGGAGGGTATGGCGTTGTTTCCCCTCCCTCCGGTGGGTTCCCTTCTCGGGATCAGAGGACCCTCACGGGGAAGGTCGGGGTCTGTGAAAAACAAGCATCTCAGTTTGCAGGTGAGACTCGTTTGGGTCACCCAGGGCTTCGGGACGTGGCGCTGCTGTCCTTCTCAGCGAGGGCATGGCCCATCTCCCCCGGCTGTGTTGCTGACCTGCGCCCTCAGCTCTGCTGGAGCCAATTACGTTTGTATTCACTTGTGCAGGTTGAGTAACCATCCCCCCAGCCCGCCCCAGTGCCCATGTCAGGCTCCTTAGACCCTGTGGCTAAGCTCCCTTAGGTGGTAAAAGGGGCTTTGCCAATGCGGTTAGTGATCTCAAAAGGGGGAGATGGTCGTGGGTTATCCAGATGGGCCCACTGTGGTCACACGGTCCTTAAAGAGGGAGACAGAGGCAGATCTGACTACAAAAGACATCGTCAGACACGGATGTAGTGTGAGAAAAACTCCACCAACCTCGCAGGGTTTTAATTTGGAGGCAGGGGCCATGAGCCAAGGAATGCAGGCGGCTCCTAGGGTCTGGGAGAAGCAAGGATATGGGTTTTCCCTTAGAGCCTGGAGAAGGGACACAGCCCTGCTGATGCCTTGATTTGAGCCCAAGGAGACCCATATGGACTTCTGACCACCGGGACTGCACGATAATCAATCCGTGCAGTTTGGGGACACTAAGTGTGTGGTAACAGCAGCAGTAAGACCCTAGCAGACCCTCGACAGTGGTTCCCANGCGCCCTGCAAAGGGAATTGTTCCCTTCGGTTTCCATGCACCATTCCATCCGCACCGGGAGAAACAGGGAGAAATTCCATTAAGCTCTCTTTTTAAAAACAGCTTATTGAGAAAGGAAGGGAGGTGGAGGAAGGAAGGAGCTGGAGGAGAAGGAGTATTTGGGGCATGGCTGATAAGGTGGGTGGCAGCGGCTGATGGCCTTGTCCGGCCTTTGGAATTTCTGTTACCGTGCTGAAGGAGCAGCCAGGATGTGAAGGTCCACTGTGGCTGTTCACCCTGGTTGTCAGCTCCCTGAATTCAAGGTCTGGGCTCCTGACCTCGCAGCATTGAGGCAGTTGTCCTGCCCCCCAGCCTCCTAATCGTGAAAGCCTGAAGGGATGGCAAGAATGTCCAGAGACCTTGGATGCTGTCCCATCTGGTGGTGACCCCCTGGAGAAGCCCAGGGCAGGGTGGGTGATCCAACACCCAGGTTAGGGGCCTGAGCTCCAGGAGACAGCTTTGTGGAGCCTGCGGGGCAGAGCCCTGCAATCGGGGAGCCTGAGGCTCTGCAGGAGAACAGGTAGCCTTGCCTTTAAGGAAGTCAAATCCTGTTGTGTTTCTACCCTGCCCAGAAGTGGTGGTTGTTTTTCAGTTGCTGAGTCGTGCGACCCCATGGACTGCATGGGGTGCCTCTGCCCTCCACTGTCTCCCAGAGTTTGCTAAAATTCATGACCATTGAGTGGGTGATGCTAGCTAACCATCTCATCCTCTGACACCCCCTTATCCTTTTGCTTTCAATCTTTCCCAGCATCAGGGTCTTTTCCAGTGAGTTGGCTCTTTGCATCAGGTGAAAGTATTGGAGCTTCTGCTGCAAAATCAGTCCTTCCAATGAATATTCAGGCTTGATTTCCTTTAGGATTGACTGGTTTGATCCCCTTGCAGTCCAAGAGACTCTCGAAAGTCTTCTCCAATACCACAGTTTGAAAGCATCAATTCTTGGCACTCAGCCTTCTTTGTGGTCCAACTCTCACATCCATACATGACTACTGGGAAAACCATAGCTTTGACTAGACAGACCTTGGTAGGCAAAGAGATGTTTCTGCTTTTTAATATGCTGTCTAGTTTTGTCACAGCTTTCCTTCCAAGGAGCAAGCGTCTTTTAATTTCATGGCTGCAGTCACTGTCCACAGTGATTTTGGAGCCCAAGAAAATAAAATCTGTCACTGCTTTTTCCCCTTCTATTTGCCATGAAGTGATGGGACTGGATGTCATGATCTTAGTTTTTTAATATTAAGTTTCAAGCCAGCCTTTTCACTCTCTTTCACCCTCATAAAGAGGCTCTTAAGTTCCTCTTCACTTTCTGCAAGGATGGGCATGATAAAGGACAGAAATGGTAAGGATCTAACAGAAGCAGAGGAGATTAAGAAAAAGTGGCAAGAGAACACAGAAGAACTATACAAGAAAGGTCTCTCTTTCTCCCTTGCCTTTTGCTTCTCTTCTTTCCTCAACTATTTGTAAAGCCTCCTCAGAGAGCCACTTTGCCTTCTTGCATTTCTTTAGCTTTGGGATGGTTTTAGTGTTCTGAATCTCCATCCATAGTTCTTCAAGTACTCTGTCTAACGGATATAATAATATATAATAGAGTGGTATCATCGGCATGTCTGAGTTTGTTAATATTTCTCCCGGCAATCTTGATTCCAGTTTGTGATTTCTCCAGTCCAGCATGACGTACTCTGTATAAAAGTTAAAGAAGAAAGGTGACAGTATACAGCCTTGTCATACTCCTTTTCTAAATGGGAACCAGTCTGTTATTCCATGTCTAGTTCTTACTGTTGCTTCTTGACCCGCATACAGGTTTCTCAAGAGACAGGTAAAGACTTTAGGGTAGTCAGTGAAACCAAAGTAGATATTTTTCTGAACTCCTTTGCTTTCTCCATGATCCAGCATATGTTGGCAACTTGATCTCTGGTTCCCTTGCCTCTTCGAAACTGAGCTTGTATATTGGTTCATGTACTGCTAAAGCCTAGCTTGAAGGATTTTGAGCATAATCTCGTCAGCATGTGGAATGAATGCAATCATATGGTACTGTGAACATTCTTTGGCATTGCTCTTTTTGGGGATTGGAATGAAACCTGACCTTTTCCAGTCCTGTCGCCACTGCTGAGTTTTCCAAATCTGCCAACATATTGAACACAGTACTTTAACAGCATCATCTTTTAGGATTTTAAATAGCTCAGCTGGAATTCTGTCACCTTCACTAACTTTATTCATAGGAATTCTTCCTGAGGCCCACTTGACTGCACACTCCAGGCTGTCCCACTCTAGGTGAGTGACCACACCATCGTGGTTGTCCGGGTCATTATAACCTTTCTTGTTTAGTTCTTCTGTGTTCTCTTGCCACGTCTTCTTAATCTCCTCTGCTTCTGTTAGATCCTTACCATTTCTGTCCCTTATCATGCCCATCCTTGCATGAAATGTTCCCTTGATATCTTCAACTTTCTTGAAGAGATCTCTTATCTTTCCCATTCTGTTGTGTTCCTCTCTCTGTGTTGTTCATTTAAGAAAGCCTCCTTATCTCTCCTTGCTATTTTCTGAAACTCTGCATTCCTTTGGGTATCTCTCTCTCTTTCTCCCTTGCCTTTTGCTTCTTTTCTTTCCTCAACTATTTGTAAAGCCTCCTCAGACAGCCACTTTGCCTTCTTGCATTTCTTTTGCTTTGGGATGGTTTTAGTGTTCTGAATCTCCATCCATAGTTCTTCAGGTACTCTGTCTAACGGATATAATCCCTTGAATTTATTTGTCACCTCCACTGTATAATCATAAGGGATTTGATTTAGATTATACCTGAACGGTCTAGTGGTTTTCCCCGCTTTCTTCAATTTAAGTCTGAATTTTGCAATAAGGAGCTCGTGATCTGAGCCATAGTCAGCTCCAGGTCTTGTTTTTACTGACTGTGCAGAGCTTCTCCATCTTTGGCTGCAAGCAACACAATCAGTTTGATTTCTGTATCAACCATCTGGTGATGTCCATGGGTAGAGTCGTCTCTTGGGTTGTTGGAAAAAGGTGTTTTCTGTGACCAGCATGCTCTCTTAACAAAACACTGTTAGCCTTTGCCCTGCTTCATTTTGGATTCCAAGGCCGAACTTGCCTGTTATTCTGGTTATCTCTTGACTTCCTACTTTTGCATTCCAATCCCCTATGATGATAAGGACATCATTTTTGGTGTTAGTTCTAGAAGGTGTTGCAGGTCTTCATAGAACTAGTCAGTTTCAGCTTCTTCAGCATCAGTGGTTGGGGCATTGTCTAACACCTCCAAAAAGAATTTAGTGGCTGGGTTGAAGAAGAAACGATGCCTGGTTGTGGATGTGACTGGGGTGAAAGTCAAGTCCGATGCTGTAAAGAACAGTATTGCATAGGAACCTGGAATGTTAGGTCCATGAATCAAGGGAAACTGGAAGTGGTTAAATAGGAGATGGCAAGAGTGAACATTGACATTTTAGGAATCATTGAACTAAAATGGACATGAATGGGTGAATTTAATTCAGATGATCATTATATCTACTACTGTGGGCAAGACTGCCATAGAAGAAAAGGAGTAGCCCTCATAGTCAACAAGAGAGTCTGAAATGCAGTACTTCGGTGCAGTCTCCAAAATGACATAATGATCTTAGTTTGTTTCCAAGGCAAACCATTTGACATCACAGTAATCCAAGTCTATGCCCTGACCACTGATGCCTGGAGGTACACTGCTATATTTTGGTGTTTATACTTCTAGACCCGTTGCTTTAAAAGTAAGGCCATAGTAATTAATATTGTACATGCAATTTGCTTTCTGCTTATTTTTTTTTTAATGAGCATTACCTGAGTTATTTTATCCCAGTGTTTTAACCATCGTACTTTAGTTTGCCTAACATCTCCTGGAATAGGTGTAACACAATTTATGTGGCCATGTTCCTCTTCTTGGATATTTAGGCTGTTTCCTATTTTTAGTGGTTATAAAGAACAATCTGCCAAATACAGAGGTCTTATCCAAAGAAATAAAAGCAAAGTGTGGAGGTAAGGGCAGATTCTTGGTTGGGGAGGATTTCCAATGTCTCTCAGACCCTCCCCTCATAAGACCAACTTTCCTTGGGATTCTGTTTCCTTGGCCCAAGCTTTAGGTCTAAAAGTCTATCCCTGCACCATGCCCTTCTCCTGCCCCAGGCTCTCTCTGAAGATTTAGCTTTGTGTTCTGTGCCACTCTGCACACAGGTGGTCTTGGCTGAGTTTAGTGTCTCTGGGCCTCAGTCTCCTCATCTGGGAAATGGGGATACTGAGATCTGGTTCCCAGGGCTTGCTGGGTGGTCTCATAAACTGATGCATGTGAGGGCTGTAAGGTGTGTGCTGCTGGGCTGGTACCCTGGCTGTTCTGAGTGTAGAAGGCCCCATGCAGTTTGAATGTGGCAGGTGACCCAGACCTAAGCCAGTCAGAGCAGGAGTTGGTCGAGACAGAATGAATCTGAGTAGACTGAAAGAGGCTGGCGGGAAGCCTGTGGGAAGGCAGCTGCCATCTTGTGGCTACAGAGGAGCGCCAGAAGACAGAATCAGAGTGGAGGGGGAGACACTCGATTCCGTGACTGAGTCCCTGCATCCCGCCTTGCCTGAAGCTCGCGCTGTCCCTAGGGGGTTCAGTCGTGAGAGTTAAAGGTCTCCCTGTTTCGCCTAGAGAGGTCTGAACTGTCCCTTTCTTTCTTTCTCCCTTCCTCTCTCTCTCCCTTCCTTCTTCCTCTTTCTTTCTTCCTCCCTCCCTCCCTCCCTCCCTTTCTCTATTTCTTTTTTGGTTACTTGAAACCTAGAGTCCACACTGTTAATTCACTGTCTTTTGAGATAATGGAAGGAAAAGGAAGGTGACCTGGACCGACAGATGGCTAGCGCTGTACACACCTTCACGACACATGACTTTCATGGGACCTGTCATTTTGCCTCCATGGGTCTCTCCCTCCATTAAAGACAAAACCGCAAAACCCTTTGTGCTACTGTATTAGCACAACGAGCATAAACCAGGACAGACTGTATTTTTTTTTTTCTTATTTAAAAATAAAACATTTTCATGGGCCCTTGGCACGGTGCCTATTGTGCTAATGGATAAGTCAACTCTAGGGAGGTTAACTTTTCTCCTGTTTGTACACACTTTTTTGTGTGGGCATACGTTTGTAGTGAACAGATAGGTCCTAGTTTCAAGCAAGTTGCTTCTTCGGTTGATGTATGATGCAACTAGAGCCACATCAACTGAGATCCAGCTCTTGATTTACAGGTGTAAGCAGTCTTGGGTAGGGGCTCAGACTACTGACCATTTCTGAGTGGGTCGATTCATTTGTGGTCTGATTTACTGCGATGGTGTGTGTGTGTGTGTGTGTGTGTGAGATACAGATCACTAGCTCACTTCCGACTGGCTGAATGCTTTTGTGGTTTTATTTGACTTGAATGGGATGGGGCGGGGCTCAAGGAATGCTGGCTTCTGTGTGGCTGAATACATTTGTGGTCTGATACCAGAATGTAATAGGCTGTTACTAAAAGCACTACTTACCTCTGATTGGCTGAATGCAAACACTGGCTCATTGGCTCCAATGTCAGCAGATGCTGGGATGTGCTCAAGCCTGCAGGGCATTGAGCACACTGTAATGGAATCAGGCTGGTTGCACCAGCAAAGAAGCTGCCCATCCGTGTCGAAAAGCCTTTCGCTTGAAGTGCCCCCAGTACAAATCTTTCTGTAAAGGTTATGGAAAACTTAGGGAAATTTACATTTTGCAGAGTTACCGAAAGTTGTCCCTGAATGTTGGTGGTTGGTCTTCTAACTTCATTGATTGGGTGAACACTGTGGTTAGAACCAAGGAGTCTTCCCGGAGTCAGAAGGTCTAGGGCTCGGCCCAGCCTTGTCTCACAGTGGATTCCAGCCTGCAAGGGCACGGGGGTGGGGGTGGGAAAGACAGTCCTGATGTTCTGTTCTATCTTATCTCCTCTCCCACGTCCCCCCAGTGCCTCCCCCGCCTTTCCTAAAAGAGATCCCACACGGAGGCCCTGGAGCTCTGCCAGGAGCAAGATAAGTGTAGACCTGGGGAGCTTGCCAAATGTCAGGAGGAAGCTGTCCGGGGTAAATAACTATCAAGCTTCAGCAGCGGGTCTCAGAGTGGGGCCCTAGAACAGCAACATCAGCGGTCACCAGAAGAACACGATAGAGATGCAAGTTCTCAGAGACTCCAGTCGTGGCCAGGAATCCTTGTTTCGACAAGCCCTCAGGGTGAAGTTGAGGCTCACTCAGGTCTGAGAACCTGCGCCTTGTTATGATGTTTGCTTGAAAGAACAGTCTTTTCCTTTATTTGAGGGCTTTCCTGTTGGCGCAGATGGTAAAGNCAGAACTTCCTGGACACAAAGCTGGCGGCCGTTGGCTCCAGGAGGGGTCCCTGGAAACGGCGTCCTGACTGAGGGGGGTGCTGCCTCTGTTGGGGCCTCTTGGGGTTCATCTCTTCTCACTGGCTTCAGGCCAAAGAGGAACCAGAGGGCCCCAGCACGCCGGGGTCACACGGCTCTGGTGGAGGCCCCCCAGGGTCCTGAGGAGCCGCCTCGGCTGCTCACAGGCGCAGCTCTGGTTCCTCCGGGGGGGACCTTGCAGAAGCGCTCAGCAGCGCCCCCCCGCCCCCCGACAAGGCTGCACTGAGCAGGACCGCTGAAGCTGCAGCTTTAGAGGGGATTGTCTTCTCCGGAAGAGGACCTGGGCCACAGGAGGGGCGAGACCAGGCGGGGGCGCTCTGGAGCCCCGGCTCAGGACGGGCAGTCCGCCAGGGCCGGGCGTGTCCACGGGAATCTGCGGGGGTCTCAGCCTGGCGGCTGGCACCTCTTCACCTGACTGCTCTAGCCCCCACCCCTCCCTGGCTTCTGCCCCGGAGCGGATACAACTCTGAGACCGTCAGGATCACCCGCAGACACCTAGCCCCTCATGCCTCCTGATGCTGCTGAAGCCAACTCGGGTCTGCTCACCCACGTCCAGTAAAGAGCCTGTACCGACACAGGGCTGGGCTGAAGGCAAGGGCAGGGTTTATTGCAGGCGCCAAGCAAGCTGTCCAGGCAGCTGGCGCTCACGGGCTTGAACTCCCCAAAGGCTTTCAGGGAAAGGTTTCTAAAGACAGGGCGAGGGAGGGGGGTTGTGATCACCTCATGGACATTCTTCTGACTGACTGGTGGTGAGGTAACTGGGAGTCAACATCATCAACTTTCTGGTTCCGACTGGTCTGGGGTCTAGGTGCTTGTGGATAGCACGCAGTTAACTCCTTCCACCTGATGGGGGTTTCAATATCTGAAAAATGGCTCAAAGGACATGGCTCAGAATACTATCTATGGTCCTTGAGGAATTCAATTCTTTGACTTTCGTTTAATAATGAAACCATTGTTATTTTGCCTTGCTTTACTTCTTTCCTGCATTTTCTCACTTCTCTGATTAAACTTACCCTTTGGAACTTTGGGGCTAGGAACCTAGGCTTTGGGGAAGTCTAGGAGGCTAAAGTTTTCTACAGGCAAGAGGCAGGCAGAGGACAGGGGCCAGTGGGTTTGTCCCAGGGAAGGCTGAGACATGATCTAATTTACGTTTCTGAGTTTACTTCCTCACATTTTACTTTCTTATATCTTTCTTTGAACTTCTCCCTTAGAGTGTCCAGTGGTTTGTGATGATGAATCTGCTTGTGTGTTCTCTGGTTTGTCATCCGCTTCCTCTTTCCCTCTAAGCTCCACGACACTGTCGATTTTGATCTCCACTGTGCTCAGGCCTAGGGAAGATTCTGGAACCTAGTGGGTCCTGGAGAAAATTGGAGTTGGCCTCCTCCTGAGCCCCGAGCTGGTCCCATCCCTGTCAGGCCACACTTTGGTGCCGACTGATGCTCTGCTGACTTGAACATTATGCCACGGCCCTTCAGCCCTGTCTCCATGTTCTTTTCTTCTTCTTTTTTTAAATGACATTGACCTGTTTGAAGCATGTAGTAAGGCTGTTTTCCTTCTCAGGTGTCATGTCCAGAGGCAAATTTAAAGTCAGAGCCTTCCTGAGTGCCTTCCCTCAGTCCCCTCTTTTGATTCCTCTTTGCTTCCACGGTTTCTGTGCAAACAATCTCGCTTCAGGAGGCGGCTCTTTTCCCATGTGAGCTCTGGAAAAAAAAGGTCTTTCTTCTCAGCTCTGGTTGTGAGACCTGAAGGCGCCTCCTGGCTTCTGGCAGGAAGGCCTGGCTTCGGATGGGAGTGATGCTGGAGGGCCCCGTCGGTTCCCTCTGCACAGCTTCCTCTGCACCGACTGCCAGGGCCTCGGGTGGAGCTGTCCTCGGGTGGAGCCGCCCCGCGGAGCGGATCCGGGCTGGGATTGGCCTACCTTCTGCCTCCCTGGTGGTGTCTGCACAGTGTTGAAAACACCCCAGTGTGCGCTATGTCACAAACAGCAGGGGCTTGGTGGAAATGTTGGGGCCCAGGGGATGTGCTCACCCCCCAAGGAAGCCTGGTGCTGAAAGCTGTTACATCCCCGCGGGGCGTGGGGGCGAGCACAGGGTCTCTGGAGGAGGGATGGGGCGTGCTGGGCTGCGGGGGCTCGGGGGCTAGCGGCTGCAGCAGGGACATCCCTGCAGGCAGTCTTCTGTGTGGTCCTTGCCGGTCTAGGAAAGAAAGAAGACACTTCTGTTCTGATGCTTGATGCCTGGGGAGGTGGCTGGAGAGCCATGCTTGAGTCTTGAGTTCAGATCTTGGTTCTGCCTCTGACATCGTGGGGCTGGAAGTACTCTTGAGCCACTTCCGTGTTCAAAGTTGGCACCAGTGTCAGAGAATGTGTCTAACGGGCATAGTGCTTGCCCGCAGTTGGTGTCTCTGAAGCGCGGTGTCCTTGCCTGCTCTCGCCTCCTGGCTGCCTTTCCGCTCACTCCTCTGCAGGGGGTCAGGGAGAGACCCAGCAGGAGGCCCGGGTGCTGGGTGTGCTGCCGGGACCCAGGCCCGCATGGGCACGGTCATCCGTGGGCTCCTGCTGCCCTGCCACCTTTGACTTTCGCTGTTTGGCACTGTTTGTGGGGTACCCAGGACTTGCTAAGGACCTGGCCCAGGAAGACGTACAGAAATGGAAGTGATGGCTGTCCTGCAGCAGACTGAGATTGTGCTCACCGTTTTCGAGGACTAGAAGGCACAGGACCCACCTTGGCCACAGGGGAAGCCCCGGGTGGATCCAGAGGAGAGGGGGCAAGGGGCGGGGTGGGTAGCAGCCTTCACTGTGGTTTCCATGGAGGCAATGCTTAGGCAGAGTGTGCAGCCTTGGGCCGGCTAGAGTCATTTCAGTACCCTGGGCATGTGGGCTCATCGTCCGAGGCCTGGCCCTGCGGTAGGTGGGGCGGCTGGAGAGTGGGTCTCAGTGGACTGCCGATAGGGTGGTTGAGGGTGTGCGGTCCAGACTGGCTGGTCTTCCAGTGTCATGAAATTGCTGCTCATCTGGAGGAAATGGTGAACCCTGGAAGGGACAGGCCCTCCAGGGTCAGCAAGGCCCGAGATGTCAGGGCCTCAGGAGACAGAAATTGAGTGACCAGGTCAGTCCCGGGGCCTTCCACCCCCAGGAAGGAGGAAGACCTGACTTTGAGGATCCCAACCCAACCAGGCTGTGCTCTGGCCCCTCAAGGCCACAGCTTGTGTTTGTGGTCTTCGAGAATGCACGTTTGCTGGCCACAGATAAAAACTTGCTGGGTGAGCACAGAAAGGCTGGGTGTTTCATTCAGAGATGCTTCTGGTGTCGCACCAATCCTGGCAGGCAGAGCGGGGCGCACCGGTGCCTTGGGCAGAGCCCTTCCTCCTTTTCTTGCTCAATCATCAGCCAGGCGGTCAACAGGGATGCCGACCTCAGATGGGCTGGCGAGGCCCAGGAAACAGTGACCTGCGGAAGAGGGCAGCATGGTGAGGGGGCCTTGCTTTGTATCTCACCTGAGTTTCTCTTCTTTCTGCTCGCAACTCGGGAGGAGAAGAGGGAACTGTACGGACTCTGGAATGGCAGAGGTCAGAGTTTACCAGCTTTTGTTTGCAGCTGGCAGTGAGACCATTCTAGGTCACCAGCTCTGGGGCAGGGCAGTAGAATCGAGTGACCTTGAACATTAGTGTGTGCACAGGCGTGTGCAGGGGTAAGTGTGTGCGCACAGGCCATGGGCTGGTCAGACCTTTGTGGGTTCTCAGGATGAGGGTGAAGGTCACTCCGGGGCTCCCATGAGTGCACGCTCAGCATGGGGAAGACACCCCTCTTTCAGCTCTCTGACCTGGAAGGAGGGGCTCCTGATTAGCAGTGATGTGGCCCAATGTCTGGGAGTGGGGTCTGGCTTGATAGCATCAGTGGGCTTGGGTTGAGGACATTTTAGAGGAGTTCAGACTCCTGGGTGGGAGACTGCAGCCTGTCTGTTGAGCCAGAATGACTAATGGCCCTTCATCCAGCCTTAGTTTTTCCAGAGACTGTGTGAGGCCGCCTTCCCTCTCACCCTCCCTTCCCTTCCCTGCTTCCCTTCCTCCCTTCTGCATCATCCGTGAACCCGCCACTGTGTTACAGGCACTGGCTATGAAACAGCGAAGAAGGAAGAGCCCAGTGCCTGCCTGGCTGGGGTGATGATCCAGACCAGGTTTTTCTGTCTCACGCTTGGGGCTGGATGAATCTTTGTGGTGGGGCCTCTGTGCCCTGGAAGGTGTTTAGCAGCATCCCGGCCTCTGCCTGGAAGACCCAGTGTCCCTGGGTGACCTGGCAGCCCCTCTCCTGGAGCACGAAGGGCCTCGGGGGCGTCTGTCCGATGTCACGTCCTGCTCACAGTCAGGCCGGTGGAGCTGGCAGATGGTGCTGAGTTTGTTCCTGGTGAGAAAGTGATTGACCACGGGTCCCCAAATAAAACGCCAGTCTAGGAGAGGACCTGTCTTAATGACGTGGGCAGGATTGTCATGGAAGCTGTTAATTGGCATCACCTGAAAAGGTAGGTGGAGGTAGCAGTGAATAAGATTAAGAACAAAAGTCCCTGCCCTGTGAGTCTGTTTTGGCCTTTCCTTCACCCTGAAATAACAGTGTGTAGGAGAAGGTTTGCATTTGCTAGCAGACTGACCATCTGAATTTTGTCTACTTTTTGCATAAACCTTGAATTCGCTCTGGGTTTCCCAGGCCCCTTGAAGGGGAGGCAAAGGAGAGTGTGCAAATGGATTTCCTTGTGCCTCATTCAGGGGGCCAGCTTCAGCTTTTGCCAGGTGTCTGGCTGCATCTTGAGCTTGGCGAAGGCATGTCCATATGTTCCCTGTGATGTCCAACAGAAGAGGACCGTCTGATTCAAGAATCCTTTACAGGAGATGCTGTCAACACCCGCCACATGACTCTCCCCATGTCCAGCTGGGTTTCTTTCTCTTTGCTCAGCTCCAAAGTGTTGATGGGTCAATCAATGCCGTGCTTGCAATTTTATCTCAGCTGGGAGTTCTGATGGGCGCCTGTGTGCCCGTGTGCATACGTGCGTGTGAGCTCGCTCCTTGGTCAACACATACTCGGTTAAAGTGCTACAAGATGCCACTGGAAAGGATTTCATCTTGCTCATGTCAGTGTCGAAAGAGGCTGTGCCTGCTTCAAGTTGCTCAGGTGCTCAAGGATGATTACAAGCATTTTTGAAAGCAAGTCGTGAAAACGGAAGCTTCTTAGTGTAACAAGATACGCTTTGGCCATTTTAGTCATTGAAACAATAAGTTAGGAAACCCCTTTAAGTGAAATCCAGGACGCCATTCTTGAGAAGATGTTTTTTAAAAAGGAAGCCTGTACTCTCTACCCAAGCTAACAATGGTGATGGTGTTCACGATGCCAGTGGCAGGGCCACATAGTTTCCATTCGCAGAGGCCTTCAGGTCCCTCTCGGGTCATTCAGTCTCCAAACCTTGGAATCACCTTTTCGATCTCTCTTTTCTAACTTATCCTCATCAGCTTATACCCAGATCCATAGCGTTTCCATCGTTCGCCACTGATTGCACCGCCCTCACCCAGCCCCTCACGTGTCTTCCCCAAACCTCGGCGAGGGCTGTCTACCAGGTCTCCTTATTCCCTTCACGGTCATTCACTCTCTCCAGGACTCCTGCAGGAGCCTCTGCTCTGGACTCGCTTTTCACTTTTGTTCATGTCCTCACCAATTTCTGGAGACACCTTTGTGCATGATCTATCTACAGTGCACATCTGATCATGTTCACTCCTTGCTTAAAATCCCTGCTTGCCCTCCCACCAAGGGCTGTGTCATGCCCCGCCTTCCTCTGCGGCGCCTGGGACTCTGGGCCGCAGCCCTCATCTGCTCCTGGGAGTCTTGAAGCCACGTGCTGTTCTGCAGCACCGTCACACCAGGCGCTCCCGGGCCTTAGCATCCTGCTCCTGTTTGCCTTTAGCAGGTGGGTTGAAGGACAGGGGAAGCAGAACAGTGGGGTCCCTCTGAATGTAAGTCCCGAGAGTCCAGAGACATCTGGGGAGCACTGAACTTTACAGCTGGCAAGGAATGGGGTCCCCAGCCAATTTTATGTGGGCCTCAGAGGACCTATATACTCTGAATCTAGGCAGAGATTCTGAAACCAAGGTGCTAATTAAACTCCCTACTGATCTTGACCTGGAAGGCGAGGCCCTGTCCCGAGTCCCCTGTAAGCCCAGCAGCACCAGGATCCTTGCTGCTACTGAGAACTCACAGCCGTCCCTGGTGGAGGAAGGTGTCCAGAGGAATTTCTGCTTCTCTGTGCATTTTAAAGGCACTTTCAAATGAGGGAAAGAAGCGCTTTGTCACCCCTATGCAAGAAGCCAAATTCTCTGAGGCGGTCCGTCCTATTTCTGCTCAACACAGACGGTATTGTGGGTGGCATGCGTGCTCATTAGAATGAGTACGGTTGGTTGTTTTTTCAAAATTTTAAAATTGAAGTACAGTTGATTTACAATGTTGTGTTATTTTTGCTGTACAACAGAGTGATTTTCTGACCTGTTGAATGTTTTGACAAAAATTTTAAAGGCACAGAACAAAGAGAAAACAAGAGAGCAGTTAGCAAATTCAGAGCTCCCTGCTGCTGCTGCTAAGTCGCTTCAGTCGTGTCCGAATCTGTGCGACCCCAGAGATGGCAGCCCACCAGGCTCCGCTGTCCCTGGGATTCTCCAGGCAAGAACAGTGGAGTGGGTTGCCATTTCCTTCTCCAATGCATGAAAGTGAAAAGTGAAAGTGAAGTTGCTCAGTCGTGTCCGACTCTTAGCGACCCCATGGACTGCAGCCCACCAGGCTCCTCCTTCCATGGGATTTTCCAGGCAAGAGTACTGGAGTGGGGTGCCATTGCCTTCTCCGTCAGAGCTCCCTACACTTTGCTAAATGCAAAATAGCACCATTTTTTTCCCTTCCAAATTGAAATATAGTGGATTTACAATATTGCATTAGTTTCAGACATACAGCAAAATGACACAGTTATATATATATTTGTTGTTGTTGTTTAGATGCTAAGTCGTGTCTGATTCTTTTGTGACCCCATAGACTATACCTACCAGACTCTTCTATCCAGGGGTTTTCCAGGCAAAGAAACTGGAGTGGGTTGCCATTTCCTCCTCCAGGGGACCTTTCTGAACCAGGGATCAAACCCGTGTCTCCTGCATTGCAGGTGGATGCTTTACTGACTGAGCCACGTGGGGCTTCCCTGGTGGCTAAGTGGGCATGGCAATCCACTCCAGTATTCTTGCCTGGAGAATCCCATGGACAGAGGAGCCTGGCGGGCTATAGTCCATGGGGTTGCAAAGAGCTGGACATGACTGAAGCTACTGAGCACAAGTACGTGTGTGCACACACACACACGTATAATATATATATATTTCAGATTATTTTCCACTATAGATTATTATAGGGCTTCACTGGTGGCTCAGAGGTTAAAGCGTCTGCCTGCAATGCAGGACACCTGGGTTCGATCCCTGGGTTGGAAAGATCCCATAAGGTATTAAATATAATCCACAGTGCTATACAGTAAATCCTTATCTATTTTATGTTTAGTAATTTGTATCTGTTAATCCCATGCTCCTAATTTATGCCCCCCCATTTTTTTCCCTTTTGTAACCATAAGTTTGTTTTCTATGTCTGTGAGTCTAGTTTTGCTTTGTATATAGATTCAGTTGTATTATTTTTTATTTTTTTAAATTTTTAATAAGTAATATGATATGTAATATTTGTCTTTCTGTATCTGACTTGCTTTACTTAATGACAAGCTCTAGGTCTATCCATATTACTGAAAATGGCAAAAATTAATTTTTTATGGCTGAGTAGTATTCTATTGGCCTTCCCAGGTGGCTCAGAGGTAAAAGAATCCACCTCCCAATGCAGGAGTCGCAGGAGATGTGGGTTCGATCCCTGTGCTGGGAAGATCCCCTGAAGGAGGAAATGGCAACCCTCTCCAGTCTTCTTGCTGGGATTCCATGGACATTAGAGCTTGGCAGACTACAGTCCCTGGGGTCACAAAGAGTGGGACATGACTGAGTGACTGAGCGTGCACGTACACAAGCATTCCATCATATATGTGTGTATATATTTGTGTATCAGATATATATAATCTGCATATAAGCATATATATCTCACATCTTGAGCTAGTTTTCTGTTGATATGAACGTGGGTTATTTTCATGTCTTGGCTATTATAAATGGTGTTGCTATGAAACATTGGGGTGAAAATATCTTTTCAAATTAAAATTTTCATTTTTTTCCAGATGTATACCCAGGGGTGGGATTGCTGGATCATATGGTAAACTTATTTTTAGTTTTTTAAGGAACGTCCATATTCTGCATGGTGGTTGCACCAATTTACATTCCCATCAACAGTGTAGGAGGGTTCCCCTTTCTTCACATCCTCTTCATCATTTATTATTTGTACACTTTTGGATGACAGCCATGCTAAATGTAAAACAAAGCTGCCTTCTGCACCCACCCCCTTCCACTCTGAGTTTGCAGATATTGGGAGGGACCTGATGCTTTCGCCTTCCAGCCATGTTGGTCGCCACTGGTCAGGTTTGAGCGGGGCTTCCTAGGCGTCTACTTCGTTGCAGTGTATGGTGCTCATTAGTGAGATCCATAGAATATTTCCCTTTTCTCCTGCTCTGTGCATATGCTGAGATTGCACTTTCTGGCTCCCTGGAGGTTGGGTGGTGCCAAGTGATTAGTTCAAGCTAACGGTTGTGGTTAATCCACGGAGGGGACATTTTTTGCCAGTATGAGACCCTCCAGGGCTTGCTTTCTTCTTGGCGTTGGTGATCAGCACCATTTGAGATGCTAATTGTTCAGAAAGCCTTGATCTCTGAGAAGAGTCCCCTTGCTGACCTGCAAGGAACATGTGACATGATTTTTAACCCACTGAGATTTCGGAGCTGTTTGTTACTGCAGCACAACCTAGCATTCCCTGATTGATAGGTAGTGTTGGCGTTTTCGGCAACCTAATGCTTGTTATAACTTCACTCACACAGAGGCAACATGTCCTGGTTTAGCAGCTTACATTCCTTGAGAGAATTTTCACTGACGATCTATTGGATGCTTAGAACTTACTGTCCTTTGCAAGATTTGGAAAAGAGGAGTTGTACTCTATTTTGGCCACTCAGCCCAGTGGTCTGATAACCACACTTTGTGTGGTTAATCTTTCTGTCTTGATAACAGATACCCCAGCTCTGGACAAGCTACTCCGTGGCAGAGCTTGGTTAATGTTGATAATGACTACAACTTCGTGAGTGCTGACCATGTACCAGGCAATAAGCATATCTCGTTTCTGATTCTCTGCATAGGCCTTATTCTCAATGATAACTTTGAGGGACAAAGAGGCTAAATACCTTGCTCGAACTCACTTTGCTGATGGAACCAAGATTTGCATCCAACTCTGAACTGAAGTGAACTGGTTGTAAAAGTCAATCTTTTTATTTCATCTAGCCTCTTCTTTGCAAAATTTCCAGGAAAGGGGTGAAAGGTCCCCTTTTCTTAGGGCTGTTATCCTTGAGGATTTAGTACTTTGATGTTCTTTCTTTAGTTGGATGCTACATTTTCATTCATCCACTCACATTCACACACTCATTTATAAATTTGTTCACTCACTCATTCATTCATGTATTCAATAGGCTTTTTTGAGTCTTTTAGGTGCTGGATTTCATTTGGGGCTGAGACTGAGATGTGACCAGGTTATGATTCTTACTCTTAATCAACTCTGAATATTTACTGGAAGGACTGAAGCTGGCTGAGGCTCCAATACTTTGGCCACCTGATGCGAAGAGCCGACTCATTGGAAAAGACCCTGATTCTGGGAAAGACTGAAGGCGGGAGGAGAAGGGGACGACAGAGGAAGAGATGGTTGGATGGCATCACTGACTCAATGGACATGGGTTTGAGCGAGCTCCAGGAGACGGTGAAGGACAAGGAGGCCTCGTGTGCTGCAGTCCGTGGGGGTGCAAAGAGTCAGACATGACTGAGCGACCCGAACAACAACAACGACAGCAGCAACTGGGCGCCTAGAGTCCATCCTCTCCCCCGGCAGGCGCTCGACCCCCTTTCTGTTCTCCTGTCCCCATCACTTACTGTTTCCGTATGTCTCTTACAAAGAAGGTTAGGTGGCCCTGCCTAAAGAATCCTAGCGCTTTGGGGACATAAATAGATTTTTCCAGACTTTGGCCTGTCACTTGTTCTTAATGGCTTGGGGTTGGTTGCAGAACTCTTCTCCAGCAGGAAAAATGAACAGGCCTCTCTGATTGTGGGCTCCTGAGACAGCTGGGGTAATCTGAGCAGAAACGACTTTGCAGCTCTGGGGGAAAATGTAATTCTCGTGTATGAAAAGCATGAACCAGAGTTGCCATGTTCACTTCTTGTTTTTAAACCCCCCACAGGCCAAGTCACATATCTGGGTCAGAGGGTCTATTGATTACCTGTCAGGGCCTGAGGTGTGGGTAATCAATAACACTAACCTACAGGAAAGGTGGCCTTGAATGCAGAAATCCCATCACGTTGACCCACTGTTTCTTTTGGTCTGTAAGTGCTTTGCAAGGAAGCAAAACTCTCCAAACTAGAGCCACAAACCTCCCTGATCCTGACCATGTTCCTTCAAGTCACGGCTTTGGAAATGCTCCCTCTGAATGAATCAAAGGAGTTTGTTCTCTGGGTCCCTCAGCTCTCAAAACCCCATGGGGTTTGCATGGGGCGGGGTAGGGAAGAGACACATTGCAACAGGAGAATTTCTCAGGAAGAAATATGAAGAGGGATTTTGTCAGGAGGTCCCTAGGACCATAACCTTGACCTGTTTTTAATGTTTAATCAGGTCCTCAGAGCAGAGCATTGAAAAACACCCGCAGACCCATAGGACAAATGAAGAGCCTTGTGGTGGAGGAGGCTGGCTTTTCCTGTGTCAGCATCTGACACTCCCGACCCTTTCCTTTTGGAGGGAAGTGTCACCTGGGGCAGGTGCTGGCTTCTTACCGCGTGTCTGCCTGGGGGTTGGGTCCAGCATTTGTGTTGAGAAGAGCTGGCGACATAGCAGGTGCCGTGACTCATTTACCCAGCACCCAGTCCCTCTTCCTCCTTCCTCAGGGACCTCACGCCCCAGGGGCAGCTGTGGGCTGCAGGAAGTGTGACTGTGGAATCCGTGTGTAGCGTCCCCTAGCGGCTGAGCTGAGTTGCGAGGGGAGCATATGACCTATGCTGGCCAATGGGAGGAACGTCTCAGGGTCCACAGCGGGAGGAGGGGCTCTCTTGCAGGATGAAGAGTCTACCTTCCAGTCCACCTGTTTGATGGATAGCTGCTGCTGGCCGCCATCTTTCAGCTTCCTGGAGACTAGCGGCTTCATGAAGTTGACTATGGACAGCAGAGCACAGTCCTCAAAGATATCGTTGAACTGAGAAACCAGTGCTCAACCTAGGCACCCTATTATACAGAGTTATCAGTGTTCATATTTTGAAACCAGTTTGCGTCTGGGTTGTCTGCTACTTAGAGTTGAAAACATCCAAACCGGGCAGATATCATGGTATAGCTGTGATCCTGGATTGTGGTCGAATCATGAGAAACGCTGGACTGGAAGAAACACAAGCTGGAATCAAGATTTCCAGGAGAAATATCAATAACCTCAGATATGCAGATGACACCACCCTTATGGCAGAAAGTGAAGAGGAACTAAAAAGCCTCTTGATGAAAGTGAAAGAGGAGAGTGAAAAGTTGGCTTAGAGCTCGACATTCAGAAAACGAAGATCATGGCATCTGGTCCCATCACTTCATGGCAAATAGATGGGGAAATGGTGGAAACAGTGTCAGACTTTATTTTTTTGGGCTGCAAAATCACTGCAGATGGTGACTGCAGCTATGAAATTAAAAGACGCTTACTCCTTGGAAGGAAAGCTATGATCAACCTAGATAGCATATTCAAAAGCAGAGACATTACTTTGCCGACTAAGGTCCGTCTAGTCAAGGCTATGGTTTTTCCTGTGGTCATGTATGGATGTGAGAATTGGACTGTGAAGAAGGCTGAGTGCCGAAGAATTGATGCTTTTGACCTGTGGTGTTGGAGAAGACTCTTGAGAGTCCCTTGGACTGCAAGGAGATCCAACCAGTCCATTCTGAGGGAGATCAGCCCTGGGATTTCTTTGGAAGGAATGATGCTAAAGCTGAAACTCCAGTACTTTGGCCACCTCATGCGAAGAGTTGACTCATTGGAAAAGACTTTGATGCTGGGAGGGATTGGGGGCAGGAGGAGAAGAGGACGACCGAGGATGAGATGGCTGGATGGCATCACTGACTCGATGGACGTGAATCTGAGCAAACTCCGGGAGATGGTGATGGACAGGGAGGCCTGGCGTGCTGCGATTCATGGGGTCGCAAAGAGTCGGACACGACTGAGCGACTGAACTGAACTGAATGCTGGTTAACATAAAAACCTACCATCTGGGCCACTGGATGTGGGAAGGTAGTTTGAATTACAGGAAGTCTGAAAAAAAGATGTGTGTTACCCATAGGGAAGCCAGTGCGACTAATTACAGACCTCTTGATGGGGGTGTTCCTGGGTGACATTCTGGGCAGGGACCAAGTGTGGGTGTTGGATGCCACAGACTGGGCTGGACGAGTTGTTCAGAGTTCCACTCTTTAATGGTTTGTCATCCCACGAGTGATAGAAGTCACATGTAATGGTGCTTTACAATTGTTTCTTCTCTAAAGAACAGCAGAACCTCAGATAGTCAGAGACCAGGATTCTAGCACCTTCAGTATCAAGAGCAACTCCTCACTGGGAGCACAGGGAGAGAAGGGAAGCTTCCGAGGGGCAAGGGAGGCAGCGATCCCAGTGCCTCTCACCTGCCCTCCCTAAGCCATCAGTGGGGTCTGCAGACTCCCACCCCCAGGCTTACAGAAAAGTATGTTCTCCCAGGATGGGGCTCAGGGGTCCGTCTTTTCAGCAAGTGTTCCCAGGAATTTTAAAAATTAATTAATTAATTATTTTGTAGATAAAGCCTTTGGATAATTGCCTTGAGGATTAGCAGTGACAGCGGCAGTAGGAAAGCTGAAGATGACAGGGTCTTTTCTGGAAGGAAGAGACTAAGAAACTTTACTGAGGGATTAACTGTGTGTGAGATGGAGGGGCAGAGAAAGAAGATAGCACATGTTGTTCCAGAGTGTGAATGTGTGGTTACAGCACTGTGTACAACGTGTATGTGTGTGATTTGTGTAATCACGGAACTACGTACACCGTGTACGTGTGTGATGTGTGTAGTCCCAGCACTGTGTACACCATGTACACCTGTGATGTGTGTAGTCCCAGCATTGTGTACACCATGTACACCTGTGATGTGTATAGTCCCAGCACTGTGTACACCGTGTACACCTGTGATGTGTGTAGTCCCAGCACTGTGTACACCGTGTATACGTATGACTTGTGTAGTTATAACACTACACCATGTACACATGTGACGTACGTAGTTCCAGCACTGTGTACAATGTGTACACGTGTGACTTATGTAGTTACAGCCCTGTGTACAGTGTGTACGTGTGTGACTTGTGTAGTCACGGCACCATGTACAATGTGCATCAAACTTGGATTTGTCTCTGAGAATGAGAAAGTTTACAGACTAGTTGTGACAGGAGCTGGGGGAATGTGGTGACAGGGTGGACAGTGAGACCCGGGGCAGCGAGGTGCCGTCCCCATAGTGGTGATTCTGCCAGCTGGGAATCTTGACCCTGTGGCCCTGCGCTTGTGCGGGATAAGCCCTCCCAGGTGAAGCCTGAGTGGTGGACTCAGCATCTGCTAGGGCCCCATTTCTGTAGGGGGAGGAAGAGACTCAAACAGGCGGGCATCAGGCCTGCAGCCTCACCTGACTTGCTCTAGAAATGTGAGTCCCCTAGGGAGGCCTGGACTCGGTGGGGCTGGCCAGGTCTGGGAAACAGCACGCGCCCTGACTTACATGGTGCATGTTTTTGCTTTCAGTTTTAAAAAATTGTGGTAAAGTACACATAACATTAAATCGGCCATCTCCACCATTTTCAAGTGTCCAGTTCAGTGGTATTAAGTCCCTTCATACTGTTGTACAGCCGTCCCCACTGCCTGTCTCATGCCCGCTCCCCTATCCCTGGCTGCCACCGTACTTTCTGTCTCTGTGAACCCGACCTCTATAGGATGTCATATAGTCACTACTGATACTGTGCATAGAACAGGTAGCTAATGAGAACCTACTTATAGCGCAGGCGACTCTACTCACTGCTCTGCAGTGGCCGAAATGGGAAGGAAATCAGAAAATAGGGGACTTACGTGTACATATGGCTGATTCACTTTGCTGTGCAGCAGAGACTGACACAGCAGTGTAGAGCAACTACATTCCAGTAAAAGTTGCAGAAAAGAGAAAGTAGCATCCGACTGTTTCTGCTGTCACACTGGTCACTCAGGTCCCCTCAAGCCCCCCAGAGTGTCGGGCTGCCTCTGAGAGGAAGTCTTCCTAGAACACCCTGGGGCTCACCCTAGTTCCACTCAGCAGTGAAGACCCAGGGGATGAATGGCATGGCATCAGAAGCTTAACTTACACCCGGGTCTGATTGGGTGAGAGACTGGAGAACCCACCCTGTGCTCCTTAGAGATGTGTAGAGATTTAATCCCTGCATCCTGATAGCCCGATGACTGTCCAGGTGGCAAGTGCTGCTGGTAGATTAGGTTAAGTTCATTTTTGAACTAAAAGCCCAACAAACTTTCCAGTTAGGTCTGAAGTAGCATTTGCGGAGCTTGCCACGAGTCCAGTCACCTTAGAAGTTCCCTTTGCTGACTGCTTGGTGACAAGGCTCTATCTCAGCAGAGAGGGAACATACCCTCAAGTAGACAGGACAAACACGTGATCTCCAGATGTGGTCTCACAGACCTGGGGAGGCATGGGAGCCCCTGCTGGGAGCCAGCTCACATCTGGTGCAGGTGGGGGCCCCGCGAGTGAAGCGGAGCCTCTCCGTGGGCTCAGCCAGCACCTCCCACCCCTGACCCTCCTGTCTCCCCTCTACCCTTCCCTGCCCAATGCTGCTGTTTCCTTCAGAGCCTGGTCCACTCATGTAGGAACAAGAGCACTATGACTAATTATAAAATCATTATGTGATTAAACTCAATTAACTTCAAATAACCCTTGAAATTTGCTTAATGTCAGCCCTTGGCCCCACTTGAACTGCTAAATATTGCTCTGCTTTGAAATCCTGCAGAGACGCGCTTTGGCACCTGCAGCTCTGTGGGCCGCCCGTGTCTCTCTGCGTGGGGCAGGGGCTGGTGATGGTGGTGAGGGTCCTGGAGCAGGTGGCAGGGAGCTTCTGGGAGACAGAGGAGGTGAAGTTGGGGCACCTGCAGTTCTGCTGGGTGTTAGACCACGAATTGCTGGTTGCGTACCCTGAGGGATGCTTTCCCTTGGCCCCTGACAAGTTTATTCAAACCTTTTACTTTGGACTTGGTGCTTCTTACAGGCTGAGTTGGGTCCTTTTACCCCCAATTTATATGTTGGAGGCCTGACCTCACTATCTCAAAATATATTTGACTGTATTTGGAGATAGGGTATTTCAAAAAGTAATTAAGTTAAAACGAAGTCATTAGGGTGGACCCTGTTCCAGTTGGACTGCTATTCTTATGAGAAGAGGTTAGGACTCAGACATGCCCTGAAGGAAGACCCATGAGGTCACAGGAAGAAGGTGGCCATCGACAGACCCAGGAGAGAGGCCTCAGCAGAAACCAGTCCTGCCTAGCCTTGATCATGGGCTTCCAGCCTCTAGAACTGTTGTGTGAGCAACCAGTGTGTGGTATTCTGTTATGGCAACTCGAGCAGATGAATAAGGAAGGACCCTTCACTCTGCTTGATTTGGGCCAACTGTCTTCCACCCAGCCCTGTGTTGGGGGCCAGCAAGTCACCTCATTGGGTGAGGCATCCTGTTAGTCTTTAAGGAGGTAACCAGAGCCCTGATCAGAGAGAGGCACCCCTCAGATTAGTTATGAGTAGAAAGATCAAGAGTTGGGAAAGTGATCAGGAGCCTTTCAGGGGGGAGGCCAGCAGCCACCTGGACTCTCAGTACTGGCTAAAGGTTAAAACTCAGCATTCGTAAACCAAGACCGTGGCATCTGGTCCCATCACATCATGGCAAATAGACGGGGGAAGTGGACATAGTGACAGATTTTATTCTGGGGGGCTCTAAAATCACTGTGGATGGTGACTGCAGCCATGAAATGAAAAGACACTTGATCTTTGGAAGGAAGGCTATGACAAACCTAGACAGCCTATTAAAAAGCAGAGGCATCACTTTGCTGACAAAGGTCTGTATAGTCAAAACTATGGTTTTTGCCAGTAGTCATGTAGGCATGTGAGAGTTGGACCCTAAAGTAAGGCTGGATGCCAAAGAATTGATGCCTTTGAATTGTGATGCTGAAGAAGACTCTCGAGACTCCCTTGGACTGCAAGGAGATCAAACCAGTCAATCCTACAGGAAATCAGTCCTGATTATTCATTGGAAGGACTGGTGCTGAAGCTGAAGCTACAATATTTTGGTTACCTGATACAAAGAGCAGAGGACTCATTGGGAAAGATCCTGATGCTGGGAAAGATTGGGGGCAGGAGGAGAAGAGGACACCAGAGGCTGAGATGGTTGGATGGCAACACTGGCTCAATGGACGTGGGTTTGAGCAAACTCCGGGAGACAGTGAAGGACAGGGAAGCCTGGTGTGCTGCAGTCCATGAGGGTCACAAAATGTCAGACACGACTTAGCAACTGAACAACAAAAACAAAAATGTTAGAACAGGGTAGGAAGACACATAAATGGCCAAGAGGTACATGAAAAGGGATTCAGCATCATTAATTAGCAGAGAAATTCAAATCAAAACTACAATGGGACATCACCACACACCCGTTAAGACTGCTGTTTTTAAAAAGACGGGAGATCATGAATGTTGGTAAGGATGTAGAGAAAAGGGAACCTTTGGGCACTCTTGGTGAGAATGTAAACTGGTGTACCCACTATGTAGAATAGTATGGAAGTTCCTTAAAAAATTAAAAATAGGACTACCCTATGATCCAGCAATTCCACTTCTGGGTATTTATCCAAAGGAAATGAAATCGGGATCCTGAATTCACATTAGCTGAGATATGAAACAACGTAAATGTCCATCAGTGGATGAAGAGACAAAGAAATTTATAAATATATGAGTACAGTGAAAAATTACTCAGCCTTAGAAAAGGAGTTCCTTCTATTTGCAACAATATGGATGAACCTGGGGGGACATTATGCTGAGTGAAATAACCCAGTTGCAGATGTAGACTCTAAAAAGGTTGAATCCATAAAAACAGAGAGTATAATGGTGAGTGTCAGGGGCTGGGGCAGAGGGGGAGAAAGGGAGATGCTGGTCAAGGGTATAAAGCTTCAGGTAGGTCAGATGACTGAGAGCAGGAACCAGAACTGTGTGAAGAGATGGCCAGGTCAATTAGACTGCAGTTATCATCTCAGTATGAGTATGTGAATCCAAACAGCAGGTTGAATGCTTTACATGTATACAATTTTTATGAAAAGAAAAAACAAAGGAAATGGATAGTTCAGTTCAGTTCAGTCGCTCAGTTGTGTCCAACTCTTTGCGACCCCACGGACTGCAGCACACCAGGCCTCCCTGTCCATCACCAGCTCCCGGAGTTTGGATAAGAACTGACTAAATGCTCAGTGTCCTGGTTTCCTCACCTATAAAATAGGGATGGTTAAGTGTCCACCTCGCAGGGTCCTGAGACTTAATTGAATTAATTACAACGTAGAACTGGCTACCAGAATTATTAGCAATTGTATTAGTTTTCTGTTGCTGTGTAATAAATGAGTAAGTGAAAGTCACTCAGTCGTGTCTGACTCTTTACGACCCTATGGACTGTAGCCTGCCAGGCTCCTCTGCCCCTGGTATTCTCCAGGCAAGAATACTGGAGTGGGTAGCTGTTCCCTTCTCCAGGCAATCTTCTCAACCCAGGGATCGAACCCAGGTCTCCTGCATTGCAGGTGAATTCTTTACCATTTGAGCCACCGGGGAAGTCTGTGTAATAAATGAGCACATACTTAGTGGGCTCACAAGATGCCCTTGTGTTAGCTCACAGTCCCACAGGTCAGACCTGACACGTCATGGCTGGGTTCTCTGCTCAGGGTCTGACAGATGGAATCAGGGCCTTGGGTCTTGGTCAGGCTAACTTCCCTTGTGGAGGTTCTGAGCAAGAATCAGCCTCCAAGCTCAGTCAGTTTGTTGTTGTTGCTGAGACACTAAGTTGTGTCCGACTCTTGGCAATTCCATGGACTGCGGTGTGCCAGGCTTCCCTATCCTTCACTGTCTTCCGGAGTTTGCTCAAACTCATGTCTTTTGAGTTGGTGATGCTATCTAACTACCTCATCTTCTGCTGCCTCCTTCTTCTTTTGCCTTCAATCTTTCTTGGCATCAGGGTCTTTCCCAATGAGTTGGCTCTTTGCATCAGGTGGTCAAAGTATTGGAGCTTCAGCATCAATCCTGCCAATGAATATTCAGCGTTGATCTCCTTTAGGATGGACTGATTTGATCTCCTTGCAGTCCAAGGAACTCCCAAGAATCTTCTCCAACACCACAGTTGAAAGGCATCAATTCTTTGGTGTTCAGCCTTCCTTAGGGTACAACTCTCGCATCCATACGTGACAACTGAAAAAACCATAGCTTTGACTATACAGACCTTTGTCGGCAAAATGATGTCTCTACTTTTTAATATCCTGTTTAGGTCATCGCTTTCCTTCCCAGGAGCAAGTGTCTTTTCATTTCATGGCCACAGTCACCATCCACAGTGATTTTGGAGCCCAAGAAAATAATTAAAATCTGTCACTATTTCTACTTTTCCCCTTCTATTTGCCATGTAGTGATGGGACCAGATGCCATGCTCTTAGTTTTTGAATGTTGAGTTTCCAGCTAGAATTTTCACTCTCTTCTTTCACTCTCATCCAGAGGCTCTTTAGTTCCTCTTCACTTTCTGCCATTAGAGTGGTATCATCTGCATGTCTGTGGCTGCTGATATCTCTCCCAGCAATCCTGAATCCAGCTTGTGTCAAATTCACTTCTTTACCATTGTAGGAATGAGACCCCTGTTTCTTTTTCTTTTTACACATTCAACCAAATTTATTTCTGCATTCCTCCTTCATGCAATTAGAGAACGTAAGTATTAGGTTCAGGATTCACAGTAGGTTTCTTTTTTTTTAATTTTTATTTTTACTTTATTCTACTTTACAATACTGTATTGGTTTTGCCATACATTGGCATGAATCCACCACGGGTGTACTTGCGTTCCCAAACATAAACCCCCCTCCCATCTCCCTCCCCATAACATCTCTCTGGAGACCCCTGTTTCTTTAGGCTAGCCTTCAGCCAGGGGCTGCTCTCAGCTCATAGGGGTCACCCACAAGCCTCCCCTGTGGTCCCCTCCGCTTTCAAAGTCACCCACAGAGATCTACCCTTGCGTTGAATTCCTTTCAGGCTTTGAATCTCTTTAGCCAGGGGGACCCCTGCCCTTCCAAGGGACCACATGATTTACCCAGTGTGATTGCCCTTTCTTAAGATCAGCTGATTTGGGGCCCGACTTACATTTGTGAGACCCCTTCACAGGGGCACCTAGACTAGTATTTGATTGAACATCGGCGAGAACACATGAGTATATACCATCCCAGAATTCTGCTGGCCACAGCAATACTTGTTATCTTAAGTGTATCATTCCAGCTCTATTTGGAGAGCTCGCTTGGGTGAAAGCAGCTTGGTTTGCTTGCCTCTAGAAAAGTCTCCTGCAGATAAGGCTGAAGTGACGTGAAGAATGCATTATCCCCTTGAGTCATGTCTATACACTTTCTACTGACCTCCTGGGAAGGGGTCCTCACTCTTTTCCTCTTTTCCTCCCAGCTCCTTTCCCCACTTATTGATTGCATTCCTCTTCTCCCTCCTTATAAGGGTTACTGTACCACGATAAGCAACGATCTTTGCTGAGACTGACCCTGGTGTCCCATAGTCTGGGTGCTCATCCTTCAAGTTAATAGTGGAGTCATGGTCGGCTGATGGAGACAGCGGGAAAGTTTCCAAAGACTCCACTTAAAGACTGTGGCTTCTGTGTATCAGGTTGGACCTCGGCAGGGTTGGGTGACGCTCCTCTTGGTGTCTGCCAAAGTCCCTCACCTGGTTCTTCAAGAAATGTGTCCCCAACCCTCGGAGGCTGAGAATGTTATCATGTCTGCTTCGAGGGGGGCAAGCAGTTACCATGCTTGGGGACAGTGGAGCCCGATGGGGGCTTTGATGATCTTTGCGATGGTTAATTTAATGTATCAGCTTGGAAGGTGCTTTTGGATGAGATTAACTTTTAAATTGGTGGGCTCTGAGTAAAGTGTCTGACTCTTTGCGACCCTATGGACTGTAGCCTACCAGGCTCCTCTGTCCATGGAATTTTCCAGGCAAGAGTACTGGGGTGGGTTGCCATTTCCTTCTCCAGGGACTCTTCCTGACCCAGGGATCAAACCTGGGTTTCCCACATTGCAGGCAGATGCTTTACCATCTGAGCCACCTGGGAATCCCAAATTTTAAATTGGTGCTGCTGCTGCTGCTGCTAAGTCACTTCAGTCATGTCTGACTCTGCGACCCCATGGATGGCAGCCCACCAGGCTCCCCTGTCCCTGGGATTCTCCAGGCAAGAACACTGGAATGTGTTGCCATTTCCTTCTCCAATCCACGAAAGTGAAAAGTTAAAATGAGGTCACTCAGTCCTGTCTGACTCTTCATGACCCCATGGACTGCAGCCTACCAGGCTCCTCTGTCCCTGGGATTTTCCAGGCAAGAGTACCAGAGTGGGTTGCCATTGCCTTCTCCGTTAAATTGGTGGGCTCTGGGTAAAGTAGGTTGCCCTGCATGATGTGGGTGGGCCTCGCCCAATCAGTTAAAGGCCAGGATAGACCAGGAAGACTGGCATCTCCAAGCCAAATAAAAAAAATTCTCTAGCAGACTGTCTTTGGCCTGGAAACGCACCATTGGCTTTCTGAGGTCTTTGCCTGCCTATCTGCAATGCAGAAGTAGACTCCCCAGCTTCCGTGACTGAGCAAATTCTGTGTAATAAATCTGTCTGTCCCAAGACACCTCCTGCTGGTTCTCTTTCTCTGGAGAACCCTGATTGCGGTAGATATTTTTATCGGATCTGCTGTTTTCTCCCTCTGTTCAGTGGTGTCCCACCTTCCAGTCCTCCAGGCTGGGAGCTAGTGGCCGCCTTTCTCTGTTACCTGCCCTCCCCAACCCCTGCTCAGCCCCAGTCCTGGCTGAGCCCCCTCTGAGTGTGTCAGCTGTGCCTGCTCTCCTCTGTTTGTAATTCTCTCCCTCGGGCCTTAATACCTTCTTGGCTAAAGAATTTTTAAGTTGCTTTACTGGTGTCTTTACTTGCAACTTAACCCTCTCATTCTCTGCAGAGATACTCTCCCAAAACACAGATTGGTTCACATTCTGGCCACAATTACCCTTCCAGTTTCCTGTCCTGACCTTCTCACTTCCCCGCCCCTGACTTACGTGACCTTGTTCATGCCCCATGACCTCACTCAAGGCCACCTCTCCAGTGGGAGGCTTTCCCAAAGTCTCTGAGAGTGTTTTATTTATTTATTTTTTTTGAACACACAAGACTTGGGGATGTGGTCAAAGCACAACAAGGTTTTCTCTCCATTTCTTGCCTTGCCTGGACTCCGTGACCTCACCAGCCGCTCTAAAGCAACGAAATGTCCTGCAGTGTTGACAGTAAACAGGGTTTCCATGCAGAACCGAAGATGCTCAGTCCTGAGCAAAATCCAATGCTGTGAATCAGATCCAAGTTAATAGCCCTCTCCTCCAAGTACCAGGGCCGGCTGCCTGCCCCATCACGTGGGGGACAGGAGCACCTGGCCTGCCTTCCCTGTTGCCTTGCCCCCGCTTTGCTGTTTCTGCTAGAGCATGGCGAGAGAGTGAGAAGGAGCTAACAACAGCTTTGCCTGATGTTTTGGTCAGTGTGAGCTTCATAACCCACGGGGAAGGGAGCTTAAATATTAGAAATCTATTTCCTCACAGTTCTGGAGGCTGAAGTCCAAGATCAAGGTGCCATCAGGGTCTGTTTCTGCTGAGACCCCTCTTCCCGACTTGCTGGCAGCCACCTCTTCACTACTTCTCACATGGCAGAGGAAGCTAGCCCTCTGGAGTTCCTTCTTGGGTACTAAGTTGCTTCAGTCATGTCCAACTCTTTGTGACCCCATGGACTGTAGCCCACCAGCCTCCTCTGTCCATGGGATTCTCCAGGCAAGAATACTGGAGTGGGTTGCCATACCCTCCTCTAGGGGATCTTCCTGACCCAGGGATCGAACCCGTGTCTCTTGCATTTTCTGCACAGGCAGGCGGGTTCTTTACCACTAGTGCCACCTGAGAAGTGGCATTAATCTCATCACAGGGACTCCACCCTCATGGCTTCATCTAAAATTATCTCCCAAAGGGCCCTTCTCCAAATATCATCACACTGGGGTGGGGCTTCCACACATGGATTTGCTGGGGACATGACTCAGTCCACAGTCCTTGCCACTGGGAGATGTTAGCTGCTCTGGATGTAGCTCCTTTGAGAGCTGCCTCTCCTTCATCCTGCAGATGTGGGTCTTCAGAGGCTAAAGCCCCTGTGAAGAGGGGGTACTTCCCTCCAGCTCTTGCCCCCTCCTCAGGTCCAGTTTCTCCAGCTGTCCCCCTGCACAGACCTCTGTGTGGTATGGTCCCTTGAACAATGTTACCAGGACAAGCTCCCACTTGTGGATTCTTGTCTGGGTCCTTAACTCACCTGCGGAGGGAAGACCCTCTGTCTTGGCTTCAGCCTCTCTTCCGATCCCTTAGGCACGAGCCAGACTCAACCCCATGCATCCTGTACTCCAGAGCGGTCCAAGCATCTGCTCAGAGCCGCCCATTGAGAGAGAGACTGAAGCCTCAGCGAGGTCAGTGCCTGGGATCCTGTTTCATTTCTCGGAGGCCACAAGGCCACCCCCAGCTCGGGCCATGCCGGCGTGTGATCTTCCACGCGTCTGCGTTCACCCATCCTCCTCTGCAAGCCTGAGTCCACGTGGTCTTACTGCTGCTGACCGGACCACATCTACCTGCTTTGTCTTGTGGTCCTGCTTTTTAAGAAAGACGACCACTGATTTCCACCAGACCTTAGAAGGGTTAATTTCTTATCTGGCACCTGGATTTTGCCCTGTTGAGCCCAGCTGTGGCTGGGGCCACAAGACCACCAGCCTAAACATGGCTACTGAAGCCACAGGCTGGGTGGGACATGGACAGGCCCTCTGGAACATGCCTCCTGCAGCCTGGAGCTGGATTGTATTTTCCTGGACGTCCAGTTCCTGGCATCCGGCCCATCACTTTGCTAGGAATAGGTACATAGTTTACCAGTGAGAAGAATGTACATCTGTTGAAAAAGATGTGCTTGCTTGTTTCTGAGGCCCCCACAGCACCTCGCAGCATGTTTTATATGACAGAAGTGCTTAATAAATATTTTTGACTGATGCACTGGGGAAAAGGTGGTCCAGACATGCCTTCTGGAAATGTCCAATAAGCCCCATTATTTCTTTTTTGCAGTCAGTGAAATGGACCTTTTGGCATTAATTCTGAAAGGGCAGTAAACAGAGATGGCTGTATAATTTTATTATCTCTCATCCTCCGTCAGAGCCGACTTCCACGCCTCCATCTGCGGCTCTGCCTCACTGCGTCTGGTTTCACCCCTAGTAAAGCTTTTGGATCATGCTAATAGCCCCTGGATCTTCATTTTAAACAATGATGTTTGCTTCCAGAATAATTGAGTTCAGCAGGGACACAAAGGGTGTAGAACACTTTATAACACTTGCTATGAAAAGGGAAAATCAAGAATTTGCTTGATGGCATTTAGTTCAGGGAACACAATTTGTCAGAGCTGTCTTTATCTACTTACATTTTAGTGATTCGGGGCTGGGGGAAAAGAGCCTCAGACATAAAATTCCAGGAGCACTTCTGGCAAAGCCTGCCGGTTTAATTCAGATGTTAAATATTTTCAGGAGGGTCAAGCTCTCAAGGCCCAGTATGTTTTGTCCTTTGAGTGAAACTAGCTCAAATAAAACGGAGATAATCAGTGGCCCCAACCTGGGATACACTTCACCGTGGAAGGGTCAGAGGCCCCAATTTCACAGGAAACTAATGTTCCAGCTCTGGGGCTCTGAGAAAAGAGTTTGAAATGTGAATAATTTCATTATGTAAAATGCAGCTTAAGAAAATCTTTGTTCCTGGAAAATAGATGCTTTATTTAAGATTGATGAAGTTGGAACTCTATCTGTCTGCAGTTTGCCCAACCTAGACAAGTGGACATTTCCACCAAGGAGCCATGCAGAGCGACTTTTCTTTCCAAAGGGGCCCTGCCGTGTTTCCCAGCGTGTGTTCAGCTGTGTCCAACTCTTTGTGACCCCATGGACTGTAGCCCGCCAGGCTCCCCTGTCCATGGGATTATCCTGGCAAGAATGCTGGAGTGGGTTGCCATTTCCTCCTCCAGGGGATCCTCCTGACCCAGAGATTGAACCTGGGTCTCCTGCATTGCGGGCAGATTCTTTAACGCTGAGCCACTGGGGGCTCTCTGTGTTTCCCAGTGTCCAGGGCTAACCACCAGGAATGGGCCGATGTTTGTTGGCTCCCAGGTCTTAGGGAGCAAATCTGTAGGTTCCTGGAGAGAATTTTGGCTTCTGAGGGCTCCAGGTCACTTTGCGAGGTTTATACACAGAAGGTTCTTTATTTCCTCCCTGGAACCTCTTACCAATATAATCGACTTTGTGATCCCTTGGGTTAAGATCCCAAAGGGGTGGTTTTCTAGGAACCAAGCCAGCAGCAGGTTCTTCCCACAAAAGTGCGCCTTTGACACAGAGAAATCTTCATCACACCCATCACACACAATGGGTTAATTACTAACCCAAACACTACATTTAAATTTTATATAGGTAAGATTTAGGGAATTAAACTTCTGTGTGCAACTTTCCTATGGCATCTGGAGGTAACTGGAAAGAATTCTGTTAACTGGAACTCTTTATTAACTCAAATTAAGTATAAACGTTAACTATTTTTAGTATAAACATGGTCTTAAAATACAAAACTTGAGTAAGATTTAAGTAATTAGCTTTTTTGTTTACTAGCCGCACTTATGGAATACATTTGGAAGAAATGTTGGAGGTTGGAACATATATGTAAAACAAAACAGAACCAAGCACAGAGGCTTACATTATTTGTGGGTGTTGTATGCTAAGTGAACATTTCAATTATAGAGAAATACTCTATGGACTTCCCTGGCGGCTCAGCAAGTAAAAAATCTGCCTGCCAGTGCAGGAGATGTGGGTTCAATCCCTGGGTCAGGAAGACCCCCTGGAGTAGGAAATGGCAACCCACTCTAGTATTCTTGCCTGGAAAATCCCATGGACAGAGGCGCTTGGCGAGCTATAGTCCATGGGGTCTCAAAGAACCAGACCTGACTTAGCGACTGAGCACACATTCTAATTTACAATTCCAATTAAGTTTAAGGACTTGGTATCTAGGAATCTTATGGCCTGAGGTCAAGTCTGCCCAGGGCTTTTGCAGAGAAAGAGTAGTCAGTTTCCATAACGGCTGCCTCTTGCAATTCCTTTTATTATTCTCTTGAAGTCTATGACTTCGCAAAAGTTTTAACCTTACAGTGAACGTATAGTCTATCATCCAAGCCTGGCTATTTTTAATGTGAAAGGGGAAGCTATTATTAATAGTAATTAAGCAGACAATCAGATATTAACTGGGGCTATCAGGAGAGGCTTCTCAGGGCCAGGGTAACCATAGCCTCTTCTTTTTCTGTCTCTACATTTACCATCCTGATATTTGCTTCAGGTTCTCCACTGAGATATTCCTATAGGCCTAAAATGTGTAAGGCAGCTGTGCTAAGATCTCCCGAAGAAGTGCTTGAGAGGCAGAAGAGCTCAGTAGTTAAGGGGACACATACTGGTGTTACCCTTTATTAGCTCTGTGACCTAAAGTGGCTTATTTCACCTCATGTGCCTTGATTTTCCTCATCTGTAAAGTAGGGATTGCTATGAGGTTGACAGAACCTAAAATGACATTTATTATTGCATCATAGTATATAATGCCCACTCAGTGACTATAGCTATTATGGTATGATTATTAAAATAATGGATTTGGTCAGCTTCAAAAACCACAAAAACCAGGAGTCTGACTTCCCTAAAGACTGAGCTTTGCAAGGGCTAGATAGTGTTTGAAGGATGTACATTGAAAAGGTTTCCTTATACTTTGTTAAATATTAAAATGGTTTTTCCCTTGGAAGAAGCACTTTGGAAGGCAAGCCTAGGAAAGGCCTTTGGCTTCTTGAATTTTATCAGATCTGGGAAGGTCCGGGTTTGTACTTTCCTGGGTAACAGGCGCCAAGAATACCTTGGTTTGCAAGCCCCTTTATGGAAACCCATTCGCCTGCTCTCCTTGAATCCTTCCTTAAGCCATTCAGGGAAGTGATGCGGAGACATCTGCAGATGAAGATACTGATGAGATTCACTTGGTAAAGAGAGGAAGCCCCGGGCAGATCTTGCGACACGAAGTTGGATTTCCTTCTGTCGCATCATTGCCCACCGGCTTTCTTTGAGGTTTAGCAGGCAGCCAGCCACAAGGACACACCCCTGGTGTGTCAGAGGCTAAACTTGGGAATGTGGAATGACCAAGGGATCCAGGGACATGCGTTACCGGCAGGGTCACCGTCGGGGGCTCCTCCAAGCCGTCAACAAGGCTCCCATCCCACAGAGGCTCAGCTGGGACGTTTTATTCAAAAACAATTTTCTTCTTAGAGACTCTGGTTTGTTTGAATGTAACAAATCAGGATGATACACAATCATAGTGATTTCCAAGGCATATGGGATGATTTCTTTTTGAACGAGGAAGAAGAGAGCAACTGTATCGTTGGGTATTTCCACAGCATTAACTCTCCCCGTCCCATACAGATGTCAGATACACATACGGAATTGCACATTAATGCAAAAGACACACGGCACTTCAGCTGGCTTGTGTGGTAACTGATGTGGGGTGTGTGTGTGTGTGTGTGTGTGTGTGTGTGTGCACGAGCACATGCCCGCTGAGGGGGGTGATTCAGAATCACGTAAGGACCTCCAGATGTCTGTCTGGGTGTGAATGGCCACACTCACCCACGCTTATGTCGATCTAGTGCTTTGAAGCTCGCTCTGCGGTGTGCATTTTGCTGTCCAACATCTTTATTTCTCAGCCACTTGGTTTCAAACTTGGAAAAGCTGCATCTGATGTTGAAAGCTAAGTTCACACCAGACAGCGTATTTTAAAACCCAACATCTGATGCCTGAGGTGTGAAAAAAGTCTTTTTCATTCTCTACGTGCATACCAAAAGCTGGGGAAGTTTTTCTTAACTTACCAGGGAGTATAAAGCCTGGACAGAAGATGATGGTATTGTGAGGGTAACTTATTTGACATTCCAGAATGTATTTAGAAACGATCCCTGACATTTCAGCCACAAAACTGTTTCAATAAATATTGTATGCTTAAAAAAGAAGTTCTAAATCTTCAATGACAGGGGTAGTTTTTGAGAAAAGTTAAATTCAATAAATAAAAATAGTTTTATCTGACTTAAAAAGTATGCAATTACACACATAGATTTTGAAGCTTATAAAACAAAAACAAAGCCACAAGAATCAGGTGAAGAAATCAAGGCTGAAAGAAGTAAGGGCAGCACAATTGTTAAGACGGAGGGCACGTTATTTTGCTGGAATAATTACTGCACCCTCCAGCTCATTTGAGCCTTCTGAGGGGCTGGTCAAGACTTTCTCAAAAGTCCCAGGGCTGGAGGCTCTTCCCTCCCAGCCCTCCCTCTTTCCTTCCCATCTTCTCTCGCGGTCAGACCTGCATTGTCAACTGAAGGCTCCTGACTCCTGCTCCCTTTACAGATCTCGTGAGTGCTGACTCCCGGAGGAGCCAGCTGACACGTGTACTCGTCAGTCACCTGCCCTTGGTTCCCAGTCTCTCACCAGCTCCAGGTGTGGCTGCTGCTACCTGCGCCACATGTTGAGCGCGGTGAGCCTGCCTTTGCCACCTGGGTGGCGCTTTGTATATTTTATTTTACGTATATTCCCTACCAGAGTGTAGGTGTCAAGGAGAAAAGGAACCTTGTCTGGCTTAGCTTTGTTCCCTTCCAAGTGTCCTTCATAGCATAGCACCTTTCCCACAGGGTCAACTCGAAGCTAAAAGGTTTATTGAAGGAAGTTACAGGAAGACTGCCTCAGTCAAAGGATCTCCCAGGAAGTAGATTCTGTGTTTGCAAAAGTTAAACCTGGTTCCATAGTGGGCTTCAACTCTCAAGATGATTTTTTTTTTTTAAGTTAGGGCAGCTCAGAAAATAAATGGTGGAAACTGAGAATTCTAAATCCTGCGTCCCCAGTTGAATGGGGATATTATCCATGGTATTGGCTGAAGCCTTGTTTCCAGGCTGTGGTACAGCAGAGGTGGGGAAACTCATGGGCATCATACTTAGTCCTCAGACCGCTAGGGTCCAGCCCCCACCCAGCACTAGACGGCAGTAAGAGAGATGACATGTGCCAAACGCGGTGGTTTCCTTATTCTCCTTTGTTCCTTTAGAATAGCAGTTGGCAAACTTGGTCTGTGAAGGGCCAGACAAATATTTTAGGTTTTGAGGACCAGAGGTCTTTGTTAGAACAATTTCATTCTACCATTTAGTGAGCAAGCAGCCGTGGACAATAAGTGAGTGAGTGTGGCTGTGTTTTAACAAGTGGTGGGTTGGATATGGGCCATGGGCCATAGTTCACTGACTGCTGCTCTAAAACTGTCTGTAGCAATAGAAGAGGCATATATGGAACAGATTCTTGAAGACCTCTCCTGCAAAGAATGCTTTCCTCCTGATCTCTTATTTAATATTCAAGGAAGGAGGCAGTTTTGCCCCATTTGGTAGAGGAGGATACCGGAGCTCCATAGCATCAGCCAAGTTGCCCATGGCAACAGTGCTGGTAGGAGAGGCAGGTGAGAGCTGAGTCCAGCTCTACTGAGTCAGAACTGACTCAGTTCTGTGATTCTCAGAAGTGACTCTTCTGAGTCAGTGTTCTTTTTACCCTTTGATTTCCTGGGTCTTGCCTTGGAGTGTGGCAAACTAGCTCAAAATGCCACTGCGTAGTGTAGGTCACCCCACCCAGCTCTCCTGGAATGAATATCTGTCCCATGCTCACACACATGGCAGGAAGCTGACTCTTATTCAGCTCTTCTGCTTACACCAACGGGTCTGGCACAGATGACAGCACGCTACCTTGAAACATGTGGAAACTGGCTGACTTTTCTACAACAGGCCTTTGTGCACAAGCCAGTGAATACCAATAGGAAAAAAAAAATAACCTTATCTCAAATTAAAAGAACAATCTTTAGAAAATAGCTGAAATGTAAGGTTAATTGGAGCCAGAAATGTCAAATTAATGCAGCAATGCCCCGGGGAGCCTGCCCTGGCCTTTGTGCACATGGCGAAGGGAAGCAGGGAACGACATAATAGGATTTTAGGGAATCCCCTGTCACATTAAACAGGCTTTGCAATTAATTTCTTGCTGCAGTGTTATTTTCATTGGCCTATATTTTCTTTGACCTCTCACATTTTTTAAGCTACCAATGCGGGGCAAGTGGGATTTAGGACTGAAATGGGACAAACCCACAAACCTGTTTTGACTTAAAATCAGTAGAAATGTGATAAAACTGCCATGGGATGTCATGGGTAGTCAGAGCGCTCCTGGGGTGAGCTAGGGTTCCCAGGTCCTGCAGTGGGCAAGCACTGACCTGGGGACAGGGGCCTGCTCTGCTTGGTCAGTACTTTTCAACATCACTCTCAGGTCCCATCTTGCACCCCTTGCTTGGAGTACCCGCAAGGAGGGCAATGGTCTTACAAGCCAAGGCCTTGCATCCATTGAGCATGAAACCCAGGCTAAATACTTCGTAAAAATATTATGTTATTTAATCTTCATAAAACCTCATGAGATATATCTTATAATTATTGCCATTTTCAGATGGGGAAATGGAGGCACAGGGTAGTGAAGGGCCTGGTGGAAACCACATAGGTAGTAAATATTCCAGCCTCAGCTTTGAACCCGGGTCTTCTGATTCCAGGGGTTGTGTGTTTAACTGCCCTTCCACGTTTTCTCCTCCTGAGGATGATGCCAACGTCTACCCAGAATGCCTGCAGCCCACATAATCGAAATCAATTTTATTTGCATTTTTATCTTTTTCTTTTGAATCAGGGTAAAAACACATACACATAACATAAAAACTTATCATCTTGACTGTTTTTAGGTGTACCCAGTTCAGTAGCTCTGTGTATTCACATTGTTGTAAACCAACCCCCAGAGCTTTTTTGTGTTGTAAAACCGAACCTCTGAAGCCATTAAACAATTACTCCTCATTCCTCTACCTATCCCAAACCTTGGCAACCACTGTTCCATTTTATGGCTCTATGAATTTGACTAGGTATCTCATACAAGTGGAATCATATAGGATTTGTCCTTTTGTGACTGGTTTATTTCACTTAGCATGATGTTGTAACGAGCATCAGAATTTCCTTCCTTTTAAGGCTGAATAACATTTCGTTGTATGGATGGACCACATTTTGTTTAACCATTCATCCATCAATGGGCATTTGGATGGCTTTCACCTTTTATCTATTGTGAATTATGCAATTGTGAATGCAAAATGGCCGAGTAACTGATTAAAAAGATGAGAGACATTCTGCTATTGGAATTCATCTTTCCAGGGAAGGGAGCATTTAAACTCCCTTTAAATGTAAGCTGGCTGCTTTGGGCTTCATGAGAAAGAATACGTGTATCTGAAAATTCTTTGGATGGACTTGGGGTAGAGAATTTTAAGGGCCTGTGTATTTCAAATACTCATAAAATATGGGAATCACAACTAAAATGGGCTATCCTTTTCTTGGAAAATATTGGTCTTGGAATTTTTGGAATGCCTGTATCTTCATTTTGGAGTAGTTCATAGAAGTGAGTTCAGTCTCCCTATAGATCACATATGTTAAAGCATTTGTCCTATATCAGGCTGATTTGCAATAAAACCTCACGTTAATTTAGAAATGTGTCCCAGGAGACGTGAGTGGCTTTCCAGGGACCACTCTCAATAGTGTGCTCTAGGACTGTAGAGGTAACGCCTTTCCCTGTGATCAAGTTCTCTTCAAAGACCAGGGGTCCTAACAAAGGCAAGGCTGCAGAGATGCCTGCCTTCCTTCTGAAAAGAAGAAAAGAAGGAAATGAGCGCTTGGTTTCATCTATTTCAATCCTCACCACTATCTTCTAAGATAGACATTGTTTTGTCCAGTCGCTAAGTGGTATCCGACTCTTGGCAACCCCACTGACTGCAGCAAGCCAGACTCCTCTGTCCTCCACTATCTCTTGGAGTTTGTAAAAATTCATGTCCACTTAATCAGTGATGCTATCTAATTATCTCATCCTCTGCTGCCCACTTGTATTGCCTTCGATCTTTCCCAGCATCAGGGTCTTTTCTAATGAGTTAGCCCTTCTCATCAGGTGGCCGAAGTATTGGAGCTTCAGCTTCAACATCAGTCCTTGCAATGAATATTCAGGACTGATTTCCTTTAGGATGGACTGGTTGGATCTCCTTGCAAACCAAGGGATTCTCAAGAGTCTTCTCTAACACCACAATTGAAAAGTATCAATTCTTTGGTGCTCAGTCCCAAGGAGGAAACAGAAGCTCAGAAGGGTCAGTAACTCTGTAAGTCAGTAAACAAAATAGCCAGATGTGGTCCTACATCCTGAGTCCAAGTCCAGCTCTTGTTCCTGCGAGCTGTGCTAAACTTCTTGTCATTTGGTTTGTAAACTTAAAAAATATTCACAACCTAAAAGTTGCAAGTTATGTTTTATTTGGTGCCTGAGAGAACTGCTCCAAGGAGGCAAGGCAGGAGCCAGGTTATAAAGAAGTTTTGCAACAAAGAGGAGGTAGTCAGAACATCAAAGGACGACTGTTAATTAAAGAAGACCAGATATCCCAAGTTAAGGAATTTAGCACTTTTCTGTGTACGGGAAGATGCAGGAGTCTGGGTTCACGGAAATCATTCCTTTGATCTGCACTGTAGATATCTGGTTTCAATGCTGTAGTGCTTTTGATTCTGCCTTTGAACTGTGGTGTTGGAGAAGACTCTTGAGAGTCCCTTGGACAGTAAGGAGATCCAACCAGTCAATCCTTTAGAAAATCAACCTTGAATATTCATTGGAAGGACTGATGCTGAAGCTGAAGCTCCAATACTTTGGCCACCTGATGCGAAGAGCTGACTCGTTGGAAAAGACCCTGATGCTGGGAAAGATTGAAGGCAGGAGAAGGGGATGACAGAGGATGTGACGGTTAGGTGGTATCACTGGCTCAATGGACATGAGTTTGAGCAAACTCTGGGAGATGGTGAAGGACAGGGAAGCCTGGTGTGCTGCAGTCCATGGGGTCACAAAGAATTGGACATGCCTTAGTGAATGAACAACAACTAGCTAACTAGGACCAGTATCCTTTATTTTCCATCTGAGTCTCCTCAGGGCTCACCATAGGGAAGAGCTACAGCCTGATGGCTGCTAGATGGCAGGTATTCTTTCCTTCCTGTTTCTTTAGGGCTCACCAGCTCACTGTCTAGGGTGGCTGCAAATTTTGATGATTGTGACAGCTTTTGTTTGCTGATATGGCTGAAAATATTCCATTTCTCAGGTTCTTTAGGATAAGTTGTAAAGTTAGAGAAAATTCCAGCTTCCTTACACATTTCCATAGGTATATCTTCCACAGACGTATCTTCCATATTTGCATAGGTTTATACACACATTGCTGCTGCTGCTGCTGGTGCTAAGTCACCTCAGTCGTGTCCGACTCTGTGCGACCCCATAGACGGCAGCCCACCAGGCTTCCCCGTCCCTGGGATTCTCCAGGCAAGAACACTGGAGTGGGTTGCCATTTCCTTCTCCAATGCATGAAAGTGAAAAGTAAATACAACACATTAACACTATTTAATATGTATATAATGATGGAACTCAATCTTCCATATGCTAATTATTCTTCTGAATATGTGCAATTGTTTAAAATCCACCCAACCTGAAGAATGAGTTTGAGTGTGTTTAGCCAACTCAGTGATTCATGATCTCTTAGGAGACCTGACATGTGACTTAGAAATGAGCATATATAGCTGGTGTATTTCTGACCCTTTGTACTCCATTGATAATTTGGAATTCCAAATTTCAAACTTTCTGACCTTCCCCCTACAATGAGTGCAACTGTTTGTATTTCTAGCATGCTGCAAAGGTAGATGGATTTTAGAAGGCAGGAAGAATTTTGCTCTCATCAGGGCAAATCCTTAGTTGGCCCTGCTAACCAGGTGGCCAGCTGATGAACCACTATATTTCAATGGTATAAGCAGCAATTTATAGTTAAATATTTGCACGTGTATCTAATTGCCTTTGTGAAATTGTTCCTGCCAAATAGAAGTCTGGTTGAGCCTTCAAAATAACTTGGCATCCAACATGCATTAATATTTTAAAGCACTGCTAACACTTGGTGCTGCGGATCCAATTTTACTAATGTGTGTGTGTGTTTTTAAACACCTCCCACTGCAGTGTATAATTTTTGCATCTCTATAGCATGCTTAGAATACTATTGCAGGGTCCTGAGAACTAAGAATTCTGATGATGTGTCCACGCTGCCCAAATAACCACTAGAAACTACCCTGCCCCCCAATTCAGTTAATCAACTTTTTTCCCCTAAATGTCCAAAAACCAAGTTCACTTTGTGTTACTGCCTTGGACCGTGGGGAAGGTCCGTCACTCTGTGCAACATTGAATAGATGAGGGGATGGCAGCTGTGATTCTGGCTTTAACCCATGAATGAAGTCCTTCATGGAGCATGTGTGTTTTCGCTCTGGGCTGGAGCAATGCAACTAGCATTTGCTGCAAAGCAGCAGGTGGAGGTTTGGGAAAGGTGTTTCCCTTGCCTGAGGCAGGTGGGGATGAGCTCAGAGTCCACTGCAGAACTGTCTGGAGGTATCCTGCAGGGCAGTGAGGAGCCAAGATGATCCAGACAGAAGGAGGAAGGACAGAGCAATCTCGGGAATGCGATCACATTGTCTTGGTGCCTGGCAGGTGAGGGGCGCCCACAGGAGGGGGTGGGGTGCAAGGCTGGTGAGGACAGAGGCTCAAGATCATGGGCCAACTTGCAAACTCACAAAGAACTGTGGGCTTCAGCAAGAGCTTTCCTCAGGGGCGGTGCATAGGACCATGATGGTTCTGTCTCTGAGACAAGCAGCTCTTGGGCTGCAGCATCAATGCTCTGGGCAGGGGAACGTCATTTAACTCTGTTGAATACACCATGATCCATTGACAATGAGGAGTAAATCGCCCAGTCCCGCCAACCCTGGGGTCTTACTTACACAAAGATTATGAGGTTAAACATCATGGCCAATTAGAATTCAAAAGCAATACTGGTGCAGCTACACTCTCGGACACTGCAGCGGTCATTTATTGATTTAACAAACACTATTTCATTCAGTGGTTTCCCAACCAGACAAGACGTCTGGAGGCGGACACTTTTGCTTACCATCACCGCTGTGGGAGTGCTCCTGGCACTGCATTGACTGGGCAGAGGCCAGGGCTATTGCCAAACATCCTGAAGTGCACAGGACAGCCCTACAACAAAGAATTATCTGACCCCAAGTGTCAGCAGTGCTGAGGCTGAGAAACGCCGGTTTGGTACTTGTGCGTGCTAAGTTGCTTCAGTCGTGTCCCACTCTGCGATGCAGACTGTAGCCTGCCAGGCTCCTCTGCCCACGGGATTCTCTAGGCAAGAATACTGGGATGCATTGCCATGCCCTTCTTCAGGGGATTTCCTGACCCAGGGATCGAACCCATGTCTCTTATGTCTCCTGCATTAGCAGGTCTGGGTTTAGTACTTACCAGCTCTGAACTATATGCCAATCACTGTGGATATTGAGATAAAATTAGACTTGCTCAGTGGCCTTGAGAAACCTGTGAGCTACAGCAAGGGTAGACTTAGAGGTCAGGGGAGTGCTGTGGACTGTGTTTCCAGAAACAGGGGCACCTATGCCTAAGTCTGTGCACGGACCAAGGTGTTTGCTCTGCCCTTTCTCGTGTGAAAAAAAGCGAGCCATTTCCTTCCTTCACTGCTGGGCCAGCTCGTCTCTTGGCCTGCATCACAAGTGGGATTAGCATGGGGAAGTTGGAATGGATAAGAAGAGTTGAAGGAAAACAGCTAAGAAACTTTACATGGAATTCAGAATGCCTAGCTGTCCTTTACATTTTTATTTCTACATCATATTTTATTTGTAGAAGCAGGCAAGTACGTTGACTGAGTTGTTTGCAATCCAGGAGTTCTTGGGTTTCCCAGGTGGCTCAGTGGTAAAGAATCTGCCTACCAACGCAGGAGACGCGGGTTGGAGCCCTGGGTTGGGAAGATCCCCTGGAGGAGGAAATGGCAACTCACTCCAGTGTTCTTGCCTGGAGAATTCCATGGACAGAGGAGCCTGGTGGGCTACAGTTCCATGGGGTCACAAAGAGTCAGACACGGCTGAGTGACTAAACAAGAAGAGGAGTTCTAGGCTCAGAGCCGACACAAAGGAGATGCTTAATAAACATTTGTTGATGTGGAATCTCATCTTGGGAGAAGTCTCTTACACTCTCCCATGGGTGTGCTTTTAGGCAGATTCCTTTTATGGTGTCCAAAATTTACAAATGATGGGTGAGCCCGTCCTAAAGTGAGCAACACCATGAAGAAGAAGCCACTGCTGACGCCCTGAGTAAGACCACTGCTCCCACCCTGCCTGCTTTTGCAATCAGGCTAGTTTTCAGGGTCCTGTTTCCTGCTGACCTTATTCTGCTGGGGAAGGTGGGCTGCAGCTGCTCCCTGAGCCAGGACCCCGACAGCTTCCCAGATGTTGGTGCTCCAGGGGCGACGGCGCCTTCTTGGTCCCCACGCCCCCTGCAAGGGCTCCTGCCTGCGGTGACCCTTTCTGAGACTCCTGTTGGTTTCAGAGTCGTTTGCTGCCACTCTGGTTCACAGCAGGTCGAGTGACAGGGTGGCAGAAACACAGGGGGACCCGGGGCTCACACCTAGGTGAAAGAGTGACATGAATGGAGAAGAAAATGTAAAAATTCCTCTGTGTTGGAGAGAGATTATGCCGGCTTACCCACTGGGTTCCCGCTGAGCGCAGTAGTAATTGGAATGTATTCTTTGCAAAGTTTATTGGGTCCTGGAGCGACTTGTTACTGAACTGGTCAATTAATCTATTTTTTTGTTTTTTAATGAGTTAGGGGATTTCCTTCAGCAGAAACTCACCAGGAAGCATGACCGAATGCCCAGAGCTCAGGGAAAGGCTGGCCTTTCCTGCTCAAAAACCCTATCCAACGATTGAAGGAGGAAATGGACGCCTCCCGCTATAGGTGGCAAATTGGGCTGATGTGGGAGCCACAGAGGAAGGGTTTACCCTGCACAGAGGTGAGTGCGGAGCGGGAGGGGGGATCACCACGAAACCGATTACTCAAGGGCAGCAGTTTGAGGATTCGGAAATAAATCCGTTAGTCTCCCTGCTGAGAGACAAATGATTTCTATTTAAAAACCTGCTTGTTCCATGCAGTAACTCCCAGCGTAGCAATAATTAATGATATCAGAAGGTTAAGAAAGACCTGCTGCTGGAATCCCTCTGCTCCAAGCATGAAATTGGATTAAAGTGAAGATAAACTTAGACACTAAATCTGTTGAGGAAATCAGTAATTATGTGGAAATGCACACATTTCGAGCTATTTGCGGGAGTCGAGTGGCTGGTGGGGTAACAGTTTTGTCCCAGGCATTTGGGCCTTGATGGATAAGAACAAGGCATCATACCCACTTCAGTCTAACTCTAGATTTAATTTTTCTTTTTTCCCCAAAGTGAAGTTCTGTGGGCCTTTTGGATACCTCCCATAGCCAATTCTACTGGATTCCTACCTAGTATCCATTTCTCTTCTACTTTATTAGCAGATTTTTTTTGCAGGGGGACAGTGTACACACTAAAGAAGGTAATTGCCAAGCAGTCTGGCAGTTAGGGGGTGTCTGTGTGCATGTTCTGGCCAAAGACACTCGAGTAGAAATATACTGAATGGGGCTTCTGGGAGAGTTATTTTTCTTGATACAAAGGGACATAACTGAGAGACTGGGATCTATATATATACACTGCTGTACAAAAAATAGATAACTAATAAGAATCTGCTGTATAGGACAGGGAATTTCACTCAGCATTCTGTAGTGGCCTGCATGGGAAAAGAATCTAAAAAAAACAGAGTGGCAGATATACGTATATGTGTAGCTGATTCTCTTTGCTGTACACCCGAAACTAACACAACACTGTAAATCAGCTATATTTCAATAAAATTTTTTTTAAGGGACAAAGTTAGTTAGTTGATGGCATGTGCCTTTTGCCCTTTGCCTCTTGCCTTCCCTTCTCCTCTTTCCCCTGTCTGGAATAGCAATACAAGGGCTGGAGGTTCAGCAGCTGTTTTATCACCATACAGATGAAGTTTCTGGTGGTGGGGCCAGAAGGAGCCTGGATCCCTTGTGATTTCCTTGGGCAAACGGGAAGGAGAAAGCTGTGCTATTAGGCATATTAACTGATCAAGTCCCAAGCCATGCATTTTAGATTTAGAATACAGTTTCATGTTACTGATTTCAGGCATATGGCAAAAAGAAATTCAGTCATGGCCAACACGGGGGTGCCGTTTTGGATGACCAAGGGGGAGTCTTCTCTGAGAGGGTGAGCTGGACCCTCAGGGATGCATTCTCTGGGCACAGGAAGCATGGAGGAGGCGTTGATGTCATTCTCTGGTGTGTTGCTGAGGGATGTGGCTCTTCTTGTCGTCTCTGGGTCTCCCCAGTCAGTCCTGGTGTATCGTCTATCTGCCTCCAGTGCCCTGATTAGTTCCCTTCTCTCTGGATTCTGAGCTGAACAGAAGTCATACTGTACCTATGCCTTTAGGATTAACGGAAAGAACCCTTCAACCCCTCCCCCGTCAGCATCTAAAGGTGACTGCCTGGACTGTGCTCCACGTGGCCAGTTCTCTTCTTTCTAGGATGCTGCTGCTTGGTATAGGCAAAGGTGAGCCACAGCGCGCTTTCCTCCTTCCAGGCCTCTCTGGGAAGGATCAATCACAGCTGCTTATTATCTGGGGCTGGGTTTCCTTCTCAGGGCTCCGTACCTCTCCCTTGCCTTTTTGTGATGGGCTGGCTCTGCTGGGGGACTGGGGTGCAGGGGTGTGTGCTGACCAGGCCCGCCTAGATTTGGGCAGGGAACAACTCTCAGGCTGGGTACTTCCTGAAAACCCTTCTTCTCACACTTGCTAGGTGACATCAAGTCCTTCTTTGTCTGAAGGGTCCAGTATTTGGTGGTTTATCATTTAAAGCCCACACACTTCCATGCGTTACTTTAATCAGTCCTCATAACATCTTGAGCTAGTTATTTTTAGTTTTTTATTTTATTATTATTTAAACATTTTTATTTTTGGCTGTGCTGGGTCTTTCTTGCTGCATAAACCTCTCTCTAGTTGTGGTGATTAGGGGCTTACATCCAGTTGTAATGGGCACACAGGCTTCAGTTTTGCAGCACGTGGACTCAGGAGTTGCAGCTCCCAGGCTCAGTAGTCATGGGCTTAGTTGCTCCACGGCATATAGGATCTTTCCGGATCAAACCCATGTCTCCGGCACTGGCAGGTGGCTTCTTTACCACTGAGCCACCAGGGAAGCGCAAGCTAGTATTTTTTGCCTCTTGTCTCATATGAGGAGACTGAATGTGTACGAGGTTGGGTGTCTGGGTCTCAAAGTTATTTCATGGCAGAGCTGGGCCTGAATACCACGGAGCCTGCTTCCTTCTCCCACTTCAGCCTCCACACCCCTCCGCCTCCCCTGCACACATTCCGTCCCGTGTCACAGCCCAAAGAGGCACAGGGACCGATGCCCAAGCTGCTTGCATTCACACGTCCAGTCTCCTTCCTGGACACGCACCTCAACTGCGATTTCCCGGCTGCCCTTGTACTGGATGGTACAGTGAATTTACCCAAGGATGTGGGCAGAAATGATTCCTGCTATTTTCAGTCCTGGTCTCAAAATTCCTGTGTGATGAGGTCCCTGATTGTGGAGGATCCTGGGGGGACTTCAACAGGTCCCATTATCAATGGCAGAGCTGCAAGGTAAAAGGAATCTGAGATATGTCAGAATGGAGCTGCCTGACTTATACTGGTCTGTGATGCCAGTGAGAAATCGGACCTGTTTGTTACAGCAGCTAGTGTCCCTAACCCTCACCGGTACAGGCTGCTTGGGTTGCTGGCCTACAGATGTCTATGTTGGATCTTGTAGATCTTGACTGGTTAGTGGGAAGAAAGCATGTTCCAAATATTCTGAGAGGGGTGTAAGTTTTTCATGGAGATCAGCGTCAGTCAGTCAGTCGCTCAGTCGTGTCCTACTCTCTGTGAGCCCATGGACTGCAGCACGCCAGGCTTCCCTGTCCATCACCAGCTCAAATTCACGTCCATCGAATCAGTGATATCATCCAACCATCTCATCCTCTGTGGTTCCCTTCTCCTCCTGCCTTCAATCCTACCTCGCCTCAGGGTCTTTTCCAACGAGTCAGTTCTTTGCATCAGGTGGCCAAAGTATTGAAGTTTCAGCTACTCTCTGACAATCTGAGATTCCTGTGACCACATGTCTCTGAGGATGGTTGACTTGTACAGTGTTTTAGAGCCACTGGCGTGTGAGTATAGCCCTCAGCCCCCAGCCACCAAGTCTATCTGACTTCAGTCTTTTTAGAGTTTTCCCCTAATGGTGACTTTAATCCCCAAACTGAATTCCTCTTTGGGTTTTTCCTATAAACATCAAAGTGATTTTCTTCACAATCACTTCTTGGATTTAGCTTACAGAGAATGCTGTAGAAGTAGCTCTAGACACCTTCACCTTCTGCCACATTCCCTGTGACACACACACACACACACACTCACTTAACTTTAAACTCAACAGAGTTTAAAGTCATATTGTGTTTTGATCCCCAGTAGTGGTGTGTTTGAGACTGTGTTTATATATCTGAGAGCAAGTCACTTCACTTCTGAAATTCAGTTTTTTTCATGGGCAAAATGGAGATGAAAATACCCGTGTCTGTGGGTTGTTGTAAGAACAGAATGTAATCCTGTAGGTAAAGCGCAGGCACTGAGCTTCCTGGGCTCCACCACCTGGGGATGTGACGTCTATTAACTGCACAGACTTCTCTGCGTTTGAATCACAGGGTGGGGCAAATTCAGAGATTCTTAAGATGTTAAACAGTGGTTTAATTAAGGGGCTTCCCTGGTAGCTCAGATGGCAGAGAACCTGCCTGCAGTGCAGGAGACCAGGGTTTGATCTCTGGGTTGGGAAGATCCCTTGGAGAAGGAAATTGCAACCCACTCCAGTATTCTTGCCTGGAGAATTCCGGGGACAGAGGAACCTGCTGGGCTACAGTCCATGGGGTCGCAGAGTTGGTGTACTGTGACTGAGTGACTAACATATGCAATGAGAAGATCTGGGAGGAGGTGCAGCTACTGATTGGCTTTAATCAGCCGATTTTTATTTTATTTTTTAAAAAATTTTATTTTTATTTTATTTTACTTTACAATACTGTATTGGTTTTGCCATACATTGACATGAATTCACCATGGGTGTAAATGCGTTCCCAAACATGAACTCCCCTCCCACCTCCCTCCCCATAACATCTCTCTGGGTCATCCCCTGCACCAGCCCCAAGCATCCTGTATCCTGCATTGGACATAGACTGGCAATTCGTTTCTTACATGATAGTATACATGTTTCAATGTCATTCTCCCAAATCATCCCACCCTCTCCCTCTCCCTCAGAGTCCAAAAGTCTGTTCTATACATCTGTGTCTCTTTTGCTATCTCGCATACAGGGTCATCATTTCCATCTTTCTAAATTCCATATATATGTGTTAGTATACTGTATTGGTGTTTTTCTTTCTGGCTTACTTCACTCTGTATAATTGGCTCCAGTTTCATCCACCTCATTAGAACTGATTCAAATGTATTCTTTTTAATGGCTGAGTAATACTCCATTGTGTATATGTACCACAGCTTTCTTATCCATTCATCTGCTGATAGACATCTAGGTTATTTCCATGTCCTGGCTATTATAAACAGTGTAATCAGCCAATTTTTATTTTATTTATTTATTTAAAAATTTTATTTTTACTTTATTTTACTTTACAATACTGTATTGGTTTTGCCATACATTGACACGAATCCACCACAGTTGTACATGTGTTCCCATACATGAACCCCCCCTCCCACCTCTCTCCCCCTAACATCTCTCTGGGTCATCCCCTGCACCAGCCTCAAGCATCCTGTATCCTGCATCAGACATATACTGGCAATTCGTTTCTTATATGATAGTATACATGTTTCAATGCCATTCTCCCAAATCATCCCACCCTCTCCCTCTCCCTCAGAGTCCAAAAGTCTGTTCCATACATCTGTGTCTCTTTTGCTGTCTCGCATACAGGGTCATCATTACCATCTTTCTAAATTCCATATATATGTGTTAGCATATTGTATTTCTTTCTAGTATACTGTGTTTTTCTTTCTGGCTTACTTCACTCTGTATAATTGGCTCCAGTTTCATCCACCTCATTAGAACTGACTCAAATGTGTTCTTTTAAATGGCTGAGTAATACTCCATTGTGTATATGTACCACAGCTTTCTTAACCATTCATCTTCAGCCGATTTTTAAAAAGAAGTTTTTAATGCCTTGAAGAGAATTACATTTTCTCAGGATTCCAGGACTTTTCTCCTATCAGTGCGTTTCACCTTTTATCCTGTTTCAGTTAAAATGGACTTGCTATCATTTCCCCCAAGGCGGGTTAGTATATACCGTGGGGCTTGTTTTAAGCGAAAAGTCCTGCAAATGTGAACACGTCTTTATTATTCATGACAGTAGAAGAAGGCTTCCCTTCTCACGCTCTTTGTGGCGGTCTGCTGACAGGGGAAATCAGAAGCTGAATTCAGGATGCGCCTTTATCTCGGTGAACGCAGCAGCTGTGCCTGCCGGCCTTTTGGGATGCTTTCCGCTTGGAGCGCTGCTTTATAGCACCTCGGCTCTTCCATTCCGTTGCCATTTCAACGTTGCTCCTTCTAGCATCAGTGGAAGTGGCCAGAGTTGGCAGCTCTTACGTTATGTATCCAATGAAATATTTTGGGGACCTATTAATTCTCAACCACTTCAGCTGGCAAGCGAAGGCTGGGAAACAAATGAGCTTGGCGAGTGGCCCAGACTGTCAAACCTGGCTGCTGTTCATCAGCGGGGACCCACCTTTTGCGCTCTGATGGGGTTCCACTCTGCTGCCGGTTTCTGTATCTTGAGCTCCTGGACGGCTTTGGGATCTTGGGGGTTATTACTTGACTCACTCAAGCAGGAACTGAGACGCTGAGTCGCGCGCGAAAGGGAGGCCGCGCCGAGGTCTCTGCGGACGGGTCTGAATGCAGGCTCTTGACCGTTGTTTCTACCCCTGGCTCTCGAGGTTCGCATTTCAATCCTGTTGATGGGGAAATGTGAAGTCAGAAAAATACCTCTTTTTCTCTCCTTCAGAACAGGAAGCCAATTCGGACACGTGTCGTGTGAGTTTCTCACCCGTGGGCAGAGTCTTGCGCTTCCTGGCTGCTCCGTTGCTCTTTTCTAATCCGTTCTTCCCTCCCAGTCGCCCTCTTGTTCTCTGCCTTGGTGGTCCCACTGTTCAGGAAAAAAGTAGGGGAAGTTTCTGGATATTCTGTTTCTCCCCCCTTCTCCTTTTATTTTCTTCGAGAAAATGATAGTTATTTTCTTATTATAAAAGTGTTATCTGCTTTCTGTAGAAACTACAAAATGTCCTTAGAGAGAATGCGCTAGCTAAGTTTCAACTGGGAGTGAGATATGGCAGAATCTGATCAACACAGGAGGCTTCCCTGGTGGCTCAGACAGTAAAGCGTCTGTCTGCAGTGCAGAACTGGGTTCAATCCCTGGGTTGGGAAGATGCCCCGGGGAAGGAAAGGATCCACAGGTGGGGTGATGCGTTTCGTTTCCCTCCGCCTGCCCCTGCTAGGCTATGGGTGTGAATTTACTGTTCATTTTCTTTTTCCGAGGGTGCAAAGCAGGAGGCTGGCTAAGGGAGCAGAGAGACCTCAAGCCCAAGCGTTTGAATCCTGTGTGTGCACGCTCACGCTCACTCAGGTCCGACTCTTTGAGGCCCCAGGGACTGTAGCCCGCCAGGTTCCTCTGCCCATGGAGTTCAGGCAAGAATGCCAGAGTGCGGTGCCATTTCCTACTCCGGGGGATCTTCCCGACCCAAGGATTGAACCTGGGGTCTCTTGTGTCTCCTGCATTGGCAGGTGGATTCTTTACCACTCGCCACCTGGGAAGCCCATTTGAATCATAGCGACTGCCAAAGTGTACCTGGCCTTTCTCTACACAACCTTTAAGAATTGTGTTTACCTTCCTAGAGCATCTTCTAAATCAGCCTTTTGTGAAGCATGATCCAAGGACCTCTGGAAATTCCCAAGACTCTCAGAGATTCTGCAAGACCCTCCTTTACACAATCACACATCTGTGTGAGGTGGAATTTTCTTTACATGCTTCAACCAAACAACACATTGCAGCATATTGAGGCAGGTTCAGTGATACACCTATCTTCTGGGAAACCAGATTTTAAAAAGATTTGCAAAAATAAAACAATGCCCCTTCTCACTATTTTTGGGAAATACAGTTTTTCTTTCAATACATTTTTTATATTAACATGTAATGGGTTTAATTATGGTTATTTTAAATGAACTAATAAATATTTAAACAATTCTTTTAGCTTTGATTTTTAATACAGTAAAAATAATAGATAAAACCTATGTAAACAAAATTGCTTTGGTGTCCTCGATAACTTTTAAATGTGTACAGAAGTTTTGAGAACAACTATCCTAGTTATCCCTTCCAGTGCATTGATGGATATTTTTGTGCCTTAAAAATTAATGATATTTTGAAGCATCTTAAATGTCCCTCAACTATACTGGATAATAAATGATGATGTATTCATACAATGAAATACTATACAGCAATGAACAAGCTACACACAATTATATGTTGAGTGAAAGAAGTCGGGCGTAAGAGCATGCATATTCTAGTTTTAAGAACTGGCATACTAGAGTGTCCTTCTGTTCAGGCAGTCTGGGACATGTTAATCATCTGGTTCTTAATTTCCTTCTTGACCATAAAGGAGGGTAATAGTGCCCTAGGTGTGCTGTGGGATTAAATGAAATGATGAATGCAACAAGCTCCATGAGTGGAAGCCTCAAAAGCATGGCAGTTGCCGTGCTTCATGTTCACTGGATTGGTGGCTCTCTATCTGAGCCAAAGACGTGCAGCACCCAAGGCTGCATTTCACTGGAGACCCCACCGGCCTCCTCGAGAAAGGACACTTGGGAGCCAGGATAGTCTCTGTGATCGTGTCTAGGGACTCAGATTTAATGTCCCTGTGGACGTCTTTCAATCCTGCTTGGAAGTTTTCACTGGAAATTGTCTCTCTCTTTTAGTTGATCAACAAGTTTTAAATTTGGAAGCTTTCCACCCCCCCCACCCCCACCTTGGGGTCTTATGTCCTATCTTTGTTCTGAGTGTAAATATGGAAAAATTTATCTAGATTTATACCTATATAGATATAACACTGAAAAACAGATAAGGTGGGTTTTTTCTGCCCCTTTTGTTTCCCTGCCTTGCATCATTTCCTGAAATAGTTTATTTTGTGGTTAGAATTAGAGAGAGTCAGTTAATACTATAGTTTAAGTCATGCTGTAAGAGGTGACAAATGATTGATGCTATTGCAGGTGTTTCAACCTGAAGGAGGTGGAGGATGTCTCTAAAGAGCCTCTCAGGAGTCCTCTGAGCTGGTGATTGTGAGCTGGGGGTCTGTCAAGCAAGGCGTGTAGCCCTCCAGGCTCCTCTGTCCATGGGATTCTGCAGGCAAGAATACTGGCGTGGGTTGCCATTTCCTTCTCCAGGGGCTCCTCCTGATCCGGAGATGGAAACTGTGTCTCCGGCACTGCAGGCAGATTCTTTACCATCTGAACCACCAGGGAAGCCCTGTCAAGCAGGAAAGAAAAAGGTAAAGAATTGAATGTTGTGTGTGACCACGATCAGCTAATGGTGAGACTTCTTTCCAGCAATAGATTATACCTTCAAGTACTTTTAGACTTTGCTCACACAACTGAGTTTACACATGTAATCTTAATATCTCTTTCTGTCACCAGCTATTTAAAAAATGGATTCAAGTTGTTTTCTCTTTTCTCCGGCATGCGTAGCACATAGCATATTGAGGCCAATTAAATTTTGCAATGAAGAATAGCAGGTAAACTAGGCATACTTCAATCATCTTTAAGGACACTGATGGCCCAAGTATACACTTCACACTCAAAAGTTATAGAGGGAAAGGTCCTTCTCTAGATGAGGACTCAGAGGCCTTAGGGCCTCAAGGTCATGTGGGAACATGAGCTGTCATGGACTCGGAGAGGCCAGGCTCAGCCATCCTTTCATTCAGGAGATTTGGGGTTGGGCTCTGTGGGGCTCTGTGACAATGGCAGATTTAACCTGGCATCTATACTGCTTAGTTTGCTGGGTAGGGTTGCTGTAGCAATATACCACAGTGGGTGACTTAGAACAATAGAAGTTTATTGTCTCACAGTTCTGGAGTGCAGAAATCCATGGCCAAGGTGTCGGTAGGGCCATATTCCCTCTAAGGTGTTGGGTGAGTGGGTGGTGAGGGTCTGTTCTTGGTCTCTCCTTGCTTCCTGTAGCCTTAGGCTTTTAGATCATCTTCTCCCTGTGTTTTCACATCGTCTTCCCTTTGTGCATGTCGCTGTGTCCACATTTCCCTTCTTATAAGGACATCGGTCATATTGGAGTAGCAGCCATTCTTATGATCTCATTTTAACTTGATTGTGTGTTAAGTCACTCAGTCGTGTCTGACTCTTTGTGACCCCATGGACTATAGCCCACCAGGCTCCTCTATCCGTGGGATTCTCTGGGCAAGAATACTGGAGTGGGTTGCCATGCCCACTTCCAGGGAATCTTCTTGACCCAGGGATTGAACCCACATCTCTTACGTCTAACCTGCATTGTCAGGCAAGTTCTTTACCACTAGTGCCACCAGGGAAGCCCTTAATTTGATTACCTCTGTAAAGACCCTCTCTCAGCAGAGACATTACTCTGCTGACTAAGGTCCGTCTAGTCAAGGCTGTGGTTTTTCCTGTGGTTATGTATGGATGTGAGAGTTGGACTGTGAAAAAGGCTGAGCACCGAAGAATTGATGCTTTTGAACTGTGGTGTTGGAGAAGACTCTTGAGGGTCCCTTGGACTTCAAGGAGATCCAACCAGTCCATTCTGAAGGAGATCAACCCTGGGATTTCTTTGGAAGGAATGATGCTAAAGCTGAAACTCCAGTACTTTGGCCACCTGATGCAAAGAGCTGACTCATTGGAAAAGACTTTGATGCTGGGAGGGGTTGGGGGCAGGAGGAGAAGGGGACGACTGAGGATGAGATGGCTGGATGGCATCACTGACTCAATGGACATGAGTTTGAGTGAACTCCAGGAGTTGGTGATGGACAGGGAGGCCTGGAGTGCTGTGATTCATGGGGTCACAAAGAGTCAGACACAACTGAGCGACTGAACTAAACTGAACTGAACTCCAAATGAGGCCACATTCTGAGGTACTGGGCCTTAGGACTACAATACATCTTTTTAGGGGGGACACTATTCAACCCATAACAGATGCTTATAGTGGATTGGAGCTTTGGATAAGATGTGCTGGAAAAAGAAGTTCATTGCTAAATATTTTGAAAATTCATTATCTGAAAGGTGAGGAAACTAAGGCCTAATGGGGATGGATGCTTTGCTCAAGTTGTACAGCTAATGTGGCCATTTTGGGATTCAAACCCAGGACCTTGGGAGATCTCAGTGTGTTTTCCCCTACAGTGGCAGCCATGGTAGTTCTGATTGCTAGCACAGCTGCTTACCTAACTTTATTCTTTGAAAATTGTATTAGTCTTTTTCAAAAATGTCCCCTTTAATTGGAGAAATTGACATTGACATTCTGTTGGTTGGAGAGAGCCTAAGGCAACATAAAGTAATTGTCTTTCATTAGATGAGTTCAGAAGTTTGATGATCTCCATCAGCTGCTGAAAAATATTCATTTCTTCCTGGAATAATTTTGAAGTGAAAAGGTGGAAAACAGTCCCACAGTTAATGACGTACAATCAATACTCTGTAGAAAGAACATAATACTGTTGTTAGACTTATTTTATTTCTTTATTCCCTTTCCACCTATTTCCCTCCATCATTTGACAAACCTCACTGATGCTAATTTAAAGGATTCAGGATTTCTGAAGGAGTGGAAGCCAGTTTGCATCTTGGTTCTCTTGTGATGGCTTGGGAATGTGGAGACCCACAGAATGAAATCAGTCTGTGAGATTTATCTTGTTAGACCAAGATCTGTGTTGTACTCTTTGTCATGAAGAGTGGCCTGAGTTCTATCTAAGTGTCCAGTTCTTTGACATGTTGGGTGGTGGGTCACGTGTATTCTGGGAACCCCTGAGACTTTCCCCATATTCCTTCCTGGTCTTTGACCATCTAGGTGGCTGGGGGTCTCCTTGTTTACTTCCTGTGTCATGCCCAAGGAACTCTGGGAAGATGGCAGCTTGCATGCCCATCCCTTAGCCCTCTTCCTCTTTGGAATAACACAATGACTCATGACCGATGCAAACCTGGCTGTGAGTTTGTCTTGTTCTCGGAGGAAGATGGGCGAGGCATTCTCCAGGGCACAGGGCATCCGGTGCCCAGGGAGGGACCAAAATAGAGACAAAAGCCTGCCTCCTCTGGTAGCCTAGAGGGAACCGCAGACACGGGGTTTCCTGAGAAAGCCTGGCCGGCAGAGGCCTGGATCCTCTGTAGGGATCTTCTTGAACTTTCTACTCCGGGGCAGCCCACAGTGCTGACCCTAAAAAGTTGGACGGGCCCCTCAAAGAGGCTGGAGAACCACTGTGGACTTCTGGTTGGGTTACAACCTGTTGGCTGAGGTGGAATAACCCTAAGAGGAGTGAGGCTCCTTTGGTGTTTCTCAGGTGAGAAATGAGACTGTTGGGGGTTCTCGAGGAAGCAGCTGCCAAAACACTGCTAGAAGTGCAAACTATTCTGGGAGTTAAGGCTTGAAAAGTCAAGGAGGAGAGGAGCAGGATTAAGCAGGGAAACCTTCAGACTGTGATGGGGCATCTTTTCAGACGAGGAGAGGGAGGAAGGATGGAGAAGCACCTCGGAGCTCGTGAGGGGTCCCAGTGTGGAGCTGCAGCACAAAGACTGCATCCCAGGGTCTTGAAGCAGAAATAACCAGGCCTGGTGCCTGGCTGGGCTCAGTCACTGGCCGCGAGCTGCCCAAGGAGAATATGCCCTTGGCTTGAGCACTGTGGCGAATCCTAAACGCACTGCAGCTGAAGGCTGCTACTTGCATTCCCGGGGGGAGTTCCCACAGAGAGACCTGAACAGCTATCTCTGTGGCTGCTATGAGGGGTTCAGCTTGATCCCCTCATTTGCCACCAGCACAGAAGAGCAAGGTCTGCCTTGCCTTCTTGCTTTCTGGCTTGTGCTGCTGAAAAGATCCTAATGACCTGAACTGTGCCTGTTCTTCATACAACCGCGAGAAGACCAGCATGGAATAACTGTGCAAGGGGGCTCTGTAACTGGAGGGAGAATGCCAGGTTGCAAACTGTAATTAAATGAATGAATGGAGACAGGACACAACAAGAAAGAGAGACAGAGTTGAAGATGGAGCCGTATTATATGTATGTGCATATGTATATATGATATGTAATATTTTCTCTTTCCCTCTTTTTCATACATCTATGTCTACATCTATATTTAAGTCTGTCTGCCTATATAGGTCAATTCAATGGCATGCAGTGTAGCAAAAGAAGATTTTCTAGAATTTAAAAGCAAAATATTCAACTTCAAAGATTTTCTACATTTATTGTTTGTTGTATAGTCTCTAAGTCCTGTCTGACTCTTTTGTGACCCCAGCGACTGTAGCCCTCCAGGCTCCCCGTCCATGGGATTTCCCAGGCAAGAATCCTGGAGTGGGCTGCCATCTCCTCCTCCATTCTACATTTATAGTCCTTGTGTAATACATATCTATTTGTTATGTATATCAGTTCAGTTCAGTTGCTCAGTCGTGTCCAAGTCTGCAACTGCAGCATGCCAGGCCTCCCTGTCCATCACCGACTCCCGGAGTTTACCCAAATTCATGTCCATCAAGTCAGTGATGCCATCCAGCCATCTCATCCTCTGTCATCCCCTTCTCCTCCCGCCTTCAATCTTTCCCAACATCAGGGTCTTTTCAAATAAGTCAGCGCTCATCAGGTGGCCAAAGTTACATATGTGTAACATACGTGATATATGTAACACACATATATAAATCATATGTATATAAACAGGTGGACAGGTATGTATGATATCTGTTCACGTCTGTGTTTGTGTTCTCATGGGCATGGAGAAATGTGTGCAAAGATAAGTACATTCATGAGAGTGTGATTATCTGGGGGGTGAGAATATATAGAGAGTGTCATGTCAATCCTGAATATTTTTTCACAACATGGGATTGTAAGCTTATTACCACAAATTATTTGTGCATTAACATTTTAATTTTATCAAAGTAAAACATGCCCATTGTAAAAAATCTTGTAGTACCAAACAGATTGGTAATGAAGAACAGAGGCCCTGCCCTGCTCTTTCCAACCAGCAATCACTTTAAATTATTTTGACTGCCTCTTTCGATTGTTACTCCCGTATTTCTGAACAATATGCTCACGCTGCTCCTTCTCGATTTCTCCCCCTTTAGGCCTTGTCTTCCTGGTGATATGGGGGAGCATTTGTCTTCCCGGCACCTCCCCTCCACACCTTACCAGCCTCTCCTCTCCTCTTCCCTATATGATTTCATGGTATCACAAATGTTAGTTAAATCAATGAAAACTGTCCACATCATTACGTCTGTAGGACTACGGTTTCCTGGGGAGCCAAATATAACACTATGATTGCATTTCTTTGATTATATAGGTTACTTTTTGTGTTTCCAATAAAACATGTCTCTCCACCATTGTTATCTCCTAGGAATTTGATTCCTACTACAGAGCAATAGGCATTTCTCATCAATTCTTTTAGAGAAAATTATACACATGCAAGCATATATGTATATATTTTCCTTCCCCCAGATACAGCGGATATTATACACAATGTCCCTCACTTAAAAAAAATAATATGTCTTAGGAACTGTTCTGCACAAACATGCCTTGCTCTTTATAATGACTGGAGAGCATTCTATCCTATAAATAGACCCAAATTTTTTTAATTAGTGCTCAACTGATGAAAATTTGGGTTATCATCAGGTCTGGAATGCATACTGTATACACATGTCATTTCATGTGTGCATTTATTATCTGCCTAAAAGGTAAATTCTTGTATGTGGAATTTCTGGGTGAAACAACATGGGCATTTTAAATTTGGGTGAAATGATGAAGTTGTTCTTCAAGGAGGCTATACCAGTTTACATTTCTAGAAACAGTACTATTTTTCCAGGCTTTTGCTGGCACAGAATATTGCTAAATTATTTCTTCTTTGCAAATTGATAAAGAATTACAATGAGATATGATTATAGTTTTATAGTTTTGCATTTCTCTTACATGGATAATTTTGAGTTTGTTTTCATATATTTAAGAACCATTGAGAATTCTTTTTATATGACTTATCTAATAGTGTATGTTGCCAATTTTTCTATTGGATTGTATGTTCTCTTGATTTGTTGACACTGTTTATGTTTTAAAGAAATTGGCTTTTTGTTGGGTTATGTCTTGCAGATTATTTTCTTTTGTTTGAGGTTTATCTTTTGATTTTGCTTACAGTGTTTCTTTCGTGCAGAAAATTTCAATTTTCATCTAATCAAATTTGGCAATTGTATATAGCCCTCGTGTACTTAGGAAACTTCAGGCAGATCGAAATTGAGGATGATTTGACAAAATAATGTAATACTTTTCATACTAAGGAGAAATAACAACTAAGTGCAACATGGTACCATGGATAAGACCTGGAACTGAAAAAAAATATTAATGGAAAAGTTGGTGAAATTGAAATAGGCCTTTTGTATTGTGCCAGTATGAATTTCCGGGTTCTGATAATTATATCCCAGTTATGTAAGACATTAACATTAGTGGAAGCTGGGTGGGGAAATGTATAAAAAAACTATTTTTATAACTTTCTGTAAGTTTTAAAGTTAAAAATTTGTAAGTTTGGCAGAGGTTGCCAACTGTCTACCTGATATTTATTTTACCCTCCTTCCTTATTAAGAGAACCCTGGGCAACGTTACAGTTTCTTTGCAGAATAGGGTAGTTAAAGCAGACTGATAAGTTGGGCTTCAGTTCAGTTCAGTTCAGTTCAGTTGCTCAGTCATGTCCGACTCTTTGCAACCCCATGAATCGCAGCACTCCAGGCCTCCCTGTCCATCACCAACTCCCGGAGTTCACTCAGATTCACGTCCATCGAGTCAGTGATGCCATCCAGCCATCTCGTCCTCTGTCGTCCCCTTCTCCTCCTGCCTCCAATCCCTCCCAGCATCAGAGTCTTTTCCAGTGTGTCAACTCTTCGCATGAGGTGGCCAAAGTACTGGAGTTGGGCTTCAGTGAAAGCCAATTTGCCGTTCTCTCTCCAGCTGCCTAGGAAGCAGGAGAATGGCCGAAGCTTCACCAGCCATCTTTGGTTTGATTGTTTCGGTGTTAAGTCGCTAAGTTGAGTCCAACTCTGCAACCCCAGGGTCTGCAAGTAGCACACCAGGCCTCCCTGTCCTTCACTATCTCCCAGGGTTTGCTCAGATTTATGTCCATTGAGTCGGCGATGCTCTCTAACCATCTTATTTATCTGTTGCCCCCTTCTCCTTTTGCCTTCGATCTTCCCTAGCATCGGGGGCTTTTCTAGTGAGTTAGCTCTTCCCATCAGGTGGCCAAAGTATTGGAGCTTCAGCTTCAGCATCAGTCCTTTCAGTGGATATTCAGTGTTGATTTCCTTTAGGATTGATGACTGGTTTGATCTCCTTGCAGTCCAAGGGACTCTCAAGATTCTCCTCCAGACTTTTGCAAAAGCATCAATTCTTTGGCTCTCAGCCTTCTTTACAGTCCAGCTCTCACATCCATACATGACTACTGGAAAAACCATAGCTTTGACTGTACAAACCTTTGGCAGCAAAGTGATATCTGCTTTTTAATATGCTGTCTAGGTTTATCAGAGCTTTCCTTCCAAGGAACAAGCTTCTTTTAACTGTTTGCAGTTAACTGTCACTGTCTGCAGTGATTTTAGAGCCCAAGAAAATAAAATCTGTCACTGCTTCCACTTTTTCCCCTTCTATTTGCCGTGAAGTTTTGGAACCAGATGACATGATCTTAGTTTTTTTGCCACTGAACCAGCTAGGAAGCCCTTCTTTGGTTTATGAAGGAAGGGACAAAAGAACTTGAGAGACTTGATACTTGGCATCACTGATACTCTAAACCACCAGCAGCAAAAGTCTATTCTTTTGTGATTAAGTCTGTGTTCCTAGAATACATTTTCTAACTGGCCTTTCTCACTTTAAGAACTTAAAAAAAAAAGACTCTATGTTCTTTTCAGTATGATTTCAGTTTCATTTTTATATTAACAATATCCCATCATTTGGAATTAGCTTCATCTGAAGATGCCCCAATCTATGGGTTGAGATAGAGATCTAACTGAATTTTCCCCAAATAGCTACTCAGTTGCTCAAAGCCATTAATTTAAGAATTCCTCACCCTCACCTGATATTCAGTGTCACTTTAATAATCTACTAGATTTTAATAGATATTTTGGTCTGTTTTTGGAATTTATATCTGGTTGCTTTGATTTAAATATTCACATGCCATTTCCATAATGTTTTAACTTTAGTTTTCTAATATATTTTAATATTAGGAAGGTCAAGTGTTTCCTCAACTTCTTTTTCTAATTTTTGTCTGATTTTCTGTGTATTTCCATATGACCTTTAGAATCAGATTGTGTTCTATAACTTTTGATTGGTATTTATACTGAGATTGCATTAAATTTATGTATTAATTTAGGAAACTTGGGTATCTCTCTATTAAAAAAAATTTTTTTTCTCAATATCTTTTTAATATTGGGTCTTCCTTATTTCAATAAATTGAGTATGCCTCTTAATTCATTCAAGTATTCCAGTCCCTAGCACTTAGTAACATGCGTACCACATAGTACATGCTTAAAGTTACATGCATATATGTGTGATATATATATGAATATATCATATATATATAATACAATATATACATATATTGTTGCTACAGTAACAATAGCAACAAGAAAACAATGATATTGTATTAGTCAGGATTCACCTAGAGAAACATGTTTTTATGTATGTATATGTGCATTTATTTAAGGAAATGGATTCCAAGATTTTGGTGTCTGGCAAGTACAAAATCTGTTGGGCAGGCCAGCATGCTGGAATTTAGCTGAAAATCAGTGTTGCCGTCTTGAGTCTGAACTCTGCAGAGCAGCAGGCTGAAAACTCAGGCAGGATTTCCACATCATAGTTTTGAGACAGAATTGCTGCTTCTTTAGGACACCTCCAGTCCTTGAGCCTAAGCCTTCAACTGATTAGACAAGGCCCACCCATACTGTTGCTCATAATCAGATTTACTCAAAGTCCACTGTTTGGAGAAATTATCTTTGACCTAGAAAAAAATCCTTTCAAAGAAACTGGGCTGGTGTTTAACCAAACAACTAGGCTGTGTAACTTAGCCAAGATAGCACATAAAATTAACCATCACGCACGAAAATGAAGCCTACTTTTAGACACAGATGGTGCTGTGTAGGTGCTGGGGCAGACACATCCTGGGGTGGCCCTTAAAAGTTCCTGCTTACCGGGGTGTATGATTCTGTGTGATGCTCTCCCCTGCATGTGGGCAGGACATGGGGCTGGCTTCTAACCCACAGACTTCAGAGGTGATAGGCTCACTCGTGACTGTCTACATCATATAAAACCATACAAACAGACTGAAGTGAGCTGTGCCCCTGTTGGCTGGGTTGAAGTTGTGTGGGGCATTTGCTGGGACGTGATCTGAGTGGAGAAGCCACACGTCAGGGCACTGCAGGCAGCCTCCAGGAGCCAAGGGCCTCAGATCTACGAGGAACAGATGTCTGCCAGCCACTGCGTGAGGGCGGAAGAGGACCCTGAGCCTCACACGGGACTGCAGCCTCAGCCTTGGTGGCAGACCCCAAGCAGAGGACCCTCAACCTGGGCCCGGATTCCTGACCCAGGGACCCTGTGAGATAATACGTGTGCGCTCTTTTAACTCTTGAGGTTTGTGGTGACTTTTTACACAGCAAGAGCAAGCAAATTCAACACTCCACTAAGACCAAAGGTAGGTGTCGGGGCCCCCATTTCCTAGATGAGGCCCTGGGGCTTGGAGAAGTCAAACATCTTGCCTACCCCTGAGCTACTTTGCCGCAGAGCTGGACTTCAGCCCTAGGGTTAAAGCCCACAGTCACATTTCTTTGCAAAGTGTGGTGGGAAGCAGACCTGATACTGAGCTTTGTGAAATGGAGAGGACAGAAAGAAGAAAAATTTTATTGTGCATATATGTAAATGGAGAGTCGAGGAGGTGAGATTTAAATGCCTTATTTTACCAAGAAAATCTTCTGGAAGCTGGGCCACTGTGTCTCTGGGCCCCCCTCTGCAGGTAACCTTAAAACGCTGGAGGGGCTCATCGCTAGGGATGAAGGGTTTAAACACTGTCTGAACTGATTCTCCTTTGTACGTATGCATATCCTTTGATGGACTTTGATGCACACCGGGTAGGTGGGAGGTGAGCAGGATTCTGGGGACAGTCAGGAGCAGAGGAGGGGCGTGGGGTCCAAGGCTGCTTTTGTTCAGAACTGAGCTGAGCACCCGAAGGTGCTGGGAATCTGCTTGCCAATTGCCTCCTACTCTCAGGGCAGCAAATTGGCTCCCTGTGGACAGCACTGCCTCCTGTTTTCTAAAAATACCAGGACTTTTAATTACCCTCTCTTCTGGGTCCCTTTTCTGTCTTAGTGTAGGAGATAAGACTCAGACAAGAGGCTCTGACCTATTTCACGCTGTAGCTCTGCCTTGGGGGATGCGCGAATCTTATCTGGTCATGGGATGAAGAGTTTCAGGGCCAGAACAACATGATGTTGTTCAGTCTGTCTGCCTCTTTGCGACCCCATGGACTACAGCACGCCAGGCATCCCTGTCCATCACCAATTCCTGGAGCTTACTCAAACTCGTGTCCAAGTCAGTGATGCCATCCAACCATCTCAGACTCTGTCATCCCCTTCTCCTCCTGCCCTCAATCTTTCCCAGCATCAGGGTCTTTTCCAATGAGTCAGTTCTTCATATCAGGTGGCCAAAGTATTGGAGCTTCAGCTTCAACATCAGTCCTTCCAATGAACACCCAGGACTCGTCTCCTTTAGGATGGACTGGTTGGATCTCCTTGCAGTCCAAGGGACTTTCAGGAGCCTTCTCCAACATCACACTTTAAAAGCATCAATTCTTCGGCACTCAGCTTTCTTTATGGTCCGACTCTCACTTCCATACATGACTACTAGAAAAACCATAGCTTTGACTAGACGGACCTTTGTCTGCAAAGTGATGTCTCTGCTTTTTAATAGTGTCTAGGTCTGTCAGAGGTGGGCTTTCAGATGAAGAGTCCCTCCCTGAGTCTTTGTGGTCCCTTGGGTGGCATTCCTGCTGGGAAGAAATCCCTGGTTACACTTTCTCCTTTCCTCTAAAACTGAGCAGTTAATTGCTCCTTCTGAGTCCTGTCTCGCCTTTTAAGAAGCAACCCCAGCTTAACTTCATGAGAACCCACTTCCTCCTCCCGAATAACTTCTGAGGTCAAGTTGCTGTCCTTCTCAAGTCTGCTCTGGTTTTATGTTGCCTGATCCATGCCGTGTGACATTCTCCATGACTTGACTCTGCCCACGACTGTCTGGTTTTCCTCCTGTGATCTCCCCTGTTCCTGTAGCAGGAGTCATTTGGTTGCTAGGTCGTGTCCAGCTCTTGAGACCCCATAGGCTGTAGCCTACGAGGCTCCTCTGTCGTGGGATTCTCCAGGCAAGAGTACTGGAGTGGCTTGCCGTTTCCTTCTCCAGGGGATCTTCCTGACCCAGGAATCAAACCTGGGTCTCCTGCATTGAAGGCAGATTCTTTACCACCTGAGATATGAGGGAAGCCCATGGTGCCTGAAGGTGCCCCAGGCGTGGAGCCTGGGCTTAGGAACAGGTTTGGATGAGACTTTAGCAACAAGAAGTTCTCCTTTTCTCTGTTTTTATATCCATCCATCCACCCTTCTTAGATGCTGGCAGAACTTTCTCATCTACAAAACAAGTTAGAGTTGACATATTTGTTAACTTTGTTGGTCACTCAATGAGATCAATTATTTTGGTTATATGCTGCTGCTGCTAAGTCGCTTCAGTTGTGTCTGACTCTGTGCGACCCCAGAGACGGCAGCCCACCAGGCTCCCCCGTCCCTGGGATTCTCCAGGCAAGAACACTGGAGTGGGTTGCCATTTCCTTCTCCAATGCCTGAAAGTGAAAAGTGAAAGTGAGTTGCTCAGTCGTGTCCGACTCTTAGCGACCCCATGGACTGCAGCCTACCAGGCTCCTCCGTCCATGGGATTTTCCAGGCAAGAGTACTGGTTATATAGAACCAGCTAAAATATTAACATGTAGTCCTAATTAAAAAAATATTGAATGGGGTCTGTCTATCTTCAGTTCCATTTTTGATGTGTCACTCATTCTTTAAAGTTTTTTTTAAAAATTTATTTTTTTGGCTACTGTGCTGCATGGCATGTGGGATCCTAGGTCCCTGACCAGGGATGGAACCTGGGCCCACAGCTGTGAAAATGCTGAGTCCTAAGCGCTGGACTGCCAGGGAATTCCCCATTCATCCTTAATATATGTTACCGTGAAGAACTACATGATATAAATAAAAGTAGAAATTTTGTGATGTTTGAAGATCCAATGGATCCTTGATAACTGCCCCACAGTCCCATTGTTACTGTAGGCACTCATGATTGATTTTTCCCCCCCAAGGCCAGGAAAGACAAGAAGCTTACTCAGGTGTTGATTGGAACCATTAAATGGAGCATGAGGGAAAAGCACACTGCAACGATTATCATCTTTGCTAAATTGGATATAGAATCTTCTTATTTCACAAGGCCTTCAGCACTGATTTTTTAAAAAAATCATTTTCTCTTTCCTTTATGGATAGTGCCTTAGGCATCCATTATATGATAGGTGCTTAATAAATAATAATAACAGTTATTATTATGGAGAAGAAATCTGCTGATCCTTTCACATGAGTGGAACCTTGAGACCTCTTTTCTATTATGTAGGAGTCCGTATTTGTTTTAACAACACATTATTGTGGTTTTTTATTTCAATGCATCAGCATTCCATTTATCCGTATGCTTCAGGATTTATGGTTATTACTGTGTCTGTTTTTCTGTTTCCTCTATATTCCCCAGCTTCAAATTCTTTTCTTTGTAAATTCCAAGAGTTCAGATAACAACATAAAATGCATAATAAATTTATGCCTCAGTAAATAATATAAGAAGTGAATGAAGCTCCGCATATGATTAAACTCATTTTGTTTGTATTTTTCTCACTTGAAAAAAAATTGATCAGTTTATTCTTTATCACTCTGGGAAATAATATAAAATGTGATTAGAGGCCTACATAATCTGGGCTGCATTCCCAGAACTGTTTTTATTTAGTGTTGCTGTATTTGGGTGATGAAATGCTTATGGCATAGCAACAGACTTTTAAAGTTACACTATATTCAGTAAAGATACTGCATTTTAAGCTCTTATTGTCCTTTTGGGGTGATTAGGACAGGGTTTTTTTTTTTATTCTAAACATTATACAAAGTATGCATGGGTGCTAAGTTGCTTCAGCTGTGTCTGACTCTATGTGACCTCATAGACTGTAGTCCACCGGGCTCCTCTGTCCATGGATTCTCCAGGCAAGAATACTGGAGTGGGTTGCCATGTCCTCCTCCAGGGGATCTTCCGAGCCCAGGGGTCGAACTTGCATTTCTTATGTCTCCTGCGTTGTAAGGTGGGTTCTTTACCACTAGAACCACCTGGGAAGCTCCTATACCAAGTCTATTGAGTGAAAAATACTTTAACGACACATTTCTCACCATTTCATAAAATGAATATAATTTGATCTTTTCTTCATGGCTCAAAGTTGTGATGAACCTAAATTGTGGAGCATTGGACTGATGCTGAAGCTAAAGCTCCGATACTTTCTCCTGATGCAATGAGCTGACTCATTGGAAAAGACCCTGATGCTGGAAAAGATAGAGGGCAGGAAGAGAAGAGGGTAACAGAGGCTGAGATGGCTGGATGGCATCATCCACTCAGTGGGCAAGCACCAGGAGATGATGAAGGACAGGGAAGCCTGGCATGCTGCAGTCCATGAAATCGCAAAGAGTGGGACACGACGGAGCGACTGAGAGACAAAACAGTGTCTTCAGGAGTTTCAGAATGTTCTCAGGCTTCTTTCTGGAGCTTCTGATTCAGTGGTTCTGTCTGTTTCTGCATTACCAAGCTATTTGCTCTTCTCTCTTTGCTGCTGTTTCTCATATTTCCCACTCTTCCATTCTACAGTCATAATGTAAACTTTGAGATGGAAAAATAGATAATCAGTACTGTTGGTATTCCCTGGGGAAGGAAATGACAACCCACTCTGGTATTCCTGCCTGGGAAATCAGATAGAGGAGCCTGGTGGGCCACAGTCCACGAGGTCGCAAAGAGCCGCACACGACTGAGCGATGCAACACCAACTGTTGGTTTTATATGTTAAATAAAGAGTCAGTATGCTAGGGACAAGGCACTAGGCTCTGTGTGGGGTCTCAGGTGTGTGGAACCAAACTCTGAAATCAACCCTGTATATTCATTGGAAGGACTGATGCTGAAATTGAAGCTCCAACACGTTGGTCACTCTTCACCATGTGAAGAGTCAGCACATCGGAAAAGACCCTGGTGCCGGGAAAGATTGAAGGCAGGAGGAGAAGGGGGCGGCAGAGATGAGATGGCTGGACAACTTAGATTGCATTACCGACTCAATGGACATGAATTTGAGGAGACTCCAGGAGACAGTGAAGGACAGGGAAGCCTGGTGTGCTGCACTCCATGGGGTCGCAAAGAGTTGGGCACGACTGAGCGACTGAACAGACAAACGGAAACTCTGCAGAGAGCTGCTGTTGTGTCTTTCTCAGGACAGCAGTTTCCCGTGTGTAAAATGACAGTTAGGCTATAAGAGCTCCGGGCTTAGCACTTATGAGCCTTTATTCTTTGTACTTTATGAGAGGTGTGTTGTCTCCTTGGATGCTGTTTCTGTTTACCTCTGGGTTTTGCGCTTGTTTTCCTCAAGGTGATCTTCTGGACATTTCCCCTCCTAGGACATTGGCCTAGTCATTGCCTCTGCCTTAGCTGTGAATCTCAGTCACAACAGGCTGCGAGCATGCTGTCACTCGGTCGTGTCCCACTCTTTACGACCCCATGGACTGTGGCCCTCCAGCTCCTCTGTCCATGGATTCTCCAGGCAAGAATACTGGAGGGGGTTGCCATTCCCTTCTCCAGGGGATCTTTCCAACTCAGGGGTAGAACCCAAGTCTCTTGCATCTCTATATCGGCAGGCGGATTCTTTACCCACCGAGCCACCCGGGGAACCCTCCCCACCAACCTACTGTAAGCTGCTGCTACTGCTGCTGCTAAGTCGCTTCAGTCATGTCTGACTCTGTGTAGCCCCAGAGATGGCCTCCTACCAGGCTCCTCTGTCCCTGGGATTCTCCAGGCAAGAGCACTGGAGTGGGGTGCCATTTCCTTCTCCAATGCATAAAAGTGAAAAATGAAAGTGAAGTTGCTCAGTCGTGTCTGACTCTTAGCGACCTCATGTACTGCAGCCTACCAGGCTCCTCTGTCCATGGGATTTTCCAGGCAAGAGTACTGGAGCGGGGTGCCATTGCCTTCTCCATACTGTAAGCTACCAGAACACAAATCTCCATCTCAGAGGCTGCTTCCTACAGGAAACCTTGATCTGTGACAGAGCTACTGAATAAAGACTTGTGTGATTGGCTATATATGCTGTATTGAAGAAAATTAACAAAATCATACAGACAAAAACTGTAAGAACAGATGGTGTGACAAATAATGACTCCAAAAACACATCCACTTTCAGTTTCTGGATTCTGTAAACATATTATCTTAAAAGGTAGAAGAGACTTTGAAGTTGCGATTAAGCTAAGGACCTTGAGATGCGGAGGTTATTTTGCACTGTCAGGTGGGTCCAGTGTAATCAAAAGATCATTATAAGAGGGGGACATGAAGCTGATTTTGGAGATGGAGGAAAGGACCTTGAACTAAGGAATGCAGGTGGTCCCTTTAAATTGGATAAGTCAAGGAAACAGATTCTTCCTTAGAACCTACAAAAAGAATTGCTACTCTGCTGACTCATCGATTTCAGCCTTAGAAGGCTTCTTTTGCACTTCTGACTTCTAGAACTGTAAGGGAATAAATGTGAGTTGTTTTAAGCCACAGAGCTGTAGTTCTTTGTGGCTGCGGTGGTGGCTGCGGGCTCTGTGTGATCGCAGAGCCGCTGCTTATCTCATGGTCTCTGACTTGTTCTCTGCCTCCTTGATACAAGTGCACTGATTACGGGTTTCCAGAAAGGATGTCCTGGAGCCGTTTGTAGAGGATGTAGAGAACACCTGGGCCCAGTTCTCTGCTCCTCCGCCCCGCCTGTCATCCAGCGTGGACTTCCTTTGCAAGCCCTGGATCCTGGGACCTTTGGGCGACAGGGACCTCTCCGGATTCTGCCCCCTTGCTGACATGGAGAACCAACATCTGCCTCGGTCTTCCCTGCACCCAAAGCTTCCACTTGTGCCTGCAGGAGGCGGGCCTTCCTGGGGGTGGGGGAGGGGTGGGCCGATAAGGAGTGGTCAGGCTCCACCCCCTCAGATCTCTGCCTTTATTTTGGTTTCCTCTGCAGGGTCCTGGGAGAAGGCAATGGCACCCCATTCCAGTATTCTTGCCTGGAAAATCCCATGGACAGAGGAGACTGGTAGTCTGTGGTCCATGGGGTCGCTAAGAGTAGGATATGACTGAGCGACTTCACTTTCATTTTTCACTCTCCTGCATTGGAGAAGGAAATGGCAACCCATTCCAGTGTTCTTGCCTGGAGAATCCTGGGACGGGGGACGCTGGTGGGCTGCCGTCTATTGGGTCGCACAGAGTCAGACACGACTGATGCGACTTAGCAGCAGCAGCAGGGTCCTGACTCTGCAGGCCGGCCCTCACTGCTGGTAATCTGGCCCTTCTTGCTCCCCCTGCTCTTGGGGCCACCGAGGTTCCTTGCGTTCCTCCCTGGCCTCTGTGACACCATCGACTGCAATCTGGGGATCTCCGTGGCTCGGGCCTCGGTCACGACGCTCCAGCCTGAGCACTTCAGCCTGAGCACTTTCAACCTCAGCCTGTGTATTTTGCATCCTTCAACACTCACATGCCAGAAGGGTGAGGAGGGAAAAGGACAATTGAAACATAGTCTTGGAACAAGAAAAATCAGAGGGTGGACATTTTCCATGGTTTTTATTTGTGCGTTTTCCTTCCACTTTCTCCTAAGATAAACCTTATACCCCGAATGCTCTGTAAAGAAGCAGACTATGCCTCATTATAATCAATAGGAAACTGTGTTTGACGTGTGTGTGTGTGTGTGTGTGTGTGTGTGTGTGTGTGTGTGTGGAGGGGCTTGAGTGGGAGGCTGGGGGCACTCCCATTTTAGACTGCAGGAAATGCCACTTCAGGTTCCTCCTTCTTTAGGGTGAGGCTACCAGAGTCTTTAGGATTGAGGATCTGTGCAGAGGGAGCTCCCTGTTCTCCATTTATAGAATTTGTTCTTTCAAATGAAGGTGTTAATTATGGGCTTCCGAAAATTATGCTCTGGGTACTGCCCCATGAGGAAAGCAGGACAGAAAAGTAACTAGATGGGTTTTCCTCTTGCTGGCAGTTTAAGTGGGGGGCTCTGGGTGGTGCCAACCAAATCAGCCCCACCTGGGGGTTCCCGGCCCATTAACACAGCGGATAAGACGGCTGTGCAAGGCGTTGCTGCTGCTGCTGCTGCTGCTAAGTCGCTTCAGTCGTGTCCGACTCTGTGTGACCCCAGAGACGGCAGCCCACCAGGCTCCCCTGTCCCTGGGATTCTCCAGGCAAGAACACTGGAGTGGGTTGCCATTTCCTTCTCCAGGGCAGGAAAGTGAAAAGTGAAAGTGAAGTCACTCAGTCATGTCCGACTCTTAGCGACCCCACGGACTGCAGCCTACCAGGCTCCTCCGTCCATGGGATTTTCCAGGCAAGAGTACTGGAGTGGGGTGCCAATGCCTTCTCCTTAGCACAGCAGGTAAGACAGCCATGCAATGCACAGAATCAGCCAACTGTCTGTTCTAATCTGAAAAATTTGTCCAGCGAGGGTTGTATTGAAATTGGTTCTCTACCAGATTTGTTGGAAATGGTCAGAAGTTTAAATATCATCAGCCTTGTTTCACTTATTACTTGTTTGGTTACTATGAACTGGAGAGGAGGAGGGGGTGACAGGAAAGAAAATGCAACTTCATGGAGTGCATCAGAGCCAGCAGACCTGGGTTCAAGACTCAGCTGCACCCTTTTAGAAAAGATAAAATCTGGGCCGAATGCTCAGTTATTTTATCTGTAAAATGTGGGATAGTAATAGAACATCTACCTTTCAGGACTGTTGATGAGTTAAATAACATGATATAAAGTGCCTTGTGTAGTACCTGGTACACCCTATTGGCAAAGGCTCAATAACATGTTAATGTCCTTCCTTCTTATTATATAGCCTGTAATCATGACTTTTAAAGATCCAAACTGCAGGGACTACCCAGTATGCTGTTTTATGTGAAATAGTTCTCTTTTTCTGTATTCTTTAATTCATTATTCTGTGATTTGGGGCTTCATGCTGGCAAAAGAATGGGTATTAGGTGTTCCCGGGATGTGTGAGTATTACTGGAACGAGTCATTGCTCAGCTTTGCCCTTCAAATTAGATTTTGGTCTCATGCTGTTGGCATCATCAAGGGCAAAAGGATTTCCCAGATGCCTTAGCAGCACTGGAATAGAGCTTAGAGGCATCACATCACATAGCTTCTCTACATTATAGGAAGGGTCTTCCTCCATGTGTGAAGGTTGGAGCTTGAGGTTCATTGCCCAGTAGGAAAGAGGATGTCAGGTAGGAGTGGAAGGGTTAAGCCTGCCTCTCTGGCAGGAGAGTGTGGCATAAAGAAGGGACAGAGTCACAGTGTGCAGGACTGTGCCTTGAGGTGCATGAGTGGTGTTTTAGAAATATCCAAGTAGGTTTTGGAGGAGATGGGGCTAATGGCATACCTGTTTGCCTTATCCTCTAGGGATAAACCTGTTCTCTGCCTCTTCCAACATGACACAGGTTGATAGTGCAGCAGCACTGGCAGGAGGGGGCTTGCTCAGTGAGCTAGAGATTGGCCTGACCATGACAAAGCCTGGGGTGCAGAGGTTTCTGTGCTCTAGTGATGAGAAATGCAGGTGTGATGGGACAAGGGGCTGGGCCTTGGAGACTGGTGGTAACTGACTGGTCCCAGCCATGACTCTAGAGGGAAGCTTCATCATGTTGAGGACAGTCACATGAGTCCATTGCTTTGGAAGTAGAGACCAAGGAGGGCCAAGGAGGATCCAAGAGCCTTTTCTTCTTCCCTACCCAATGCCCATGAAGACATCCTCACACCTGCCAGCCCACCTTAGGGGGGAGGACAAGTTTCTGCCTGATGAGAAAGAGTCAACCGAATGACTGCTGTCCTGAGGGTCAAACTTTGCTCAGACTGTTTATTTAAACCAAGAGGGGATTATTCAAAGACAGGAGAATGGTTAATTGGCACTTTACAATTTTTCTGCTACAAGGGAGAAAATAGATTAAGTGCATTTTCAAAGCACATTTGAGTGTAATGTGAATAAATTTGCAAACACACTAGTTATTAAAGTATGGTATGCAAAACATTACTTCCATCTAACTTTAATTAAGAGCCATAGTAGATTTAATATGTTAGAAGAAGAAGAGGGTGTCAGAGGATGAGATGCTTGGATGGCACCACCTACTCAATGGACATGAACTTGGGCAAACTTTGGGAGGTGGTGAAGGACAGGGAGGCCTGGCATGCTGCAGTCCATGGGGTCACAAAAAGTTGGATGTGACTGGACGGCTGAACAACAACATTAGATTTAATTCACTTCGGTGGCATTTTGAGTTTCTCTTAGATTCTTATGCTACTGCTGTGATTTCTAAAGATAATTGTATCCATGTGTGACGGGTTGCCTATGAGTCTTTCAAGATTTCCTCCTTGACTTTGCTTTTATGCAGTTTGAATATGACATGCCTACATGTAGTTATTTCAGTGTTTACCCAGGTTGGTGTTCTCTGAGCTTCCTGGGTCTCTGGCTTAGTTTCTGTCATTAGTTTTGCAAAGTTCTCAACTATTATTATTTTGAATACTTCTGCTTCTTTCTTTCTTTTTTTCTGTCCTTCTGGTATCTTGAATTTTCATATGTTACACCTTTTAAAATTGTTCCAAAGTTCTTCAATGTTCTGTTTTCTCTTTTTTTAAAAATGCTTTTTACTCTTTGCATTGGAGTTTGAGAAATTTCTTTGGACATTTCTTCAATCTCTTTGATTCCTTGGGCATGTTCAGTCTACTGAAGAGCTTATCAAAAAATTCACTTTTATTATGGTGTTCTTCATTTTTAATTTGTTTTTAATTTTGGATTTCCTTTTTATTCTTTGTTAGAGTTTCCATCTTTTTTGCCATGTTGTATACTTTTCCCATTAGAGACCTTAGCATATTATTCATAGTTATTTTAAATTCTTGGTGTGGTAAGTCCAAAATCTCTGCTGTATCTGAGCCTGCCTCTGATTCTTGCTTTATTTCTTCAGTATGTGTTTTTCTTGTGCTTTGGCATGTCTAGTAATTGTTGAAAGTTGAACATGTTGTATGGGGGAATAGGCCTTTGGTGTAAGATTTTATGTTGATCTAGCTAGAAGTTGGGCTGTGTTTAACATTTGCTGTAGTGTAAGGTCCATCTAGTCAAGGCTATGGTTTTTCCAGTGGTCATGTATGGATGTGAGAGTCGGACTATAAAGAAAGCTGAGTGCTGAAGAATTGATGCTTTTGAACTGTGGTGTTGGAGAAGACTCTTGAGAGTCCCTTGGACTGCAAGGAGATCCAACCAGTCCATCCTAAAGGAGACCAGTCCTCGATGTTCGTTGGAAGGACTGATGTTGAAGCTGAAACTCCAATACTTTGGCCACCTCATGAGAAGAGCTGACTCATTGGAAAAGACTCTGATGCTGGGAAAGATTGAGGGCAGGAGGAGAAGGGGATGACAGAGGATGAGATGGTTGGACAGCATCACTGACTCAATGGACATGGGTTTGGTTGGACTCCGGGAGTTGGTGATAGACAGGGAGGCCTGGTGTGCTGCGGTCCATGGAGTCACAAAGAGTCAGACATGACTGAGCGACTGAACTGAACTGAAAGTGCCAAAGGCGTTATTATATTTATATTTTAATGGTGCATAATATTTTTAAAAATTGTTTTAAATTTTAAATAATGAGTGGCCTCAAATTCCTCCAGTATGCTTATTTTTGTGTCTCCTATTGACTTCGGGTTTCCCTGTGTTCTGGTCAGAATCTCTGTGGCTCTTTCAGCTGTCATCCCTTCGTGTTCTCCGGGAGCCCAGTTGGTATGGTATAATGGGTCTAGGAGCGGGAGCATTCCCGGATCTTATGATGCAGTCTCAGCATTTTGGTGTGCTTATGTCTCTGGGCCTTCACAAATGTCTTTCCAGTGATGCCCTATTCACCCCCAGTTTTGAGGGGCTGGAGTGGGAGGAACACCCTTCCCCCAACTGGGATGAGACTCTTCCCTTGGAGAGTTGGCCTTCATTATGTGAACCCTTATGTATGCTAAGTTGCTTCAGGGGTGTCTGACTCTTGGTGACCCCATGGACTGTAGCCAGCCAGGTTCCTCTGTCCATGGGATTCTCCAGGCAAGAATACTGGAGTGGGTTGCATGCCACTTAGGGGTATTTTACAATAATGACTTCCCTTTACTGCCAAACTACTGGGCAAATCTTTCTCAGATCCGCAGGGTGAATCTGGCGGCACAGTGCACAAAAGCATGGAGGCCCCCGACACTAGCCCCAGGGAGTCCTCCCCCTTAACCCTGCTCCACCCAGCCTCCAGCAATTCCCCAAAATTGCCATCTAAGCCATGCGGTCAGTTTATGACTGCAGGGGCTTCTGCTCCAGGTGAGCAGATCCTGACTGTGACCGTGGATTTGCCTACTTTTCTAGACCTCAGTTCTCTGATGAGCCCAAGAGAAGGTGTTGATTTTCAGTTTGTTCAGCCTTTTCTTCTAAGAAAGGGAAAGACAGCTTCTAAGCCCTTTACATGTCAGGGCTGGAACTTGAACTCTGTTTGGGCCTAAACTGTCTTCAGCTGTGGGCTGCTGGAATCTGAGGCAGGTCCAAGACATGTGAGCATGCTGTCTAGAGTAGCCTGCAATCAGCGTACACAACTCAATCCACTTGGTGGTTTTCAGCCTAGGTTACTAAACCCAAGGACGAGGAAGGACTGGGAAGCTGGCGTACCGCAGTCCGTGGGGTCGCAAGGAGTCAGACATGGCTGATCGATTGAACTAATCACTTATGAAGCTTTTACAGCTGCCCAATCTGACCCCTGAAGATTCTCAGCACGTGGATCTGATGTAAGACAGGCATCTGTGTTTTTAAATAAACTCCCCAGGTGATTCTGTTAGGTCCACTACAGACGACTCAGGATGATGGCTATAAGTCCAATACATCTCATGGAGAAATAGGAGAGACTTTGGCCTCTTTCTCCTTGTTCAAACCCCTCCATCCTCAAGCAGATTGCCTCACGTTGTCTGGGAACAACGTTGGAGAACCACGGCGGTCCATTATAGAACGTACAAATGAAATAAAGATAGTTGTGTAATTGTCAGGGCCCAGGCAGGAAAAGAGAGAAACAGAACTCACAGTAGATACTTCAGCAGGGATATTTTAATATGAGGTTAAACAAATGTAGGATTGAAGGGACTGAAAAAGCAAAACACAAATTCTGAAGTAGCACAGAGCTACCAACTGGTAGAGCCTCGTGTTATCAGAACTAGGGGCTCAGAAGTGGAGCCCTGTAGGGGTGGGACGCAGATCTTCGAGAGAGTAGCACAGCTGGCTGCTGATGGAAGTTCAGGAGGGTGCAAAAGGGCTATCGTGGCGCTGAGACCCAGACCTCCGAAAGGGACGGTGTCCTGCTGATTCTGGGAATGTCAGGAAAGCTTGAGGTTGGAACCAATTGCAGCTGCCAGGGTGAAGTGCCAGGGCGAAGTGCCAGGGCCTGGGCATGATTGATGGGAGCAGGGAAGGAGCCAGTCCTTTATTCTGCCTCCAGCCCTGCAGTCACCTTCCTTCTCCCACCTATTGGCAGAGACTAACAGGAGCAGCAGCTAGAGGAGGAATGCTAGACCCAGCATCCCAGGGCGGAGAACAGAAGCTGAATGGCGATAGTTCAATAACCAGCATTCAGAGAGTTAAAACAATTAATCTAACACATAGTGACTGAAACAGAGAGCCACAGAGTCACCTTAAAGAAACTATCTCTAAGTACAGTCAGACTGGACCAGAAGTTGATTTGAATGTGTTTACTTACCATGGGCTCCAAAATCACTGTGGATGGTGATTGCAGTCATGAAATCAAAAGCCACTTATTCCTTGGAAGAAAAGCTATGACAAACCCAGACAGCATGTTAAAAAGCAGAGACATCACTTTGCCAACAAAGATCTGTCTAGTCAAAGCTATGGTTTTTCCAGGAGTCATGTATAGATGTGAGAGTTGGATCATAAAGAAGGCTGAGTGCCGAAGAATTGATGCCTTCCAACTGTGGTCTTCTGGAGAAGACTCTTGAGAGTCCTTTGGACCATAAGGAGATCAAACCAGTCAATCCTTAAGGAAATCAACCCTGAATATTCATTGGAAGGACCTGATGCTGAAGCTGAAGCTCCAATACTTTGGCCACCTGATGTGAAGAGCTGTCTTGTTGGAAAAGACCCTGATGCTGGGAAAGATTAGGGGCAGGAGGAGAAGGGGATGATAGAGGATGAGATGACTCAATCGATATGAGTTTGTGCAAACTCTGGAAGATAGTGAAGGACAGGGAAGCTTGGCGTGCTGCAGTCCATGGGGTCGCAAAGATTTGAACACAATTTAGCAGCTGAACAATAAAAACTCTTAGGGGAGCCAGTCTGTTCACAGGTTCAGAGAAAGGCATTGCTTATGACGGCAGCTGATGGCTGGTCCCATTTGACATCATTATAACTTTACTTGGTTGCAAGTAGCAGAAATCTACTCAGAAAAGAAGGAGGAGTTTCCTGTAAAGGTAAGACAGTACCTGAAGGCTGATGTGTAGAGCGGGGAGGGACTCACTTCCCAGGGTGATGAGCTTATCAACTGGGCAACAGGAGTTTGGGGTGATGGTATCAGCAGTGTTCTTCTCGTCAAGGGGGAGAGTGCCCCATCCCTTTAGCTGAGCTACACTCTCCATTCTGGCTCAGGTCTTGGATCTGATTTCATGTACATCAAGGCTATTTCTGATTATTATTTGATTTTCTATTCTGAACTTTCTCCTGCTCATACCCAAGAAAACAGTCCAGTCATGCCAAAGCCATTAACCAACAGACATTGGGTTTATACCTCAGTCTCTGTTAATTTGACTATGGTGAGTCCGCCGTGGGTGACAAACCTTGGCGGGCTGATAAGACCAGACTCTGAGCCTTTAAGACCGAAGGCTATGAGTCAGCTCTCTGGTGACCTCTTAGAGAGATATGCCTTCTGTTTTCTCCTGGAAATGTTCTGAATGCACAGCATATCTTTCCTACAAGCAAAAGGATTTTGTCAATTATGTAAATCTATGAAGGAAGAAGTTCTTAAAAATTTCTTTTGTTATTCTGGGCAAGCCTAATTTCTCCCTTTTTCCTTTCTGTTTTTTTTTTTTTTTTTTAATGTCTCTAATCCTACATTTTGTTTTACTCGGTGTCTTAAGACAAGAGAAATACAGCACTATTTATAATAGGCATGACAGAGAAGCGACCTAGATGTCCATTGACAGGTGAGTGGGTGAAGAAGTTGTGGTCATATATATATACGAAGGAATATTACTCAGCCACAAAGAGGAATGGATTTGAGTCAGTTGAAGTAATGTGGATGAACCTAGAGCCTGCTATGCAGAGTGAAGTAAGTCAGAGAAAAATATCATACACTAATGCATATACATGGAATCTAGAAAAACGGTCCCGATGAACCTATTTGCAAAGCAGGACTAGAGATGCAGGCATAGAGAAAAGGCTTGTGGACAGAGGGGGAAAGGGAGGGTGGGACGAATTGAGAGAGTAGCCCTGATGTGTTTACACTATCATCTGTAAAACTGACGGCCAGGGGGCGCCTGCTGTATAACACAGACACTCAGCTCCGCGCTCTGTGATGATCTGGAGAAGGGTGGGGTGGGAGGGAGGCTCACGAGCAAGGCGAGGGGATATATGCATACTCACGGCTGATTCACGCCATTACACGGTAGAAACCAACACAACACTGTAAAGCAATTATAGCCCAGTGAAAAAATAAATAAAAAACAATTACACCACATCCTGTAAGCTGCCTGGGCTACCCTGGGCTCCTTCCCAGGTAAACGAGGACAGTATTGTTAACTGTAGTCCCTTCAAACAGAAGTGCTTACAAAGCACGCTGCTGCTGCTAACTGTGTCACGAACATTCCTGGAGCCAGAAGGATGCCTACTTGGGCCACAGATTTGGTCCTGATGTTTTTCAGAGGACAAGTGAGAGTCCCAGTTGCAGCCATCACACATTCTCAGACCAACGTGTACTGCCTTTGCCCTCGACGGCAATGCCGCAGTGCCCCAGTTTGGGCAGGATGTGGCTCTCACCCTGGCAGTCTCCAGTTTTATTCATCCCTCACTGTTAAAATCACACCATGCACAGTGGAATCCCATCAAATGAACATCTAACTTACTCAGATTCAACTCTACGAACTCCTTCTGGGTGGAAAATGATCATTTCGTTGGCATTATTAGGAAAGGAAGACTCACCCTTGGAGGAATACAGAGGATTCAGCTGCCTTCACAGTTGATCAGTGTGTCTGGTTTTTAGCCAAGACAGTAATCTTCTGGGTAGTATATACCATACTAGTGTGCTGCTGCTGCTGCTGCTGCTAAGTCACTTCAGTCGTGTCCAACTCTGTGCGACCCCGTAGCTGGCAGCCCATGAGGCTCCCCCATCCCTGGGATTCTCCAGGCAAGAACACTGGAGTGGGTTGCCATTTCCTTCTCCAGTGCATGAAAGTGAAAAGTGAAATTGAAGTCGCTCATTCGTGTCCGACTCTTAGCGACCCCATGGACTGCAGCCCACCAGGCTCCTCCGTCCTAAGAGGCAGTAAAGCAAGGGATTTGGGCGAGGGCTCTGAAGCCAGACTTCAGGGTTAGAATCCCGGGTCCACCACTTGGGGGCTCTGTGACCTTGGGTGAGTGTAGCTGAATTGCTCTGGGCCTCAATTTCCCGCAGCTCTACAATGGAACTCATAATCATACCTACTTCTTACGGACAGAATGAAATAATGCTGGCACACGGCTCTCACCGGTGCTAGTCATTATCACAATTACCTTACTCAACTCAGAGCTATGTAAGGGATTTTCAAGGGCAACTGTGACTCTACATGATTTTCCCATTACTAGCTGATTTTATAAATTTCATGGGGCTAACCTACAGAAAGCAAGGCTCCTCTGCCAGGCATATCTCCCAAGCTAAGTCCTCCCAGAGGGGCTGAGAATCCAGCCTGGTGGGAAGGAAGCTCACACCTCTGCCCAGGCCCCGTTCTCTCCTTGTTGCTGAGCTGACCTTGATAGAAACTTTCAGCAAAGTGTTTCTGCAGAGCAATCCATAAAGCATGACCTAGAGCTACATTAAGCCTGCAAAAATCAACTTCCAATAGTGAGAAACAGTGTTATGTGATAAAGTAGTGATTACATTTTCTAATGATTGCTCAAAGTATTTTGTAATCTGTAGGGAATATATTTCAGAGCTCCTGGGAGCCCTCCCAGCTACCCTGTTTGTCATTCTAAGCTCTAAGTGGAGCACAGAATATGAGGAGAGCAATCTTGGCATACATTATCCTCTGGGGAACTCTGGATGCAACACTCATGCAATTAACCTGTGCTTAGCCAGGCTGCTCATGATGATGCGGTTTTGTCCTGGCAACAAGCATGAAACATTGTGTGAACCGCACATTGGACTCCCTACCCCACATTGCATGTTTCTTTCTTTCTTTTTTTTAAAAATAAGATCAATTTTTTCAGACTCGTGTGTGTGGTGTGTGTGTGTGTGTGTGTGTGTTTGTGTGTGTGTGTGTGCTGTGCTCAGTTGCTCAGTCATGTCCAACTCTTTGGGACCTTATGGACTGTAGCCCACCGGGCTCCTCTGTCCATGGGATTTCCCAGGCAAGAGTACTGGAGTGGGTTGCCATTTCCTCCTCCAGGGGGTCTTCCCCACCCAGGGATCAAGCCCAAGTCTCCTGCTTCCCCTGCATTAATAGGCAGATCCTTGACCACTGAGGCACCTGGGAAGCCTGGGTGAAGTGCTAGCATTTCCCATTTTCTCATAAGAAAGTTTTTCTCTGTTACAAAGTTTAGAGCTATAGATTCCTGGCAAATCTTTGGAAGAGCTGGAACTAACGTGTTGTGGGTCCTGACAATATATTTATAAAAGCAGTGTCCTGATCAGAGATGCTCTAGCTCTTTTTCCTGCTTCTTTGTCGAACCTGTCCAGGTTTCCAAGGCAAGCATTCCTGGCTAGAGCTTAGACCCCAGGCACAGGAGTTAACACCTTTTTTGGAGAGAGAACATGTGGTCCTGAGGCAAATGCTCTGGGTCTGGATTCTAGTGGGGTGTGGAGGAGACAGAAGGAAGGAAGATAATAGAACAAGCAAGTGTGGGGCCAAGCAGACTTCTGGACTGGTCGGTGTTGGGCTGGAGAATGGCTTTGCTGCTGATGTCCATATGGGGATGACCGGCTGCTGCTGAGAAAGAGCTGCCCTGGAGTAGATCAGCCTACTCTGTGCAAAGATGTAAAGGTCATTTTCTTGTTTGCAAATATGCACTGGCTCTCAAAGATTTCTATATATTAAAAATATAAGCTAGGATGGCTATTCTAATAAAGGATATAAAATATTAGGTTGGGAGGGACTGAAATAAATTTGAAAACGTATATGCACAGGACATGTGTATACAGGTATGTTTGTACGCAAACATACCCTAGATGCACGTGTATGTGTGCCCCAGTGTCAAACACGATGCTGAGTGTATGTGTGTTTCATCAAAGAAGCACAGATTTGCAGCCTAGGCGATTATTTCCAGTGACTTGCAGCCTTGGGGGCAGCAGTGAAATGGAAAAGGTCACGGCAGCCTGCTCTCCGAGCGATGTTCCCTGCGTTTGAAAGGTCACATCATGTTTCCCGGCGATTGACTCAGTGGGTTGGGATGCTGCAACGTAAGTGCGGGCTGTTTCCACCCTGCCTGTGTTTCCTGGGGAACATGCCTCCCAGTTGCTTTCATGCTGACCTCATTACCCAAGCCTGGCCCAAGCTTGGCAGAGCTGCACCGCGGCTACCGCCCGCCCTGGGCCGCCTGGCCCCCAAGTCCTAGCGCCTCTGTCCTGCGGGGGAGCGTGCCCGGTGTGGATGCCTCTCGGCTTAGGAAGGCTGAGCCCGCCCCCAGCGAAGACCAGCTGTGCTCACTGAACAAGGACTGCTGGAGTGTGGGGATGTGCTAGAGAACCGGGGCGTGCGGGGACGGGAGGAAGAAAGGACAAGGGACGCTGAAGCCCCCCGCCTTAGATTCTTAACTGAACAGAGAGACCCAGGCAAAACCAACATAAAATTTCCAAATTTCCCAACTCCTCTTTGGATCAGTTCTGGAAGTTCACTCTGAACCACGAGGCAGTAATGTTTCTGAACCTACTACCTCATATAACTCCTGACTGCAAAAGGCTCTTCTGATCATTTTTAAAAGTATCACAGTTCTTGGAAGCAAGACTTATTTGGCAAAGAGGATTGTCATGGGAAGGAGATTGATTGCCCAGAGATGGGAACACGCAGGTGAATTCATTTCCCAGAGTTCTAGATGGGGCTTATTTGTCCATGGCTCTGGTATGTTCCTAAGATAAGTAACTGAATTGTTGAAACTGTGAAACTGAGTACTTGTATAAACTTTGGAAGACCCCTAGTGTATAAGTCCAGGGGTTTGTGTCAGTTAAGACTTGTGTATGTATAACTAATTTTAGATGTGATAAAATTGGGGCTTACATTAAAAAAAAAAAAAAAAGTTACAGTTCTTATGAAAACAAGATTATTCCAACCCTGGGAAATGGACCTTTCTTAAAATACTCAGTGAATGCTGAGCTTTATCTCCCCAGACTGTTGAGGAACTTGAACACGAGTCAGTGGCCAAAGTGCTTCTATTGCATGGATATGAGGAAGCCAAGTGGGTTGGGATGGGTCTGGGCTTGTGCTCATCAACCGTAGTCTCAGGCATGATCCCACTCCTTCTGCTGAGCCACAGCCGAGTTATTGGAAATCCCAGAGCCTGTCAAATGCAGACCATGTTCCATACTCTTGCTATGATGATTAAATGAGATCTCATCCAGGGAGAACTTAATCAAGGCTAATTTAAGTCATTTAAAACCGTATTTCTGGGTTTTACTATAGAGCTAATTCATTCACTGGAGTCTGGCCAGCTATGTGCTTTAGTCAGAAGAAGGAAAACTAAAGTCTGACACAGAGGAAACAGAACATTCTGAAGCATGAAGGTCAACCGGGCAGTAGAATAATTTTGCTCGGGGAGTTGTCAAGACACTAGGGCTAGAGATATTCAAGGGAAAATTGGATGTAATACTTAGAGAAATAGTATGGGAAGACTTTGTGCCCTTGTGTTCGATGTCTGAAGGAGATGACCCAGCAGCCAATCTATAAATAAAATGCCTTTTTTGCTGTTGTCTAAGATTTTGATGCTTTGGGAATGATGGGATGTGTTGAGCACGTTGAAAAGTGATACTAATAAAAAAAAGCATTGCAGTAAAATGAAAGCCTGATGCTTCTCTTCAGCACAAAAACTATATTTGAAATGTGGGACCCATTCTAAAATGCAAATGTGACCATGTTACTCACTTTTCACATTAAAGTAGACAGCTTGCACGCTATACAAATAAGTATAATGGTTCAACACCCCAGAGCTTTATTTTTTGCCCCGCAGTCTGAGGCAACTGTACTGGCCTGGCAGGAAGTTTTCTTCCACAGAGTGATTCAGGAATCCACTTCCTTTTGTCTTTTGATCCGCATGCCCTACACCCTTGCCATCCTCTGCAAGCACTGATAGCAGAAACGAGCCGCTTCTGAAAAGCCTTGACCAGATCAGACACCATCTTCTTTCTGCCATCACACGCCCAGGACCCAGACATGTGGCCATACCTGCCAGCAAGGTGTGCCCGGAAACAGGGTCCACTGGCTACCTGGGAAGAGGAGGAGAGGACTCACATACTAAGATCCCCACTGCTCTGAGACTGGCGCATTTACACCAGGCTGAGCAAACTCACAGTCTTCTTTGGGAAACGAGTGAAAGCCACAGGGCATCTCCCCATCCTTATACCAGTTGCCCGTTCTACCTGCACGTTTAGAGAGCATTCCCAGATGATGTAGGCAGAATCCCTGATCTAGAGGGACTGCGAAATTGCCCTCTGAAAATGGTTCAGTCTATGAGGTAACTTTTTCATGAAAACACCAGTGCGCCTTCAGAAGGCCTGCAGGGGATGGGGCTTGTTGTAAGGCCAATGTCCCTAAGACTGGTGGCCTGAAGACACACGTGGATGGAAAACGCTAGTTTCACACACCGGGAGCTGAGCCGTTTCCTCCAAAGGCACTGCTAATAAGGCCCTGTTTGATCTCCGTCCTCTGCCTCCTGAGACCATCCTGGCTCCCCAGCCTTCGAGGCGAGGCTGATTTGTATACACAAGGTAGCCAGTCCCTGAGGTCCAATTGCAGAGAAATGCTTGCAGGTAGCATATTTAGACATTTCCTGGCGAAATCCCACAAATGAGCTATAATCCTCAAGACACAACCCTCTGGAACTGCTTACAGGATTGTTTGCAGACCAAATAATACTCATCTGTAGCCTGTTTAATTACCCTGTGTATTTAACTGCCCTAGACTTGCTGTTATGAGTCTTACAGTGAATTGGATGTGAGGCGGTTTAAGAGCAGGAAGGGCTCCCGCCGCCATGTGGAGCCCATGAAGTCCGAGCTGAGGCAGGTCTGCCTGGAGACACGCTGGATGGGCACAAGCTTGCAGTTCCCTGCTCTGCTCCTTGCCCGTCAAGAACAGTCAACAAGTCACGAAGTGACCAGAGATGTGGGTTGCTGAGCAAACTGTTTCAGCGGTCTAAGCGGGCTCCGCTTAGCCTCACAAGGGGAAGTGAAGGCATGAGCTTGCCTGAAGGGGAAATCTCCCTTGAATATTCCACTTTCCTCCTCCAGGCAGTCTGTCTACATCCAAGCTAATAGGCCAACCAAACATTTTCCCTTTTAGGAGAAACTCAATTTTATGTTAGTGTCTACATGATGTTTCTTTGGGCTGCACTTGTCCCAAATGGCATAGATCGGGCCTTCTCTCCCCCAACAGCAGATTGCTGGGGAGCTACCATGAATTTTACACCTCAAGAGACGTGTCTTCTGGGGGTGCAACTCGTGTGGTGAGCCTCCTAGGTGCTTCGAGGGTGCAGTCATTGGATAAGCAACGGCTCAGGGTGTCTGGACGCATTCTCATCACAGCTCATCTGTCCATGAGCAGGCGTCACTGTCCGCTCTGCTCTGGGGAGCACGGCTCTCACATGGTTGTGGAGCCCATCAACCTGCTTGGGCTGGGCTTTGCACAGAGACCGTTCTGAGACAAATGCAAACTTAACTATATGGTTAGATGAGACAGTCTGATGAAAAGGTATTTATATGAAAAGCAATGCATTCCTCTTTGGCAATATTGGAAATGAACAAACTGTGATATGATGGAGAAACAGCAATTTTTTTCTCCTGTATGTCCAAAGTGTAGAACTACACACGTTAGAGAGAGAGAGAGGTTAACTTGGCCCTTTGGGCAAAGATTTATTTGTTTTATTTATTTGAAATAAACCTGTATTGTTTCCTTTCCTTATTATTGTAAATAATTCTTCAATGAACATCTTCCTACAAATAACTTTTCTTCTTCTAAACTATTTCCTCAAAATATATTTTACACATGAGAATAACTGAATAAAGGGTATGCCTTCTTTTTGACATGTAAAGTATATTGTCAACTTACTTTTCAGGAGAATTATTCTAACTTACAGCAAATAATGAGCTTAACAATTTCACTACAATTTTTTCAGTGTTGGATTTTGCCTCATTCCTTTGTTCATGTACCAGGTCTGAAATGACACTCATTATTATTTCAATTTGCTTTTTCTTTTATTTATAGCAATGATATTTTCCCATGTGCTTGCTTACTCTTTGTGGGTTTTTTTGGTGAATATTCAAAAATCATGACTTTTTGCTGATTTGGCTATACAGTATTCTTTTCCATTTGAATGAGCCCTTTATAAAACATGGGCATTATCCTTTTAAACAAAGTGAAGCCTGGCAGTGATAATTATGTTCATATCTATAAAATGTGCATAATAATTCATTCCCTGAGCTATTGCATCAAATTGCTGTGATAATGCATTTGAAAGTGTTTTGAAAAATCCCAAGCATTATATACATGTAAGGTGACCTTAACATAAAATTTAAATGTAAAAATTTATATTTAGAGAAAAGTGTGAGTATAAGTATAAATATATCTATCTATATATATATAGATAGATAGATATAGATATATAGATATACTTTGGAGATAAAAGTTTTAATAGGAGTTCACATGGAAAACATCTGGGTATTTTAACTGATTACAAACTCAATAAGAGACAGTGGTGGGACCCAAGTGATCAGAGGACAATATAAGATACAATTTGTCCTGAATGCACATTTTTTTTTCTACCAAAGTTATCCATTAGAAAAAAGCCTTATATTCAGGTTCTAACAAAGTCTCTCATATTATAAGGAAATATATTAGAAAGATATATAAACTTAAAAATACCTCAGTCAATGCTAGTTTTGATACTTTCAGAAGCTCCTTAGTAGAATCAGTAAAAAAGGAGGCAAAGAAGTTTAACATCAGTTTAATGATTATTCCCAAGTATATGACCTTACAATTCAAAAACTTGAACATGGATTTCAACAAGTCTTTCACCGATCATTCAGCAATAATTATGCAAAGCCCAACCCATTAGGGGTTATATTGTAGAAGTCACACACCTAAACCTATGAGATAAATTTTAAAAAGCCCAGTTGCTTAATTTTATGCAAATGCATATCTGTGGCTTGGGAAAAAATTTTTAGTAAATGCAGTACACATAGATTTAAACAGTGCTATATTCCTTGAACTACAACTACAAAATGAATGAACTATGGATGAACACTGACTACAAGGAGCTAAATGCAAAAAAAAAAAGCACTAAAGCAAAATTCTAAAACAAGTAGCTCTGATCAGCTGTGTTAGAATTCAGGATTGTGGTTATCTTCTGAAGGAGGGAACGGGGGAGGCTCCTGGGGTGCTGGCCGTGTGATGGATGCAAGGGTTCGTTCACTTTGTCCAAAACCAATGAGCCAACACGAATTTGTGCATTTTTCTGTATATGTGTGTTGTATGTGAAATATTTTAATAGAACTTCATTTTGAACAACTTAGAACTGAAGATGGTGTGCTTTGAAAAACTGCTTTATATGATTCCAACAGAGGTAATTATTTGTTAGAAATACTTGTAGAAGGGATTTCCTTGAGTGGACTAGCTCATCTTTTAAGATTTTTCTCAACCTCATGACTCATGCCTTCATGGGACCTTTCTTAGCTGTCTTTCCCTGGTTAGTGCAGAGCCTGCAATATTTGCGATGTGGAGAGCTACTCTGTGACGTTTTCCACTCCACAGAGTCAAGCTATTATGGCACCAATCCTAGACTAGGAGATCTGGTTTCATTCTTCACAGAGGTCGTATGAACAAAAATTAACTGTTTTTCTCTTTGTTAATTTTTCTAGGTCAAATTCTGAAGCACCAATGTGCTTTGCTTGGCTTGTGTTGTGCTTAGTCCCTCAGTCATGGCCGACTCTTTGTGACCCCATGGCCTGCAGCCCACCAGGCTCCTCTGTCCATGGGGATTCTCCAGGCAAGAATATTGGAGTGGGTTGCCATGCCCTCCTCCAGGGGATCTTCTCAACCCAGGGATTGAACCCAGGTCTCCCACATTGCAGGCAGATTCTTCATCATCTGAGCCACCAGGGAATCCCAAGAATAATGGAGTGGGCAGCCTCTCCCTTCTCCAGGGGATCTTCCTGATCTAAGAATCAAACTGGGTCTCCTGCATTGCAGGCAGATTCTTTACCATCAGAGTTTACAAAAAAGAAAAGACTTTTTTGGGCACCATTTAAAAATCAGAAGTTTTTACAGGAAACTCCAGGTTTTGGGGGATTTTCTTGAGAAGTCTGTAGCAGGTAATGCTGGACACATTTTCTACAGGCTGCAATAGGGGCCTGTGGTCTTTTCTCCCTAAAGATGGGGCTTTCCTGGATTCACCAAGCCCCCATTCACTCATTTACATCATCTTCCCAGCCCCTATATCTTCTGAGTTTGCCATCTTTATTATAAGAAGATAAATGAAAAAAAATTACACATAGTTTCAATTGCCTGTAAAGAGCAGTTAAGTTTACAGGGATCAATCCACAGCATTGGAAACACAATGTCTACTTCTTATCAGTCGAATTTACACTCTAAGGACAAACTGATGCTACTTAAGAAGGGTTGTAGGATCTGCTACCTTGCTTTTCAGGGTGAATTTCAAATGTTGTTTTCCTTGCCAGCTTAATCTCTCTGTTCCTCAGTTTCCTCCTACGTAAAACACAGCATAAAATAACAGTAACTACCTCATGGCATAATTCTCATGGTTTAGATGGAGACATGCTGCAAAGCACTGTGCCAATGCCTGGCATGGAGAAAACTTTCAGTAAATATTTATTTTGGGGAGGAGTATGATAAAGGTATAATGTAAACTTCAACCCGTCTAAAGCATCTTCAAGAAAATATACTGAGCAGAACTGTGACATTGAATTGACAAACGTTCAATAATTTGAAGAGTTGGCAAACTCACGTCATTGTCACGGCCACTTCCCAGCTCTCTGACCCATTGCTCACCAGTGTCGCCTTCCTTAGGCTGGGAGCGCTCACTCCATGGGACTGGGGTCTCTTAACAAATAGCAGTGGTTTCCCCCATGTTCTTCTGTAGGACATATCTGGAGGGAGGCATCCCAAAACACAGAGCCAAAACCCAAACAAATGAGCCCACAAACAAAATAGGCAAAATACATAGGCAATTCCTTTTGGAATAATAGATGGCAAAAGTTTCTTAGGTACTACCTGGAATTAGCCAAACCTGAGGTGGAGGGCTCTGAGACTGCCAAGCCTGCCAAAGACTTCTGATGCCAGCTCTGCGAGCCAGTGTCCGCAGGTTTCACATGAAACCATTTAGTTATAAGCTTGGGGGTCTTTGCGGACTTTCTCTGATTTGGCAATTTGCTAAAATAGCTCCCAGAACTCAGGAAAGCACTCTACTTGCAATCAAAGTTTTATTGTAACAAAAGGATGCCAATCAGAACCAGCCAAAGGAAGACACACACAGGGCAGAAGCTGAGACCACGAACACCTGACATCCAGATCTTCAGTGGCCTCAGCGACGGGCAACCTGCTCTTGCGGTAGGCGTGTGACAGTATGCGTGGAGAGTGGCCAGCCCGGGAAGCTTGCTGGGGTTTCATTATGCAGGCATGATTTGTGGAATCCTCGACCTTGTAATTGAGGGGGCCTCATCCTATAGGCCCCCTCCCCTCCCTGAAAGGCCTGTTATTATCGGATGGCTCAAAGCCCCAGCCCTCTAATTGCAAGTCTGGTTTTTCTCACAGCCAGTCCCCATCCTGAGTTACCTTCTTAGCACAAACTATCCAGGGACCTACCATGAATAACAAATACGTGGCTGTCACTCAGGACATTCTCAGGTTTAGAGGTTCCCTCTCAGCTGAGATGGAGCTGAGATGAGCTGGGACAGAGGCTTTACCCAAAATTCTCTTTGGGTGAAGTTCATTCTTCACCACACAGGTACGTGTCTGCAGCAGGCAGCCTCTAAGATGGGGCCCAATGATCCCGCCTGCCTGGTGTTCACACCTCTGTAATTCCCTTTCTTTGAGAGTGGGCTGGAGCCAGAGACTCCTTTCTAGTAAACAGAGTTCTGGAAAGTGATGGATGTCACTTCTGGGACTGGTTGCAGAAAGACCCTGGTGTCCCTCCTGCGGCCCGTCCTCTGGAGTTGATGAAGTCAGCTGCCACGTTGTGCTGCCCTATTGCGAGGCCCCTGGGGAGGTGTGAGGAAGACCTTTCACCAACAGCCAGCAGGGAACTGAGGCTTTAATCCATCCAACAGCCTGTGAGGAACTGAGTCTTGGCAACAACCATGTGAGCAAGCTTGAGAGTAGACCCCTCCCCAGCTGAACCTTGAGATGAGGCCCGTATGACATCTTGATCGGCATCTTGACTGAACCCTGTGAGGGACCCTGGATTCCTTGAGACACCCAACTAAACCACATCTGACCCGCAGAAACCACGGGAACATAAAAACCTGTTCAACGCTGCTAAGTGTTGGGATAGTTTTTCATGAACCAACAGGTAAAAATATCACATTAGCCTATCCTTTGCTCTTTTCTCTTGGAAATCTGCTTGACAATCGGTTATAGAAATATCTTTCAGATCAGCAGGTTGAAAGTTGGACTAGAGAGGCAATATTTAAGTTTAAATATGACCTTTATGGCTGTTCAAATGCACTCTGACACATGGAATGAAGTTACTTTAAGACATTTTTACTTCTTTTCCTTGCAACAAGTCAGTATAAAATTAATACTACCGTTTGTAGGTTTGTGATTTTCTTAATTCCTTTAAGACAAAACACACACATTTACCCAATGTTATTCAAAGGATAAGCTTCTCCTCAATAGGAGAAATAAATGGGATTTTAAAAAGGTTTATCTTCATTGCACATCAGTAATGTGTAAGTCACTCTGTGTCAGTCACTCAGTCATGTCCGACTCTTTGTGACCCATGGGGAGGAGCGAGGAAGACCTTTCACCAACAGACAGCAGGGAACTGAGCCTGCCAGACTTCTCTGTCCATGGAATTCTCCGGGGAAGAATACTGGAGTGGGTGGCCCTTCCCTCCTCCAGGGGATCTTCCCAACCTGGGGATGGAACCTGGGTTTCCTGCATCGTAGGCAGATTCTTTACTGTCTGAGCCACCAGAGAAGCCTGTTCTATTTTCCCTAAACTGAGTATAATCAAACTAACAGGGGATTGAGCTATTAAAATATTACCTTGGGAGGGAGAGGGTGGGATGAGATGGGAGAATGGCATTGAAACATGTAAAAATAAATAAATAAAAATAAAAAAAAAAAGAACTGGACATAGGAAAAAAAAATATTACCTTGGGAGAATATGTTTTTAAAACTATGAGCATTCAACCCCAAAGCTATGCTTTTCCTGAGAGCTGTTGTTTTGGAATTTGAATTTTCTTGGAGCTAAGCCCTCTGATAATTGTAAAGTCTACACCTGTGAATTAGCTCCCTAGGTGACACTTTCATTTAGTGACCAATTGTTTCTCTGTGGATAAATTCAATTATAAATTACAATAGAATTGACTTTTTCATAGCATCCCTCACTCTCCAAGTATCTTAAAGTCCTCTGTGGATTATAAAGTAATTACAGCGCTTGAAGGACAGCTTAATAACTTCGGACTTGAACATAGACTCTCCTCTCTATTCAAGAAGGACTCGGTCCCAGCTGGGAACATTAAACTGGGTTTTATTGAGACTGAAGCCAGGCAGCTGGGTGATCCCTGGTACTGTTTTGAAAAGTATCCTGGGATCTTTAATTTCCACCTGGTTGGTCAGGGAGGTGAGAGAATGAACTCACTGGGAGTGACCTCGAGTTGCATTTGGGGTCTTGGATCAGGCAACCTCCCACCCAGGGGGTGAGATGTGTAATATGGGTGAGTAACACAGCCTCCTAATGATTTGTGCTCAATGCCAACTGCATTCCCACGGTTGGTTCTCTCCCATGAAGAAAGGCTTGAAAGTTTTCAGAGAACTGCTTCCTAAGAATGTTTTGATTAGCCTCTGTATGACTTATTTGTTGCTGTTGCCTTGTGATACAATTTTTTTATCCTTTCTGGAATGCCATCCATATAATACATAAGATGAACACTCGAGCTTGTTTGGTTGTTTGCCGCCGTCTTCCTTGGGCGCATCTAAGACGCAGCCTCTCCATCTCTCTCCTTTGTTCCTTGTCACCTGTTGCCTTGGCACTGTTGGCTGATTTCATGATTACTGTGTCCTCTGCTCTTCACCTTGACAGACTTCACTATCAAAAGGTGCTGGTTGAGCTGTAGCTATTGGCCCTGTTTCTTTGTGTCATTCCAGGATGCATAAGGGGCTTCCCTGGTGGCTCAGATGGTGAAGAATCTGCCTGCGGTGCAGGAGATCTGGGTTGGATCTCTGGGCTGGGAAGATCTCCTGGAGAAGGACATGGCTACCCATTCCAGTATCCTTGCCTGGAAAATCCCGCGGGTAGAGGAGCCTGGTGGGGCAGGAGGAGAGGGTAGAGGAGCAGTTGATGGGGGCGCAAAGGGTTGGGCACGACTGAGTGACTAACACACGCTTGCATAAGGACACAGAAGGCCAGGTTAGCTTGTGTGTGCTTGTGTGTGTGTATTCACTTTCCAGCTTCTTGAGGACTCGTGACCAGTGAGAACTGGTTTAGAGGTTATCGGCACAACAAGTTCTTCCATCTACCTATGGGGTTGCCTCCAAAGCAACTCAAGGGAGTTTGGCAGCTAAATTACATGCTGTGTGGTAACCATAAGTCCATGTCCGTGAAGCTGAATAGTTTTTGAATCCGCAGAGAAGTACGTGCACTCTGGAAACTGTTGTTATCTTCCTCCTTCTCCTCACTGTGTAAATGTTGGGAATGTAATGAAGAGGATGCTACTTCATCAGTATCGAAAATGTGAGGTAAATTCGCGCCCCTGGCTGGCCCCGAGTGCTCACTCCTGGGTAGTGAGAACCATCCTGTTCTCCCAGGAATTGGTTCCCAGGCACTGAATGTGCTTCTTCTGAAGCTAAGTACTTGGGTTTGCTTCCACACGTTTGACTATAACTTGTAGATCAGCAAGTTTCTAAAGCACACCACTTCGCATCTTTCACAGCTCATGAAATTACAGGATTATATCTTGAATTTATAGGATTTCTTTTTCACCTGGGGTGAGAATCTATCTTGTTGTAGTACTGCTTTTCTGAAATTCCATTCATCTCTTTGCTGCTGCTGCTGCTGCTGCTGCTGAGTCGCTTCAGTCGTGTCCGACTCTGTGCGACCCCATAGACGGCAGCCCACCAGGCTCCCCTGTCCCTGGGATTCTCCAGGCAAGAATACTGGAGTGGGTTGCCATTGCCTTCTCCAATGCATGAAGGTGAAAAGAGAAAGTGAAGTCGCTCAGTTGTGTCTGACTCTTAGCGACCCCAGGGACTGCAGCCTGCCAGGCTCCTCCACCCATGGGATTTTCCAGGCAAGAGTACTGGAGTGGGGTGCCATTGCCTTCTCCGTCATCTCTTTGCATGAATCCCATTTTTCTTGCTGTAGTTTAAAAAAAATCACCAAAGCTTTCTCCATAGATGTGAAACTTTTTGTTGTGACTTCCTTGATGTTCAGTAGGACTGGAAAGCTTTAATCCTTGTATCCTGAATGCCTCTCTCATTGCCCAGAAACAAGCAGACACTCAACAGTTATTGAGAAGTAGAAAGTTGAAGAGTGGTCACTAGGGCAGGAAGGTGGGAGGGAGTATGGAGGTGCTAGTCAAAGGGTACAAAGCTGAATTTATAGGCTGGGTAAGTCTAAGATCTAATGCACAGCATGAAGATTATAATTAATAATATTATTTTAAATACTGGAAATTTGCTAAGAGTATATTTCAAGTGCTTCTGCAACCCTCCACCCCCCACCAAAAAAAAAAAAAGAGGGACTTCCCTGGTTGGTGGTCCAGTGGCTAAGACTCTGAGCTCCCAATGCAGGGGTCCCCGGTTTGATCCCTGGTCAGGGAACTAGATCCCACAAGCCGAAACTAAGAGTTCAAATGCTGCCACTAAGGATCCTACATGACGCGACTAAGACCTGGTGTGACCAACATAAATACATAAATAAATAAAAATAAATATATGAAAAAAGAAACCTGGAGAAGGAAATGGAAACCCATTCCACTATTCTTGCCTGGAAAATCCCATGGACACAGGAGCCTGGTGGGTCACAAAAGTGTGGGACACGACTGAGAGAGTAAAACAGCTACTGGAAAATGGCAGAAAGTATGGAACAAAGTGGTGAATACTCTGTTCAATAAAATTTTTGGTGAAAATGAAAAAAAAAAACCAAGGGTAACTATGTGAGGAGATGAAGATGGTAATTAGCCTGATGGTAGTAATCATTTCACTATATTGTATACCTTGTGTGTGTATGTGTGTTAAGTTGCTTCAGTTGTGTCCAACTCTTGGCGACCCCAGGGACTGTAACCTGCCAGGCTCCTCTGTCCATGGGCTTCCCCAGGCAAGAATACTGGAGTGGGTTGCCATGGCCTCCTCTGGGGATCTTCCCGACCCAGGGATCAAACCCTCATCTTTTACGTCTCCTGCATTGGCAGGCTAGTTCTTTACCACTAGCGCCACCTGGGAGGCCCTTAAGTATATACAGTTTAAAAATTAAAGCCAGTTATTGAATGATGTTCAATAACAGTCCTCTAAAGCAATCGATTGAATTAATTTCATGCACTTAATTCCTTGGTTGACTGAATTAACCTACTGCAGGGTTGCTTTGGAACTTAGGGATATTCATACATTTCTGGAGAAATAAAGTCACCTTGGTTAATAATGTTTATTGGAGGCATTCAGTTGCAAGAGACCCAACAGTGGTTGAACTCTGCTTGGGTATAATGCCATTTTTCTCCTAGAAAATGATTAGAGCTTTCTGAAAATTGATGTGAAATTTTCAGCTCTGAATGACATCCAGAAAATCTCCTTATTGTAGTAAACAAACAAAATGTTCGGAGGGGATCGGAGAGGAGGCTGGGTCTTTTATCTCTTACAGAGCAGGGAAACCCTTGAAGTCTCTTAGGAGAGGATGGTCTCATTATGAAATGGTGGAAGGGCTGAAACATCAACCATCGGCTCACGGTGGGAAGCAGAGAGGGAGCTTCGAGCTTAGGGGAGGCCCGATCATAATAGTGAATGACAGCTGAAATAATAAAGACATGCCTTCCATGCTACTTTTTTGCAGAAACCGTAACATCCTTGTGAAAGTTAAAAGGGAGAAGAAAACTGCGTATTTTGAAAGAGAGGGGAGGGAGGGAGGTTGGGCGTGGAAACAAAGAGCGGTTTGATGCGTCTCATTGGCACCTTTCAGCTTAGCCCCCGAGGCTTTTACCTAACCCTGTCACTGTCCCAACACCTTCTCGCACTGACAGTCTTGGTAATTGATGGGTTGGCGGGGGCTCTTTTCTGCAGACTTCTGAAAGCAGGAGGGAATACTCCCGCCCCGCCTCCCGCGCCTGGCATGGGGACCCAGAGGCGAGTAGACCCAGGGCCTGGTGATGCTGGAGAGAAGAGGGATCGATTCTGTCAATCAGGCTGCCCAGCGACTGTCAGGCTCCGGGACCTTTCACCTGTTCCTCAGCGTCGTTAGAAGTCCCAAATCTCTTTGCAGGCCTTTTCTATTAGACACAGACTCCCAAGTTTTGATTTTTTGCTCCCAAAGTCATTTTTTTTATAATTACCTGCATTGAACCACACTTACCATCTGTGTGCTGAGAGCGGGCAAATGATTTATTAGTCTTGGTTCTAAGCGTGTGGAGCAGCGTGGGATTGATCTGGCCGGTGACACGCACCGCCGCTGGGTGGGGGTGCGTGTCAGGGTGCCGCTTCTCTTGTAGCTGACACGCACGTGGGGACTGGGTTTGACGTTTGGTCGGCCGACTGTGACATTGCCGGAATGCAGCCTCAAGTCACGGCGAGTCTCAGCTGGTGGAAGAAAGCAATGAGGGCCGCGTGGGACGTTTCTCTTCAAGTAGATAGTAAAATGCTGTGTGGAGAGAGGAGACGGCATGTAAGACTCAGAGGTTTCTGATGAGGCTCTGGACCCCTTTTGCCCACACTGCCTGCCTGGTGTCCAAGGGTTTGACTGCCGCAGGGGCAGGCCATGGTGGGGTGTTCCTGACTCTTTGACCAGGCTTTTGGGTGTATATCTCGATTTACACCCACATCAAAGTATCCATCAATATCTGTATCATTTCCCACTGATAAGGCATTCTGCTTTCAGGGCTAATTCTTCCACTTTTAAATCTCTTTCTTTGGAATATGGTTCATTTATAATGTTGTGTTCATTTCTGGTGTACAGCAAAGTGCTTCAGACATATACGTATATGTTTATATACAGATTCTTTTCCATTATAGGTTATTACAAGATATTGAGTATGGTTTCTTGTGTCAAACAGTAAACCCTTGTTGTTTACTTTATATATAGTAGTATCCAAGCTGCTAATTTATCTCTCCCCCTGCCTTTCCCCTTTGATAACTGTTGACTTTATTTTCTATGTCTGTGAGTCTGTTTATGTTTTGTAAATAAGCTCATTTGTATTTTTTTTTTAGATTCCACATATAAGTGGAATAGATATAGGGCTTCCCTGATTGCTTAGCTGGTAAAGAATCCATCTCATTGTGGGAGACCTGGGTTTGATCTCTGGGTTGGGAAAATCCCCTGGAAGGGGGGTGGCAACCCCCTCCAGGATTCTTGCCTGGAGAATCCCCATGGACAGAGGGGCCTGGTGGGCTACAGTCCATGGGGTTCGTTTCTGTTTTGTTTTAGATCCCACCTGTAAGTGATATCATATGCCCTTTGTCTTTGACTTACTTCACTTGGTATGATAATCTCTAGTGCATCCATGTTGCCGCAAATGGCATTATTTCACTGTTTTTCATGGCCGAGTAATACTCCACTGTTTATATGTACCACATCTTCTTTATCCATTCATCTGCTGACGGACACTTAGGTGACTTCATGTCTTGGCCACTGTAAATATTGCTGCAGTGAATATTGGCATGCATGTATCTTTTGGGATTAGTTTTTTTCTTTTCCAGATATAAAGGGCTAATTTTTCTCTAGGCCAATGATCCAGTTGCAGCGTGGCCCACTAGACGGATCTTCTTGGAGAATCCCCTGTCCTCCCACGGAGGGTGTGACTGTAAGACACCAGCCTCAGTGCATGGCCTGTGGGCAGCGGTATTATTTCATCAGAGGGCACCCCTCTTTCTTGGTCTCTTATCTCCTCCTGCCCAGATGGAGACTGACCCCCAGTGCTTGGAGCGTTGAGTAAATGATGTGAGGAAGGTATTGGGGTCCAGGGTGACGTCTGTGTGCTCTAAGCACTTTTGCCTTCATGGGACTCTTCTTCCATGAAAAAAAAAAAGAAAAACCATATTTTACTACCCATTGCTATAAAGATGACATTATTAATGCTACATACTAAAGCTTTTTCTTCCGCCTTAAGGTTTGTATCGGTTTTCTTCTGGTTCTAAAAGGAAGGAAAACATTTATGGGCCCTCGGCACTGTGTCTGTTGGCTCTGGAGAAAAGAGGTCAGTGACATTTAATGTCAAGCAGAAAATGTAAAATAACAGTCTTTCCCCAGTGATATACTAAGTAAGATATACAAAGCATGTTTGGTTTTATTTTCTTGAGTGAACTCTGGTCTCAGCTGTGAATGCTCTCTCCTTTAGATTTGTAAGGTAAAGTTCAGTTCAGTTCAGTCTCTCAGTCGTGTCTGACTCTTTGTGACCCAGTTGCCTGCAGCACGCCAGGCTTCCCTGTCCTTCACCATCTCCTGGAGTTTGCTCAGACTCATGTCCGTTGTGTCGGTGATGCCATCCAGCCATCTCACCCTCTGTTGCCCTCTTCTCCTCCTGCCCTCCACCTTTCCAGCATCAGGGTCTTTTCCAAAGAGGCAGCGCTTTGCATCAGGTGGTTCAAGTACTGGAGCTTCAGCTTCAGCATCAGTCCTTCCAATTAGTTTTTAGGGTTGATTTCCTTTAAGAGTGACTGGTTTGATCTCCTTGCAGTCCCAGAGACTCTCAAGAGTCTTCTCCAACACCACAATTCAAAAACATCATTTTTTTCAGCTGCTCAGTTATGGTCCAACTCTCATATCCATACATGACTACTAGAAAAACCATAGCTTTGACATAGCTTTGCTGGCAAAGATTTTGCCAAAGCTTTCACATTGTTTAGGTTTGTCAGAGCTTTTCTTCCAGGGAGCAAGCATCTTTTAATTAACAAAGAGTGCTTCATTTCATCAACATAAAATTTTTGTTTACTAGTCAGCTACCTTTCTTTTTTTTTCATGTTTCTATGTGTTATATATATATAATAGATACATTATCTGTTTATGTATTTGCATATTTACATATGTGTGTATGACCTCATCAGGATACATTTAGTAACAAGATTTACTGTACCTATAAATTTAAATTCCTAGACTCTTTTTTCCTTTGTGGCATTTTATTTATTTATTTTTAATTTAAATTTATTTATTTTAATTGGAGGCTACTTTACAATATTGTATTGGTTCTGCCACACATCAACATGAATCCTCCACAGGTGTACGCATGTTCCCCATCCTGAACGCCCTTTCCACCTTCCTCCCCGTACCATCTCTCCGGGTCATCCCAGTGCATAAGCCCCAAGCAGCCTGTATCCTGCATTGAACCTGGACTGGCTATTCGTTTCATATATGATATTATACATGTTTCAGTGCCATTCCCCCAAATCGTCCCACCCTCTCCCTCTCCCACAGAGTCCAAAAGTCTGTTCTATATATCTGAGTCTCTTTTGCTGTCTCACATACGGGGTTATCATTACCATCTTTCTAAATTCCATATATATGTGTTTGTATACTGTATTGGGAAATAGATGGGGAAACAGTGGAAACAGTGTCAGACTTTATTTTTTTGGGCTCCAAAATCACTGCAGATGGTGACTGATGAAATTAAAAGACACTTACTCCTTGGAAGAAAGTTATGACCAACCTAGATAGCATATTGAAAAGCAAAGACATTACTTTGCCAACTAAGGTCCATCTAGTCAAGGCTATGGTTTTTCCAGTGATCATGTATGGATGTGAGAGTTGGACTGTGAAGAAAGCTGAGTGCCGAAGAATTTATGCTTTTGAACTGTTGGAGAAGACGCTTGAGAGTCCCTTGGACTGCAAGGAGATCCAACCAGTCCATCCTAAAGGAGATCAGCCCTGGGTGTTCTTTGGAAGGAATGATGCTAAAGCTGAAGCTCCAGTACTTTGGCCACCTCATGGAAGAGCTGACTCATTGGAAAATACTCTGATGCTGGGAGGGATTGTGGGCAGGAGGAGAAGGGGACGACAGAGGATGAGATGGCTGGATGGCATCACCGACTCGATGGACGTGAGTTTGAACTCCGGGAGTTGGTGATGGACAGGGAGGCCTGGTGTGCTGCGATTCATGGGGTAGCAAAGAGTCAGACACGACTGAGCGACTGATCTGAACTGATACCTTATTGGTGTTTTTCTTTCTGGCTTACTTCACTCTGTATAATCGGCTCCAGTTTCATCCACCTCACTAGAACTGATTCAAATGTATTCTTTTTAATGGCTGAGTAATACTCCATTGTGTATATGTACCACAGCTTTCTTATCCATTCATCTGCTGATGGACATCTAGGTTGTTTCCATGTCCTGGCTATTATAAACAGTGCTGCGACGACGAACACTGGGGTACACGTGTCTGTTTCAATTCTGGTTTCCTTGGTGTGTATGCCCAGCAGTGGGACTGCTGGGTCATAAGGCAGTTCTATTTCCAGTTTTATAAAGAATCTCCACACTGTTCTCCATAGTGGCTGTACTAGTTTGCATTCCTACCAACAGTGTAAGAGGGTTCCCTTTTCTCCATACCCTCTCCAGCATTTATTGCTTGTAGACTTTTGGATCACAGCCATTCTGACTGGCGTGAATCAGCTACCTTTCTTCAAGGTTTTCTGCCATTCTCGGGAGGGTGTGTGCAACTTCACCATCAGCAGCAGCTACTGCACCTACCATCTCAAAAATAACCTTTCTAATAAAGTTTATTTATTAACCTTTCCTACTTTCTTTAATCTGTCCAACAATCCAGGCCTTGGTTTAGAGCTCACCTTCTCCACAGTATGCTCTTTCTCCTTCTGACCTTTGAGGATGCTTAATCCCATCTATTGTTCCTACAGAAGGCTCTGGCATCCATGGTGGCCAGCAAGCCCCTCAGCTGGTTTTCCAGTTTCTCATAAATATGATGATTTCCTGAGTAATATACTGAAGCTCTCCACAACCAGCCACTTTCACAGTCTTATTTTCCCATGCATAAAAATGCGGGCTTGTATGTGATCAGCGACATATCTTCATGTGCCCGTTTCCTTCATCCCCATACTTCTGTCTAACGTATATGCTTTTCTAGGCATCTTAGTCTCTCAGAATTGTCCACTTTCCTAGTAGACACTTTTGCTCCTTAATGTAGGGAAGATCCTAGCAATAAGATACATCATATTTAAACAGGACTTAAGGTTTAAATTAAATCAATGAGTGAGGATGCAGCTTCATACACCCTCTCATGAGATGCAGGAACATCAAATAGTGACTTCTGGGTAAACTCTTTTTGCAAAGCTTTCTAACAAATATTCTACTAGTGAAATTCAGGTAAGGCATACTGGTAGTACCCACCTCATGGAGCAGCTAGGAGGATGTGTATGGAACCCAAGGGCAAGAGGTTTTATGGAGAGCACACACTGGCATTGTATTGGGTCTCTGAGCCCAGGAGCCTAGTCATTGGGTCATCATGAACTGCTTCTACAACCTGCCTCTCCTACGAGAAGTTCTGCTCAAAGCTTATTCAGTGGTTGCAAACGAGGTTCACTTCTGTTATCCTTGTTTTATGGCTGGGAAACTACTGTGAGAAGAAGCCCGGAGAAAGCTGTTAAAAAGAGAGGATCCAAAGGGGCTTGGTTGTGGCTAATGGGAGTCAAAAAAGGAAAAAAGAGGTAGAGAAAGAATGATAAGGATGAAAATAGAAGTCCTTCTTCTGAGCAAGCTGGGTGGGTTCTGCCTGGGGTCTCTGGGTCTGGTAGTGTGCAAAGAGGCTGAGACGGAGCCTACAGGTCTCTGCGTCCAGGGCGACAGGAGGTGGGAGAGGGAGAGGTCTCTGGGATGACTCGCGGAGGGTGGACAGAGAATTTCCCAGGAAGCACCTTGCTCGCACAGTCAGGATGCCCATCAAGGAGCGCAGAGAACCATCAGCTTCTGCTGCCGCTTTCTGAGGTGACTTAAACATGGTATTTCTGAAGGTCAGCTCTGCTAGTACGGGATTGGAGTTAGCAATGTTAATAAGACAAATGTAGAATGAGATGTTTCCACCTTCAGCACACACTAACAACTCAACCATCCATATAACTTTTGATCTGGGCACTTTATGTCCTAGAGAAGTGATGTTTAGATGGTGCAAAGAGCTATTGTTTTCGTAGAATGCTGGAAGGATAGGGCTGGTTTTTGGATTTGGTCTCATATTCTTTTTAAACCAGCTGGTAAATTTTGAATTGAAAATGCCAACATTATTTTGGGTCAGGTTTATGTGGTATAACAATGAAACATTTCATGGGACTAAAGGAACGAGGTGGGCGGAACTCCACAATTCATTATCTGTGGCTTTTTTAAACATTATTGCAGGAGATGTTTGTGCAGATGACGTGGAAAGAGTCAGAGCTTTGCAACCTAATTCTTGGTGAATACAGAGGAAAAAATGTATGTGGGGGGAACACACACAAGCCATGTAGAACTTTGGTACCCAAAGCAGGTGTGATCTAAAGACTACCCACGTTAAGAGGGATGGCTAGATTTTAAACTCTTGGTTTAAAATTACTATCGTGCCACCGCCACCTGCTGGCCGGTACAGGTATTAGGTCAAGGTACCATCAGTAAAGGGTCTGGACTCCAGGTAGAGTGAATGCATTGCTCCCCATGGTTATATTTGTCTGTATACATAAAAAGTAAAAATGTGAAAAAGTTGAAAAATGTGTTTAAAATTTTTTCTGCCTAGAAAATGTTTTGTTATTCTAAAATTGACATTTAAAAATTTATTAAAAATAAGACCCTTGTCCTTGTGGAAAAATGAGAAAACACAGAAAAGCGTAAGGATTGTGCCGTGTATTTTCTTCTCTTCAGTTTTACTGAGAAATAATTGACATACACCACTGTATAAGTTTAAAGAATACAGCGTGAAGATTTGAATTACATATACTGTGAAATGATTACCACAATGGTTTCAGCTAACATTCAACTTCTCATATTTTCTTTGCATAAATACCCTTTGAAAAAAACCCAAATTGACTTTGTTTTATTCAGTTATTTCTTTTTATCAAGAAATGTTTTAAACATACCCCAGTATAGAATATAGCAGATATCTGCGAACTCACTTATTTAGACTTAATTCATTTTAGCATTTGCTATATGCTTGCTCTGGAACTTTTAAAAAAGGAGATAGAACTTTTCAGGTGAGGCTGTAGTTCACATCTGTCCCCGCTGTCACCATCAAATTCCCCTCCATATATCTATAGACAATTTGTCAGTATTATTTAATATATTTAAAATTATAAACAGTTGGGTGATGCTTTACTGTTTCCTCAATCTGCTTTTTACATTGAATATTGAATTTGTGATATTATTAATGCTTCTATAAGTAAATCTGGTAGATTAATTTTTGCATATAGCTAAATTAAAATGTTCAATCTGGAAAAGTTGATTTTTTAACTGGAGAGTTTAACCCATTTACATTTATTGTGAATAACTTTAGATGTATTTCTGCCACATTTTTTGTTATCTGTTTATCATGCTTTGTTTTAAATATCTTTTGGTTTTCTATTAGAGGCTTAGTATTTTTAAAAATTCTTTTTCCTCATTTGCTTATTTTGAAGTTATATATTCAAAGATGTTTTTCTACCTTTAAATTAGTATGGTAATATAGTGTTTTTTTTTAAATAATAAGATTTGATTGATAGATAATTTTATATTGGTTTTAGGTGTACCTCATAATGATTTGATATTTGTATACACTGTGAAATAATTACTAGAGTAAGTCTGGTTACTATTCATCACCATACAAAATTAAATTTTAGGGTTTATTCTCTTCAGTTCAGTTCAGCTGCTCGGTTGTGTCCAACTCTTTGCAACCCCATGGACTGCAGCACACCAGGCCTTCCTGTCCTTCACCATCTCCTGGAGCTTGCTCAAGTTCATGTCCACTGAGTCGGTGATGCCATCCAACCATCTCATTCTCTGTCATCCCTTTGTCTCCTGCCTTCAATCTTTTTTTGCATCAGGGTCTTTTCAAATGAGTCAGTTCTTTGCATTAGGTGGCCAAAGTATTGGAGGCCAAAGCTTATTCTCTTGGCAACCTTAAAATATGCTCTAAAATATTATTTGTTGTAGTCATCATGCTGTATATCACACCCCCAAGACTTATTTAGTATGGTAATTTGATACCATCCTTATGGCACAAAGTGAAGAAGAACTAAAGAGCCTCTTGATGAAGGTGAAAGAGGAGAGTGAAAAAGTTGGCTTAAAACTCAGCATTCAGAAAACTAACATCATGGCATCTGGTCCCATCACTTCATGGCAAATAGATGGGGAAACAGTGAAAACAGCGTCAGACTTTATTTTTCTGGGCTCCCAAATCACTGCAGATGGTGATTGCACCCATGAAATTAAAACACACTTACTCCTTGGAAGGAAAGTTATGACCAACCTAGACAGCATATTGAAAAGCAGAGATATTACTTTGTCAACAAAGGTCTGTGTAGTCAAGGCTGTGGTTTTTCCAGTGGTGATGTATGGATGTGAGAGTTGGACTATAAAGAAAGCTGAGCACCAAAGAATAGATGCTTTTGAACTGTGGTGTTGGAGAAGACTCTTGAGAGTCCCTTGGACTGCAAGGAGATCCAACCAGTCCATCCTAAAGGAAATCAGTCCTGAATATTCATTGGAAGGACTGATGCTGAAGTTGAAACTCCAATACTTTGGCCACCTGATGTGAACAGCTGACTCATTTGAAAAGACCCTGATGCTGGGAAAGATTGGGGGCAGGAGGAGAAGGGGACGACAGAGGATGAGATGGTTGGATGGCATCACCAACTCAGTGGACATGGGTTTGGGTGAACTCCAGGAGTTGGTGATGGACAGGGAGGCCTGACGTGCTGCAGTTCATGGGGTTGCAAAGAGTTGGACACGACTGAGCAACTGAACTGAACTGAACTTGACTTAACAAGTCTAAAGGTAATAGTCATTGCTTCCCTTCTCCTAAAGAGTGTAAAGACCTTAAACTGCTTGAAATTCCTTTTACATGTCTTCATTTTCTATGTTACACTCGCTAAGACAATTTCAGGTTCCTAATTTAGATGTCTCACAGTAGCTGCCACGTCACCACTATCATTTTCAGTCCGTCTCTGGTTATTTAGATTTATCCACATCATAGCTTGTTAAACATTTTTTTGTGTGACTTATTTTAGATTTTAGTGTTTGTATTCTGTAATCTAGTAATTTGGGGGGGAAGGGGAATATTTTGGAACTGATAAAAGAAAGAAAAATCACTACCTAGAAGACCTCAATTAAATCCCTGTAGCCTTTGAGCCCCAGTTTGACTGTCTGAAAAATATGTCTTTTGGACTCAGTGAGCTGAAGGTGTGCATGTCTCTGTAAGTTCCTAGAATTTTATGGAACTACAAGAGGTTCTTTCTAGAATTGGCCTCTCATTGTTTCAGAGTCAAACAATTAGTGACACAGAGGAGAAGCCCCAGGTGCTCACAGCCCAAGACCAGGGCCAAGGCTCTAAGAGGGACTGTCGGAAAGGAGAGACCCCTTGAGATCTTGACACAGAAGATGAAAAGAAAGCTGAGTTGCTGCTGGCTTTTGAAGAGTGACTTCGGCAAATTGCAGGAGAATGAAGAAGGGCCAGCTCCCCGGGTGGCTCAGTAATAAAGAACCCACTGCCAGTGAGGAAGACAAAGGAGATGTGGGTTGGATCCTGGGTTGGGATCCCCTAGAGAGCGGCATGATAACCCACTGCAGTGTTTGTGCCTGAAAAATCCCGTGGACAGAGGAGCCTGGCAGGCTACACAGTCCACAGGGTTGCAAAGAGCAGGACACGACTGAGCAGGCCTGCATGCTGGAAGAAAGGCCAGGAGTTCCAGCGTGCCATGTTAATGGCCAGTGTTTGTGTGCAGAGGGAAAGGCAGCTTGTTTATTTCACTGTCTAGAAAAGCTGAAATGCTTTGTGCAAATTAAAATCAATATTGCGTGTCACACACACACACACACACACACACACACAAGAAAGGATGAAGTAGCAATGGGATCTAAATGAAGATGTGGTAAAAACTGAAAGAGAAAAGGAAAGAAGAACCTAAAGAGTAAGAAGGTGTAAAGATCCATGAACAGCAGAGAATCTGCCTAAGGCAATAAGTGCGGCTATCCCCCCTTACCATCTCAGCTATGAAAGGAACATTCATGGGCTCCAAATTATACACATGTGAGCAAGAGCAGTCTATAGCCTGCTCTGACTGTGTGATGTGACTGTGAGATGCTACCAGTTCATACACAGTGAACATCTGTTAGTAAGATCTATGCTCCCGGAATTGGAAAACAACTGGATAGAATACAGAAATAATCTCTTAAGCTTGAGCAACACATAACTTCTCTTACAGTCTGGTATGATGGCGCAGGATACCAGGTCAAAGTTACTCGGTCTGATAAGCAAGCAGAAGAAGAGACAGGATCCATGTTTTATGTGACGTTTAGAGGTGGCCTTGGCCTTCCCTGGTGGCTCAGACGGTAAAGCGTCTGACTGTAGTGCAGGAGACCTGGGTTCAATCCCTGGGTAGGGAAGATCTCCTGGAGAAGGAAACAGCAACCCACTCCAGTGTTCTTGCCTAGAAAATCCCATGGACAGAGGAGCCTGGTAGGCTACAGTCCATGGGGTCACAAAGAGTCAGATATGACTGAGTGACTTCACTTTCACTTTATTATTTAAAAATTTTTTTTCTTGCATTGCCTGTTGTTTGCTCTTTGGGGGAAAGCCTTTGTCTGTGTACGACCACAGGTGTGGCTTGTTAGGATGGAATATTAAGTTGCTCTGCTTTTGGAAGTTGCTTCTGCAGTGGAAGGCCACTGGGGATTGTATTTTTATAGCCTCATTTTGAAATGGGCAGTGTAGGGAAAGAGCAATTGGCCAAGATGGTGGTGGTCAGTTTCCCTCACCCCAGCGGCCTCTTGCTCTCGCCTTACGTTTTGTAAATAATGATTTTGTGACAGCTGAGATCATTTATAGCACTGCACATGTGCATAACCTATATAAGCACCACCTGAAAAGTCCTTGGGTCAACCAAGAGAGAATGTAGCATGTCTGCTGCTGCCGCCTTGCTGCTGCGAATAAAGAATGCCTCTAGTTCCTATGGCTCCTTGCATCTTCTTCCATCTTTCCATCTGCTTCCTGGCTCCCGCCTTGCCTACCCTGGGTTCAGCGAACAGCGAGTCAGGCAGCTACACAGATGAGCTGAAGCAGTAGGGGAGTAGAATGTTTGCGTTCCATTGGAAACTTCTTTAGCTGCTCCTGACAGAAGGAATTTCTTTGAAACACTCACAGTAGACACATTTAGACCATAGAATACGTAGGTTAGCTTGGAAAACTCCTTAGAAGTGTATTCATTCAGCCCCATAACTTTCCAGAGAAGGAAATGAGGGGTTGGCCTGGTTGGTGGTTTGTAACACTTTTTCCCTAGCTTGCTCTGCAGAGTGTGGCTCATTTGGAGTTCTGGAACACTGGAAGCATCTTTGTGAACTCAGAGATAACCCACAGATACTCAGAATAAATAGTGGCATCTCTGTTGGAATCGTGGGATCCACCTTGTGATCAGGGGAGCCTCGAGCTGGGAGTCGGGAGGCTGGGGTTGTAGTCCTGCACGGCCACCCCCAGCTGGTGACCAGGAAGTTCTTCTGTAACGTGAAGCCGTGGGGTTGTAGTCCTGCATGGCCACCCCCAGCTGGTGACCAGGAAGTTCTTCTGTAACGTGAAGCCGTGGGGAGCTGAGCCCTACCTCCTCCCATGTTTCAGTCCCTGCCTGGGTGACATGCGTAGCTGGCAGAGTAGACTCTAGGTGTGGGTGTCCCTTCCACTGGGGCTTTATCCAGGGGCCCTTGCTGTAGACTGGATTGTTTGGTAAAGCTGGGCCACTGCAAATACAAAAAGACAGTGACCAGACCGTATATAAAAACAAAAACTCTGGCCAACTACCTGTAGCAAACTGCCTAGGAAAGCATCTCATCATCTATAATAATGAATTTCAGAAACCAAAGATCATGGCATCTGGTCCCATCACTTCATGGCAAATAGATGGGGAAAAAATGGAAACAGTGAGAGACTTCATTTTCTTGGGCTCCAAATCACTGCAGATGGTGACTGCAGCCATGAAATTAAAAGATGCTTGCTCCTTGGAAGAAAAGCTATGACTAACCTAGACAATGTATTAAAAAGCAGAGACATTACTTGGCCAACAAAGGTTCATCTAGTCAAAACTATGGTTTTTCCAGTAGTCATGTAAGGATGTGAGAGTTAGACTATAAAGAAAGCTGAGTGCCAAAAAATTGATGCTTTTGAACTCTGGTGTTGGAGAAGACTCTTGAGAGTCCCTTGGACTGCAAGGAGATCCAACCAGTCCATCCTAAAGGAAATCATTCCTGGATATTCATTGGAAGGACTGATGCTGAAGCTGAAACTCCAATACTTTGGCCACCTGATGTGAAGAACTGACTCATTGAAAAAGACCCGGATGCTGGGAGAGATTGAAGGCAGGAGAAGGGGAGGACAGAGGATGAGATGGTTGGATGTCATCACCGACTCAGTGGACATGGGTTTGAGCAAGCGCCAGGAGTTGGTGATGAACAGGGAAGCCTGGCGTGCTGCAGTCCGTAGGGTTGCAGAGTTGGACATGACTGAGTGACTGAACTGATCTATAATAACCAACCCAAGAAGCCAGCCTGCCACAAGCCATACTCGCAGGAAGCCATACAGTGATGTCTGGTGACAATCCAGGAGAATTGGCCCCAAATGGGCTGGACTTGATTAATAACTTACTACTTCCCTTAATTTTTTCACTGCTTCCAGTTTAGGACCAAGTGGACAAGGCTGAATGAATAGGATCCCCTAACCAATCACGTAGGATGTCCCTAATTCTAGTTAGCTGCCCCCAGCTTCCCCATCAACAGTCTTTAATCGGGTCATACCTAAAGTCTTCCTTGTATCCTTGATGAAACTCCCCCACTCCTCTGACGAAAGTGACAGTGGCGACCCACTGGCTGCAGCAACCTCTGAAAGGCCTTTGCCTCCCCCCGTTTGGCTGATCTTCCTTTATTTCCACACGGCGGTCACACCAGGAAGAGAACTAGAGCCTTTGGCCCCATCTACCCCTGCCTTCCTCTTGGCCACTGAGGGTTCTAGCAAAAAAAAAAAAAATCAGAAAAATCAGAAGGCAGGGATGCCTGAGAGAGCAAAGGACCCTCGCCTCTAGCTTCTCCCTTTTTTTGTCCTTTCAAATCCTGTTTTGTGACATTTCCCCTGGGGTTGACCACATAAAAGAGACTTTTCACGATATATAAAATCCGTGTAGCTTCAGCCTGGGTGCCTCTCTGCTGGTAGTGTGTGTAGATGTACATTTCCAGTGAGTTTTGTGACTTGTGAGCTGGAAAATTGCTGGGGTTAGGCCATGGGTAGGGAATAGGGAAAGTCGCTCTGTCGTGTCCGACTCTTTGCGACCCCATGGCCTGTAGCCTACTAGGCTTCTCAGTCCATGGGATTTTCCAGGCAGGAGTACTGGAGTGGATTGCCATTTCCTTCTCCAGGGGATCTTCCTGACCCAAGGATCAAACCTGGGTCTCCTGCATTGTAGGCAGACGCTTTACCCACTGAGCTGCCAGGATGCAGTCAAAATTCCCTTTGACAGCAATAGTGTATGAGACCCAGTCCATTTTGCTTGGTCCTGCATAATCTTTCTTCACCTTGCTTTTGCTGATGATAAATAACGTGGAACAATATTTTAAAAGTAATTTAAAAAGATGCATCAACTGAAAAAAAAAATGCACATCATGAGAGGTGTGTTAAGTTGTATTGAGGGCAAAATGAGGACTATAGCCCAGGAGACAGCATTTCAGATAGTTCTGAGAAACTGCTCCAAAGAAGTAGGGCGGGAGGTCAGTACCCAGGTGATTATGGTGAAGGGGGAGTATGTGCAATCAAGCCCCTGTTTTTTTGCAGAAGGTTGGCAGAGGCATCTATTCATCAGTTATTGCACTCCTACTATTTACCAGGCTCATGGCTTACTATCAAAATATATTTTCAGTATTTCTATGAAAGAACAAGTTATGCCGACACCGTTGATTTGTTGTTACCCCTCGTGTTACTTTCTCCTCGCCACAGTTTACAGTTTTGTTGATCAGCAGAATGTTGGATGAGAGAAAAGTATGAACTGCTGTTTTTTCATATGAAAGCCTGGCAGGCTACAGTCCATAGCGTCGCACAGAGTCAGACACGACTGAAGTGACTTAGCACACACACTCACAAAGGAAAATCTATGCCCCTGGATTTTCCACTCAGCGATGCTATGAGGGCCTGACTCTTCCTGGGAATGGGAGAGGCATCATTATAATGGCTCTGTACGTGGGAACTGGAGCTTCCAGTGCCTAACTGGGGGAGTTAAGGAACCCACTCCGAGCCAAGTGCTCCTGATGCCCTAGGAGCCTGGAAACTAAGGCTGCATCCACACGTTCAGATGCTTATTCTAAAAATGCTGTTCTTCAGGCCTTGCCTAGACCTAAAGAATCAGAAATTCTGAGAAGGGGTGCCTGCATTTTGGGCAGAACTCTCAGGGGATGTTGAAATTTGAGCAGAGCCCCGGAGCACTGAGAGTCTAGGTAATGAGGCTTTTGCATTGTTGGATGGAGAGGGATTCCGTTATGTATAAAGGAACTCTGCAAAGCAGGTTAAGTGGCCTACTGAAGGTCACCGAATCAGGTAACAGGTGGTTGTATAACATACAAAACCCAGGGAGTTGAATAATAAATTGATGTGAATCAATGAGTCTCTCTGGGGCTTCAAGTCAAGTGCCAACTATTTGCAACTCATAAAAAAAAATCACTTAATAAAATGTGATACTGTTCCCACTCATAAGTTCTTGAAAAGGAGTTGGAAACAGGATGCTCTTTCTAGAGCCTTAGTTTCCAGGCTCCTAGGGCGTCAGGTCTGGGAGACCTGGGTCTCAACCCAGCACTTGGCTCGGAGTGGGTTCCTTAACTGGAAGCTCCAATTCCCACGTACAGAGCCATTATAATGATGCCTCTCCCATTCCCAGGAAGAGCCAGGCCCTCATAGCATCGCTGAGTGGAAAATCCAGGGGCATAGATTTTCCTTTGTGAGTGTGTGTGCTAAGTCACTTCAGTCGTGTCTGACTCTGTGCGACGCTATGGACTGTAGCCTGCCAGGCTCCTCTGTCCGTAGGATTCTCCAGGCAAGAATACTGGAGTGGGTTGCCATGCCCTCCTCCAGGGGATGTTCCCAACCCAGGGATAAACCTGCATCTCTCATGTCCCCTGCAGTGCCAGACAGGTTCTTTATCACTAGTGCTACCTGGGAAGCCCAGATTGTCCCTTGAAGTCTGGGGAGTTCTGGGAAGGTTTAATCAGAGGTTTTAAAAAAAGAATCCTTTCCCATTTTGTTTCAAATAACCTACCCAGAAGGTTACTTTCATTGTAATTGACATCCCCTCTTCCTTGCCCCACAATTTCCTTTTGCATTTCTTTTGTTTTACTTTATTATATTGCAATTAGTTTGCAGGGCTGGTCATCTCTCTGGGGTGGACTGAGATCTGAGTTGAGACTTGGTTATCTGCTGAAGCAGCGAGCAGATCCTGCACTGTCACAGGGGTCCTTCTTGCCTGCTTTACTTCTGGGTAACTGCCCAAATCAGGCAGGTCTGTTGACCCATTTGCAGCAGCCCAGTAGTTTGGTGCGCAAGTCACACATTGCACACACTGTGGATCCTGATTGAAGCATCCGCTGCCTGAGACAGGGCTGACGTCTTCAGATGGGCAGGGCTTGGCCTCGTCTCTGTGTTTGCCCTCACCTGGGTTCTCTGGGTTCTTTCCCTGGATATCATGCTGTTCCGGATTGAAGCGAACTCTCTCAGGCTGGATGGTTCCCTGTGGATGTCTGTGCTCGAACTCGCTCTAATTTCCAAGTCTGAAGTCTCTGTGAGGCTTTCAAGGAGGCACTGCTTTCTTCCAAAGTGCTCTGAGAAATGCAGGCCGCTGATTACTTATTAATAACCTGTCTGAAACTTCAGCTCTGTGCTCCGACCTGGGCTGTCTGCTGGGTCAGCGTTGCAGCCCCTGAAATTCTCTGCTGTGTTGGGGTGAAGGAAGGATGAAGGCAAAGCATCAGCCATACTCCCTTCACTCATCAAAAGGATAATATGATTACATAGGTTTAAAATATACAGCAATCTGTACCTAATAAATACAGATGCTGTACAAGTTAGAAAATACAGAGGAACTAAAAAGAGAGGGGTCTCTCCCACGGTCTCATCCCAGAAGTAGCAACATCAGCAGGTTGGTCTACAGCAGGCACTGATTCTTCCATCTGGCAATCTGCTCTCCATTTACATGGCATCTTGAGCATCTTTTAAGGTCATTCTCTTATTTTTAAAATTTGTTTATTAAAATTTAAGCAAGTAGCAGTAGCAGTATCTTTTTTTCTCTCCTGTGTTTTTAGAAATGATAATTTAGTACGTCATCGTGTGGAAGGTCTGTATAACTGACTTCTGTTGGACAATAAAGGTTGTGTCCAGATTTTCAATATCTCCAGCCACGTTGGGGTGAACACCCTGCAACTACCTGTTTGCACCATCCTTGATTATGATTATGGAAAGGCTGCTTTTAAAGTTCTTTTGCCTGGATGAGGTCTGAGCTGAAGATGCTTCCCACAAGGCAGAAGTGGCTATGTCCTGCTGTTCCTTGGCACCAGGGAGCATCTTCCTTCCAGCAAAGCCCAGAGGTGTCCTGCTTGCTTCTTTTCCAGCTCCCTTCAAGGGCTGCACTCTCACCTCTCAGTGATGCCTGCTCACTTGGGGGTAGGGAGGAGGGAAGAAATGAAAGTGTTGGTCACGCAGTCCTGTCTGACTCTTGGCGACCCCATGGACTGTAGCCCTCCAGGCTCCTCTGTCCGTAGGATTTCCCAGGCCAGAATACTAGAGTGGGGAGCCATTCCCTTCTTCAGGGGATTTTCCCAATCCAGGGACTGAACGTGGGTCTCCTGCAGTTTGGACGGATTCTTTAGCATCTGAGCTGGGCACCAGAGAAGCCCAAGGGAGGAGGGAGGGGCAACAAATTTGTCTCGTGGGACAGGGAGCAGGTTCACACCAGTCAGGCTTCCCATCCACCCACGGCCGCCACTTGGCTTAGGACCCGTCTACCCCATCTACTAATGAAATCCCCCTTTTAAGCTGTTGTCCACGTTCAAGACCAAGCATGTTCTGCATACTCTCTCTTTGTGGTTCCTTTTCTTAGAGCGTTGGGGCGGGAATCATTTCCTCATATCTTTTGTTTGCTTTTTCCTCTGTGAGCCCCTCAACCTCAGCACACAGGCATTGATAACCCAAACAGAAGCTGCGTGACTGCCCGTTTCTCACATGGGTTTGGAGTAGAGGGCTGTGGGTGATGGGTGTTCTCTTTTGGGTTTCTTGTGTGCAAGGTAGGTGCTTCAGGAGACAAGGAAGTTTCCCTGAGCATGTGGACCTGACTTTTTCTTCCTTGCTTAATTATAATTGCTTCCTCCCCTTTGCAAAAGCAAATCCAGCTGACCACTCACACCCCACCACGGGGAGACAAATTTCTCTGCCCTTCGGACAAAACAGGGGCTGCTTGCATGGCACTGGCGACCCTTGCTCCTGCAGTTTGGGTTTTAGAGTTTTCAAGTCAGTGGTGCAAATCTGCGCAGGAAACAGTGGTAATTAGGTCCCAAGCTCTCCATTTTCCAGGGGGCCTTGGCCAGGCTCTTTGGGGTCAGAAGGGAAGGGCCTCAGGGTTGTTGGGTCCAGTTGTCAGAGTTCAGGCGGGCTTTGCGTTTATCAGTCATGTTTGAAGGGGAGGGGGTGTGTTAACCAAGATGGCCTTATCAACAATAAAAAATAAGCCTTTTCAAAATTGTTGATACCCTTTGTTCCAGCACTCCAGGAATCTGTTATTAAGGATTTAATTAGAATCATCAAATAAGCATTTTTAAGGATGCTCATTGTATGTTGTAATACTGTTACGGAGAGGAAGATAAAAATAAAAGCAAACAACTCAGATGTACAACTAAAGGGGATTAAGAAAATCAGCATAAATCAGGATAATCCTGAGTAACCGTGAAGGCACCTGGGGAAATGTCCTGACCCTAAGGCTTCGGGGGACGCAGAGACAAGACCACAAGCACATGTGTGCCTGCTCAGTCGTCCGGTCGCGTCCGTGCCTGCCTCCCTGTGACTCTGTGGCGCCTCTGTCCACAGGCTTTTCCAGCTTCGAATACTGGCATGGGCTGCCATTTCCTTCTTCAGGGGATCCTCCTGACCCAGGGATCGAACCCTTGTGTCTGACGTCTCCTGCACTGGCAACCACTTGGGAAACTGACAAGTATAGTCCGATACAATTCTGTTATATACATACATACATATACCGTTGGTGGACACGCACCAGTATGTTTACATCATTGGAAATGGCTGGAGGCATTTTTTGTTTGTTTATTGGTGCCATTCAATTCTTATTTTGGGGATAGGTTTCTTGTTACTGTGATGAGTAAAACCCCGTAAAGAATGTCTCCGCAAATCTATAATTAGAGTCCTGGTGGTGCCATAGCCAGAGTTTAAAACTCCAGGATAGAAATGGGTTACTCCTCATGTTTTTTATTTCTTTTTTTTAAAAAATTATTTATTTTTTAATTTAAGGGTAACTGCTTTGCAGAATTTTGTTGGTTCTGTCAAACCTCAACATGAATCAGCCCCAGGTGTACATATATCCCCGCCCTTTTGAACCTCCCTCCCATCTCCCTCCCCATTCCACCCCTCTAGGTTGATACAGAGCCCCTGTGTGAGTTTCCTGAGCCATACAGCAAATTCCCGTTGACTATTTTACATATGGCAATGTAAGTTTCCATGTTACTCTCTCCGTACATCTCACCCTCTCCTCCGCTCTCCCCAGAAGCAGAGAATTGGCTGAGGTCTCATAGTTTTGTAGCATGTTTAACTTTTTCATAGTGCACACATCTTGGTTTACTTTGCCCTTGCAACCTCACTCTTGCATTGAGAAACAGAGATAAATGACCCACTCAGGTCTAAAGTGATGGTATTTCCTCGGTCTCAGAGTACTTGTGTGAATTATAAGACAGGGTATTTGAAATCAAGACTTGTCTAGAGAAAGCAGCATGGTCACCATTCGACTATACGCCTGCATTTCCCTCCAGACATCCGAGGAAGATGATGCCAGAAACCACCCCCTGCTGCCTTTGTGGACGTTGTGGCCGAAGTCTCGCCGTTATTGTAGAACCGCTTAAAGTAAGAGAAAGTGCAGTAGCAGAGACAAGTGGATGAAACTGTTTGAAGTGAGGTTCCGTTGGAATCCTCCCTGCAGTGTACAGGGGTACGCACACACGTGCACGCACACACATACACACGCGCGTGCACACACACACACACACAGAGCAAGCTATGTGGATGTGGAGAGTGAGCTTGGATGGATGCATTTGGGGGGGGACAGCCTAGATGGAAGGCTCACCCCTCTATCCCCCCAACCTCACTCCCTAGGAAGAAGGGGAGAGTGTGAAGCTGTAAAACCCATAATCGAAGCCTGAGAAGAAGGAGGACATTCCCCTGAACTGACATTTAGATAAAACAGTCTCTTCTTTATTGGTAGCACCAGGGGGTGCCTGGTTGGGAGTCAGAAGAAATGTTATTCTGGAGACATTTTGCAGGGGTTTGAAGAGCTGAGTGGGGGGGCCCAGAGAGGTGGGTACACAGGGACCGTGCAGACACGGGAGACCAGAGGCAGAGAGGGGTAGGGTCTGGTGAGCGAGCCACGTCTGGGCTCCTTGGAAGCAGAAAAGGGGAGAGAGAGTAGGGAGGGGCTTCCTGAGGAAGGGTCCACCCCTGGCAGAGCTAAGTGGCTCTTCACCCTTCAGAACCACGTGGCCTGTTAGCAGGAGCCAGGTGAGCGGTGTTACCTGGGCACCTGAAAGGATATGAGGCATATCTTTTCATTCTGATGTTTTGATGTCTGGGGACTTACTGACTTGACCCCGGGGAGCCTGACTTGCCCAAGACTAGCTGATTTCTAGAGACAGTGGAGGACTTCCCTGTGAGTGCATATTTCACCTGCAAGCCAACTGAGTCAGAATCACCCCCCAAACTGATCAGGATGTCATGCATACTGCGAGCTCAGCCCCTCAGGCATGTCTGAGTCTCTGTGACCCCATGGACTGTAGCCTGCCAGGCTCCTCTGTCCATGGGGCTCTCCAGGCAAGAATACTGGAGTGAGTAGCTATTCCCTTCTCCAGGGGATCTTCCTGACCCAGGGATCGAACCTGGGTTTCCAGCATTGCAGGTGGATACGTTATCACCTGAGCCACCACGGAAGCCCTAGACTCTCATACTTTGGACCATTAACCACCCCAGGACCAGGTACCAGGCACCTAGGGACAGCCCCCACACCCAGACTCCCGGAATTACTTTACCCAGCCAGTCCCAAGCCTTCTTACCTTGCCTTGCCCGTTTCTTCCTGCAGAAGCGACAGTAGAGACCCATTCCCGTGTTTTCCTCCTGCTCCTTCTGCCTCCTGACCAACCCTGGTGCCTCCTCAGGTGGACCAGTGTGCTTCGAGGCAATTGTAAGTAACAGCTGATCTTTGCAAAAATCTTTTTATTTTGTATTGGAGAAGGGAATGGCTACCCACTCCAGTATTCTTGCCTGGAGAATTCCATGGAGTGTATAGTCCATGGGTCACAAAGAGTCGGACATGACTGAGCAGCTTTCACTTGTATTGGGATACAGCCATTTAACAAACAAACTGCAGTTTGTAATAGTTTCAGGTGAACAGCAAAGGGCTCGGCCGTACATATACACGCATCCATTCTCCCCCAAGCTCCCCTCTCGTCCAGGCTGCCACATAACATTCGGCAGAGTTCCACGTGCTACACAGTAGGGCCTTGTTGGTTATCTGTTTTCAGTATAGTAGTGTGCACATGTCCATTCCAAACTCCATAACAACTTCTTACATGTCTGGGTCTTACCATCCCTGATTAAAAGAGATCACAATATATTCTGAAACAGAAAGTGAAAGGGACCTGACCCAAGTGAAGCTGGCAGCTTCTGTGGCCCCAGCACTCTCTCTCCCGAGCTGCTAGGTGTTCGCAGGGCACCTGGCATTTTTATGCATTTTTTAATCCCTTCCTTTCAACTGCAATCCCTTGCGATGCCATTTAGTCTATCAGCTGACCCTAAGCCCAGCTTTCTCTGTCCGGCTTAGTGACAGGTGGACCAGGGGCAGTGGGATGCAGGGGCTGGGGCCAGTCTCACCAGTTGCTATCAGATGAGGTCGCTAAAGGAAGGAATAGGTTCCCTCACCTGCTATGTGTGACCTCGAGCGTGGGGTCGCTGACAGCTCCTGGAGGCCACACTTTCTGTTTGAACCAGAACTTGCTTTGAACACAGCGGAAGGTGCATGTTCTCCACCCACGACCAAGGAACCCATCTTTCTAAGCCCTGTGCTTGACTGTGTTAGCCAAAGCCTTGTGTGGGAGTTACGACATGGAAGGAAGCCAGCTTTTTCTTCCAGTCCTGCACTGCTCATCATAGGCAGAGAGCCTGGCTGGTATGGACGTGTATCAGGGAGGGAAATGAAAACAGCTGAGTCTGTTTTGTGCGGCATTTCCAGTGAAGGCCTGGTCAGGGCAATGAGAAGGATCCGGGTGATTATGTTATATAGTGGTCGTGCCTCAGAGTTCAATCCTCCATACTAGTAAGGGGGAAAAAATGCACATGTTTGTATAAGCGATGATGTAGAATTCTGTAACCTCTGTGATTCCACATTTGAGCTGAATGCTCTTCTATTTGCCTACTAAGTTGGCATTGTATTATGTAAGGATAAATAGTAAAAATAAAAAAAAAAGATTAAAAATGTTCTTCCATTAGGAGGCATTAAATGGAAAATAAAAGTACCATATCGAGTCAAGAGAGAGAACGCAGAAGAAAGGAAAAGTCTTTATATTTTAGTACCTTTAATAGCTCATTTCCTCAAGCTGCAAATGAAGCAGCCCACCCTGGTCAACAAAACCCTGGGCCCTGCTCACTCATCGACAAGACCCACAAAGCTGAGTGTGAGTGAGAACCGTGAGTCAGTGCCACGCACACGGCCCTGATCCTAGAGTCTCCCATGTGGCTCCCCTGACTCTGCGTTTACTTTCAGTGAGTTAGGAGAAGAATTTTCAAAACGCTTCCCAAACATCATATTTGGTTGGAGTCAAAGCTTGTCAATTCTCCTTAAGAAGGAAAAAGAAGGCATCGAATCGTCTGGAAGCCACAGAGTACTCACAGCATGCATATTTATGAAAATAAAATTTCACCCAACTTCAAGACATCATGAAAGCCAAAAACAAATTATATAGATCTTCTACAAACCCTTTAGAAATTTCCAAGGCAGAAGGTTTGGAGCATGCACTAACTAAAGGTGATTTAAATACTGAACGAGAAGATCACGTCTCTATCTTAATACCTTACAAAGATTTCCCAGGAATAGTAAGGCTGCGTCAGAGTAATTTTGGATGCGATTTTAAAAATAGATTCCTTCCCTTTTAACACTAGAGGTCACTGTGCCCCCACAGATGTGAAGTAAGCACCCAGGGGCAGGGAAGGTCAGCGCAGCTAATCTGTATAAATTGCTGAACCGTGAGCCAAATTTGTACCTAATCATGAGTTGCTTTGATGCAGCCTCGCTCCTATTAAAAGTTTCCTCTTTCCCACAGCACTGTGGTGGCTGTGACATGTATATTTCAACCCCAGCCCTGCAATTTCCTAGTGAAAATGTCACATTTCAGGCAGTTTAATCGAGGACACATCTCTCCTTACTCTCCAGACTTTTTGATGTTCATTTTTCAGTTGGAGAAGAGTACCTGTCCCTTTGATCTCAAATGCTGATAACTTGGTTTATATTACCTCTATGAAACCGAGGAAGAGATGGATTTAATACAGCTCTAGATATGGACTGGCAGATGGACCAAACGGTGTGGAAACAATGATCTAGAAATTTCAGTGTCTCCTTCCTGTTTTGGAGATACACAAGACTAGCTACTAGAATCCCACTACTAACTGGTATCTCGTGGGAACAGTATTATTTGCATCCGAAGCGGTTGAGGCTGGGATCTGAAACTCACAATGGCTTGTAGCTGTTCAGCTTCTAAGTCCTGTCTGACTCCTTGCCACGCCATGGACTGCCACATGCCAGGCTTCCCAGTCCCTCATTGGCTCCAGGAATTTGCTCAAGCTCATGTCCATTGAGTTGGTGATGCCATCCAACCATCTCATCATCTGTTGTCCCCTTCTCCTTTTGACCTCAGTCTTACCAGCATCGGGGCCTTTTCCAATGTGTCTGCTTTTGGCATCAGGTGGCAAAGTATTGGAGCTTCAGCATCAGTCCTTCCAATGAATATTCAGGGTTGATTTCCTTTAGGATTGACTGGTTTGATCTCCTTGCTCTCCAAGGGACTCTCAAAAGTCTTCTCCAACACCACAGTTTGAAAGCATCAGTCTTTGGCACCCAGTCTTCTTTATGGTCCAACTCTCACATCTATACTTGACTACTGGAAAAACCATAGCTTTGACGATATGGAACTTTGTCAGCAAAGTGATGTCTCTGCTTTTTTATATGCTCTCTAGGTTTGTCATAGCTTTTCTTCCAAGGAACATGTGTATTTTAATTTGATGGCAGCAGTTACCATCTGCAGTGATTTTGGAGCCCCCCCCCCCCCCCCAAATGAAATCTGACACTGTTTCTACATTTTCCCCATCTATTTCCCATGAAGTGATAGGACTGGATACCTTGATCTTCGTTTTTTGAATGTTGAGTTTTAAGCTAGCTTTTTTACTTTCCTCTTTTACTTTCATCAAGAAGGTCTTTGGTTTCTCTTCATTTTCTGCCATTAGAGTGATATCATCTGCATATCTGAGGTTGCTGATATTTCTCCCAGGAATCTTGATTTCAGTTTGTGCTTCATCCAGCTCAGTATTTTGCATAGTGTACTCTGCATATAAGTTAAATAAGCAGGCCGATAATATATAGCCTTGATGTACTCCTTTCCCAATTTTGAACCAGTTTCATGTCCAATTCTGTTGCCTCTTATTTACATATAGGTTTCTCAATAGACATGTAAGGTGATTTGGTATTCCCATGTCTTTAAGAATTTTCCAGTTTGTTGTGATCCACACAGTCAAAGGCTTTAATGTAAGTGAATGAAACAGAAGTAGATGTCTTTCTGGAATTCTCTTGCTTTTTCCATGATCCAGTGAACATTGGCAATTTGACCTCTGGTTCCTCTGCCTTTNGTCAAAGGCTTTAATGTAAGTGAATGAAACAGAAGTAGATGTCTTTCTGGAATTCTCTTGCTTTTTCCATGATCCAGTGAACATTGGCAATTTGATCTCTGGTTCCTCTGCCTTTTCTAAATCCAGCTTGTACATCTGGAAGGTCTTGATTCACATACTGTTGAAGCCTTGCTTGAAGGATTTTGATCATGACCTTGCTAGCATGTGAAATGAGTGCAGTTGTACTGTAGTTTGAACATTTTTTGCCATTGCCTTCATTTCTGATTGGAATGAAAACTGACCTTTTCCAGTCCTGTGGCCACTGCTGAGTTTTCTAAATTTGCTGGCATATTGAGTGCAGCACTTTAACGACATCATCTTTTAGGATTTGGAATAGCTCAGCTGGAATTCCATCACCTCCACTAGCTTTGTTCATAGTGATGCTTCCTAAGGCCCACTTGACTTTACATTCCAGGATTTCTGAATATAGGTGAGTGATGACATCATCATGGTTGTCTGGGTCATTAAGACCATTTTTGTACAGTTCTGTGTATTCTTGCCACCTCTTCTTAATATTTTCTGCTTCAGTTAGGTCCTTGCTGTTTCTGTCCTTTATTGTGCCCATCTTTGTATGATATATTCCCTTGGTACCTCCAATTTTCTTTAAGAGATCTCTAGTCTTTCTCATTCTATTGTTTTCCTCTGTTTCTTTGCATTGTTCACATAAGAAGGCTTTCTTATCTCTCCTTGCTGTTTTCTGGAATTCTGCATTCAGTTGGGTATCTTTCCCTTTCTCTTTTGCCTTCTGCTTCTCTTCTTTTCTTAGCTAGTAAGGCCTTCTCAGACAACCATTTTGCCTTTTTGCATTTCTTTTCCTTGGGGATGATTTTGATCACCACATCCTGTGCAAAGTTATGAACCTCCGTCCATAGTTCTTCAGGCACTCTGTCTACCAGATCTAATCCCTTGAGTCTACTCATCACTTCCACTGTATAAATTAAAATCCCTATGTCAGCATCACTAGAAAATTTCGATTTTCTTTGCCTTGAGCCTTTTCAGAGTAACTAACAGTATTGTTGATTGGATTCCTGAGGTTTTGGATACTTGTCCTTGCAGAAATATGTACACATTAGGCAAAATCTGTGCTTCCTATTAACATCGTTTCTTCATTGGTGTTCTATCTGTGATTGATGAGACATATAAAGGACTTTGCAGAATCCTCATTTGGGGGGCTGGGGTTCCAAACTGGGTAGGCATCAAAGACGTCATCAAATACTAAACTTCACGAGAAATCTTGGGGACAGTGGACATCTGTCACTCTGCAGTAGCTTCATGAATTGCAGGTAAGGACATCACAGGAGAGGCAGGTAATGCACAGGACATGCACGTCCAAGTTAGACAGACCTTAACCACGGGCAAGGAGACCCCCCACCCCGTGGATGGCTCCCCAGTCACATAATCGCCCTGACCCCTCTGTGGGGCATCCAAGCCTGGATTAGATTTGTGTGCGTATTTCGCGTAGATTTAGAGCACTCAAGGTGGTTGAGATCATTATTTTCTGTAAGGAGATAACAAAAATACTCCATGGTCTCTTATCTCAGCACCTACCCGCCTGCCAACCATTGATTTCCTCTGTTGATTCGCAAGGTGCTGAATGAAGCCGATCAATTTCACAGCACTGGTGCGACTCAAACATTCCCATAATCTACATTATCAGTGCGCTGCCTTCCTGATGTTCTCGTCTGACCTGGTCCCAGTGGCTTCTTGATCTGAAGAGTGAAATGAGGATTCGGGAGGTCTTTATGGGAGTGTGTCAGCTTTAGCGTCGCTGCCCTGGGGAGCTGGGGGCGGGGCTTCTCATCTCCCCCTTTCCTAACGCTTTTACCATAGTACATGCTCGCATCTCCCTGCTTGGATTTAAATTAAAAGCTCTAATTAGTCTCCTATTTTCTAGCAGACTGAGAAAAAAAAAACAAAAACCCACTACCATTTAAGGAAGAACAGTTTAGAAAGCAGGTTTTTGCTTAATAAACAGTGATCAATCGAATCGATTAACCATGAGCACATTCCCGCGGAGTCTGTGGGTGGTGCTTGTTGTCGCTAATTGCAGTTCCCGTGGGCCAGACTATTACAGAAGATTTCCCAGCTCTCTGCACTTAACAGGACTGGGGTGGGGGGCAGGTGTGCCCCTCTGTTGACAGCACTTTTCGGGCGACTGTGCCTTGAGGCAGCCTTTGTTTCCAGCGTGTCTTTGCAATTTCTCTATCAATTGTGGCTACTTACTAAGCACTTGCAGGCATTTCTGGAAACTTCGCATCTGTTTTTTGACTCATCCACGTGGTAATTAAATCATCTTGTGCTGGCTTTGGGGCTTTAGGAAACCTCAAGTGTTGGGAGCTGCCTATGCATCAGAATTAGTACTAGGCAAGGCTTCTTACCATCCGGATTCTCTCTGTTGGAGAAAACCACAGCTAGAAGCTGGGAGGTGAGCTTCCTGGCAGCCTTGGCAAACTCGCTGCCTCTGGGGAGATGCGGGTGATGGAGATGAAGGCGGTTTGTGCAGGAGGCCACCCGTCATCCTGCTGAAGCTGCTGTCGGAGCCTGGAGCTGCAGCTGGTGGACGCCGGCTGGAGCAGGAAGCACGGCTGGGTGCACCCAGGGGAGAGGCTTCCGTCTGTGGAACTGAAGGGGAGACACCGAGGCGAGGACACGTGCCAGGTGGAGCCCTTGCTGATGGTCCAGCTCTTGTGCAGCAGGCTTCTGAGACTTTCTGGGCTTAGTTTATCAAATGACCAAAAGTACAAAAGAGCAACATAGTGTATTCTGGGTGATTAGGCTTCAGTAAGACTTAGTGAGGAGTCCAGGGAGACGGGCGCGTTTGTGTAGGTCAGAATGCCCGCTGTGCCACTGGCACTGTCCCTAGGGGAGTGCGATGCCGCCGAGGACGCGGATCACGGTCCTGCAGGCTCCTGATTCCTCAGGGCTGCTATCTCTTATGCCCTCTATGGTTCACCCACACGCTCTCCGTGGGCTCCTAACCTACGGTGCTGAACTTTCACTGGGAGTCCCAATTGCCTGGCCCACAGGGTTTGTTGGTCTAGAAGACACCCAGGCATGGGTGAGTTTTGTGAGATCCCTGGGTGACTCTAAAGTGAATCCTGGGTGGAGAACTGATATAAACCAAGGAAGGACAGAATCCCACCTGGTAGGTGGTAAACCATATACTTTTGGCTCTGAAATGCTTACTATCTGTATGTTTACTTTTATTTTACTTAACATTTACCTGGGTAGTTCTAACATGACAATGTCTAATCCTCTGGGAAGATCCTGCAGGTTGCCTAGCCTGACAGCCACTCCCTGCCTTGACCCCTCCTAGAACAGAAAGTGAGGAATGAGAGCATCTTGCAGGGGGTGGCCATGTGACAGAGCTGGTCAACAGAATGCAAGGCAGAGTCCGCTAGCACGTTTCTGGGAAGCCTTTTTTTTTTTCCTGTTAGAAGAGACGTGGAAGATGACTACCTCTTCCCTTTCTTCTTGCCTTCAGTGGAGATGTGGTACCTGGAACACACGCAGCTATCTTGCAACCTTGAGGGTAAGACTAGGAGAAAGGGAGAGACCCTGGATTAAGCAAGTCAGCCTCAGAAGTGATTTGCCTCTAAATGTTACAGGGGAAAAGCAAGCCTCTGTGTTTTAGACTTTCCATTTATATAGTTTTGGCTGTCCTGGATCTCCATTGCCATGCAGGGACTTCAGTTGCAGCGAGCAGGGGCTCCTCTTCAGTGTGGTGCTCAAGCTCAGTGTGGAGGCTGCTCTTGTTTCAGAGCCGGGGCTCCAGAGCACGCAGGCTTCAGCAGTTATGGCTCAGCTCATGGGCTTAGTTCCCCCAAGGCATGTGGAATCTTCCTGGGCCAGGGGCTGAACCCACGTCCCCTGCATTGGCAGATGGATTCTTAGCCACTGGACTACCAAGGACGTCTGAAAGCCTCTCTTTGTTTAAAGCACTAATAGGTTATCTGTTACTTATGCAAATATTTCTTACCAAATGCACTTTCAAATAGAACATCATGGTGAGAAGCTGACTAGGAGAGAGCCAAGAAGAAAACCACATTTCTCTACAGGACCTACCACAAGCCAGGCAGTGGGCTCTCACTGGTGTTATCGGAGGCAGTATCAGAGGCATTGGTCTCATTATTACCATTTCAGTTGAGAAAACTGGAGTTGAATAATTGTCCCTTGTTCAAACAACCAGTGAAGGACCAATTACCAAATAAGAATAAAATCTCCCGTGACTTTTATCTGTCTTTAGAGCTCTTACTCCTGTTGCTTGTCACAAGGAGATGCTCAGTCCATCACTGCAGAGGAGGATAGTTAATCCAGAGAGGCTGCTGCAGCCACAGGGAGATGTATCATGTACAGGTGTATTGTGTACAGGCGTGTCGCGTACAGGCGTGTCACGTACAGGTGTGTGGTGTACACGCGTGTTGCGTACAGGTGTGTCGTGTACAGGTGTGCCGTGTACAGGTGTATCATGTATAGGTGTATCAAAGTGTGTAGGTGTGTCATGTATGGTGTATTGTGTGTTGGTGTGTAGCAGTTAGGTATATCACATGTAAGTGTGTAGGACTTCACGGAGAGTGTGCTGTGTGCGGTATTCAGCCTTGAACCCTCGTCTCCCGAGCACACGGGACAACGATGGGGCAAGATGCAGGGCAGGCATCTTCCATCAGAGAGAGATGGACAGAGAGCAGGGAGGGAGGTAAAGCTCCAGGCAAGCTCTTTTTGAAGGGAACCTTGATTTTGGATGACAGAAAGATGGAAAATCCCCCAATGTGGGCCCTGAAATGAAAAGCAACAGTCCCCCTCCAGGTCTGAGCCAAGAGCAAGGGATCTGCGCGCTTAATAGCGAGAGCTGGAGCGCTGATATTGGAAACTCACTGGCAATTGTGCTGTTTAGCAGACACATTATAAAAACTCATGTGTTATAAATAGCGTGGACCCTCATCACTGATTGTGGGGTCCATCATTCCCTATTCACCCAGCACAAAGGTAAAAACCCTTTACCTCCAGGCACTGCTATGCATGGCCAGGTGGGCATGGACTGGAGGGGCTCTGAGAGGTGCCCACAAAGTGCCACCCTCAGTCTTCAGTTCTAACTGTGTGAGCTGGCACCACAGCGACCCCTCTCTGAGTTACAGCCACCAGCCTCGGCTCAGAGTTCCCTGTATCATTGATTCACACCTTCCCCGACTGGAAAGATCATTAAGAGAATTGGTTTACAAGGCTCTTGCTGAGTTGTTGGCTGTGGGGGAGAAAGTAAACAGACGCTAGATAGAGCTGTAACATATGATGTTCTATCCAGTGTTTAATGAGGCCAGTAAAAACAGGAAAGCAATATTAGCCGCAGATAAATGAACGCGCCTTGTGTAGAATCGAGAGTTGACTATTTTATTTGATTTAGCCCTAGAAATAGCAGATGTTGTCTCAATTACTGCAAAGTAGTTCTCACTAATCTCTTCATTGAATTCATCTTGTTGACTGAAATGGATTAAAAAGTTATTTCGTTTCCATGCTTGTGAGAGTCAAACAGTTTCATGCAGAAAATATAAAGAAGAGTTGAGACTTGAAATGACCAGTAATCCTATCACGAATAACAATTTATGACGACAGATAACGTTTACAAGTGCCTGGATGGCCTCCTTGGTGGTGCCAGTGGTAAAGAATCTGCCTGATAATTCAGGAGACGTGAGATGCAGTTTCAGTCCCTAGGTCAGGAAGATTCCCCTGCAGGAGGAAATGGCAACCCACCTCAGTATCTTGCCTGGAGAATCCCATGGACAGAGGAGCCTGGCAGGCTACAGTCCAGAGAGTCGCCAAGAGTCAGACACACCTGAAGTGACTTAGCATGTAGGTGCTATGCTCTCTGAGCCATTGCTCTATTAGCACACCACTCCTCTATGGACTGGGAACAGCTAGCAGCCATTTTCTTTTTCTTTTTAACTTTTTATTTTATATTGGAGTATTGCTGATAGAGGAGCTATCCCACGTTGAAGGTCAGGAACTGCGGCGGTAAGGACACACCCCACGTCAAGGTAAGGAGCAGTGGCTGTGCTTTGTTGGAGCAGCTGTGAAGAGATACCCCACTCCCAAGGTAAGAGAAACCCAAGTAAGATGGTAGGTGTTGGAAGAGGGCATCAGAGGGCAGACACACTGAAACCATACTCACAGAAAACTAGTCAATCTAATCACACTAGGACCACAGCCTTGTCTAACTCAATGAAACCAAGCCATGCCTGTGGGGCAACCCAAGACGGGCGGGTCATGGTGGAGAGGTCTGACAGAATGTGGTCCGCTGGAGAAGGGAATGGCAAGCCACTTCAGTATTCTTGCCTTGAGAACCCCATGAACAGTATGAAAAGGCAAAATGATAGGATACCAAAAGAGGAACTCGCCAGGTCAGTAGGTGCCCAATATGCTACTGGAGATCAGTGGAGAAATAACTCCAGAAAGAATGAAGTGATGAGGCCAAAGCAAAAACAATACCCAGTTGTGGATGTGACTGGTGATAGAAGCAAGGTCCAATGCTGTAAAGAGCAATACTGGATAGGAACCTGGAATGTCAGGTCCATGAATCAAGGCAAATTGGAAGTGGTCAAACAAGAGATGGCAAGGGTGAATGTCGACATTCTAGGAATCAGCGAACTAAAATGGACTGGAATGGGTGAATTTGACTCAGATGACCATTATATCTACTACTGTGGGCAGGAATCCCTCAGAAGAAACGGAGTAGCCATCATGGTCAATGGAAGAGTCTGAAATGCAGTACTTGGATGCAGTCTCAAAAA
>SJYQ01003423.1:323332-342655 GCA_006410935.1 Redunca redunca | reverse complement strand
TATCAATAACCTCAGATATGCAGATGACACCACCCTTATGGCAGAGAGTGAAGAGGAGCTAAAAAGCCTCTTGATGAAAGTGAAAGAGGAGAGTGAAAAAGTTGGCTTAAAGCTCAACATTCAGAAAACGAAGATCATGGTATCCCGTCCCATCACTTCATGGGAAATAGATGGGGAAACAGTGGAAACAGTGTCAGACTTTGTGTTTTTGGGGCTCCAAAATCACTGCAGATGGTGACTGCAGCCATGAAATTAAAAGACGCTTACTCCTTGGAAGAAAAGTTTTCACCAACCTAGATAGCATATTCAAAAGCAGAGATATTACTTTGCCAACTAAGGTCCATCTAGGCAAGGCTATGGTTTTTCCTGTGGTCATGTATGGATGTGAGAGTTGGACTGTGAAGAAGGCTGAGCACCGAAGAATTGATGCTTTTGAACTGTGGTGTTGGAGAAGACTCTTGAGAGTCCCTTGGACTGCAAGGAGATCCAACCAGTCCATTCTGAAGGAGATCAGCCCTGGGATTTCTTTGGAAGGAATGAAGCTAAAGGTGAAGCTCCAGTACTTTGGCCACCTCATGCGAAGAGTTGACTCATTGGAAAAGACTCTGATGCTGGGAGGGGTTGGGGGCAGGAGGAGAAGGGATGACAGAGGATGAGATGGCTGGATGGCATCAGACTCGATGGGCATTACTGACTCGATGGACGTGAGTCTGGGTGAACTCCGGGAGTTGGTGATGGACAGGGAGGCCTGGTGTGCTGCGATTCATGGGGTCACAGAGTTGGACACGACTGAGCAGCTGAACTGAACTGAACTGATTGCTGATTATCGGCTTCCCTGACAGCTCACTTGGTAAAGTATCTGTCTGCAATGCAGGAGACTCCAGTTCAATTCCTGAGTCGGAAAGATCTGCTGGAGAAGGGATAGGCTACCCACTCCAGTATTCTGGCCTAGAGAATTCCATGGACTGTATAGTCCATGGGTTTGCAAAGAGTCGGACATGACTGAGTAAATTTCACATAGCCTATTAACAATGTTCTGATAGTTTCAAGTGGACAGCAAAGGGATTCAGCCATGCATATACATGTATCCCCCAAACCCCCTCTCATCCAGGCTGCCACAGACATTGAGCAGAGTTCCATGTGCCATACAGGAAGTCCTTATTCTCTATTTTAAATATAGCAGTTTGTACATTTCCATCCCAAACTCCCTAATTATCCCCTCCCCCTGTACCCATAAGTTTGTTCTGGACACTTGTATCTGTTTGTTTTGTAAATTTCATTTGTATCATTTCTTTTCAGATTCTGCATATAAGGGATGCCATACATTGTTTCTCCTCCTCTGTCTGACATACTTCACTCAGTATGACAATTTCTAGGAACACCCATGTTGCTGCAGACTGCATCATTTCATTCTTTTTGATGGCTGAGTAATGTCCCATTGTATGTATGTACCACCTCTTCTCTCTCCATTTCTCTGTCAATGGTTGATGGATAGTTAGAGTGCTTCCGTGTCTTTGGTATTGTAAACAGTGCTGCAGTGAACATTCGGGTGCATGCACACTTTTGAATCTTGTTTTTCTCTGGGTATATCCCCAGGAGTAGGATTTCAGGGTCATATGGTAGCTCTATTTTTAGTTCGTTAAGCAGCAGCAGCAGCAGCAAGGAACCTCCATACTGTTCTCCATTGTGGCTGTACCAATTACATTCCCACCAACAGTGGAGGAGGGAACAACTAGCAACCACTTTCTTAATATGAGGAAACTGAGACACAAGAAGTTAAACGACTTCTCCAGGGTCTCACACTCCGAAGGGATGGAGTCAGGATTCATACCTGGCAGTCTGGCTCTGGAACCTGCATTTTAAGCCATGCAGCTCTAGTGTCTCTGAGGGAAACCACAAATAACATATGGTTTCCTTCTTCTGAAAATGTATATACACATAGCACGTATTTACAAATTCAGGACCTTGTCCCATATGCTGGTTTGCAGTGTGCTGTGTCATGGAACTTTACACATTGTTATTATAAGTAAAATTTTGATGTTGGTGTCGTTCAGTCACTCAGTCGTGTCTGACTCTTTGCCACCCCATGGACTGCAGCACGCCAGGCTTCCCCGTCTTTCATCATCTCCCGGAGTTTGCTCAAACCCATGTCCACTGAGTCGGTGATGCCATCCAACCATCTCATCCTCTGTCATCCCCTTCTCCTCCTGTCTTCAATCTTCCCCAGCACCAGGGTGTTTCCAGTGAGTTAGCTTTTTGCACCAGGTGAACAAAGGTGATTGGAGCTTCAGCTTCAGCATCAGTCCTTCCAATGAATATCCAGGGTTGATTTCATTTAAGGATTGACTGGTTTGATCTCCTTGCAGTCCAACGGACTCTCAAAAGTCTTCTCCAGCACCCTATGAAGGTGTACTGAAACATTTTAAAAATCAGTCTCCTTTAAAGTTCAGGCATTTATGTTCTTTTCAAGTGTTGGTTCATTTTATAAATCATGCTGAGATGAAAGCCAAATTTATACACACATCTCTGAAGAAACCCTTTGTTTCCTCTAGGTGAATTCCACAAGAAAAATTGTTGGGCAAAAAAGCATGAACAGTTTTAATCATCTCAAAGTTTGCGTGGATTTAGTGATGTGATTTGTTTTGATCATGATGATGAAATAAATGGGCCAGTTTCTAGTTTGTAGTTGTGATTGGAACTTGTTCTTGTCCCGGCTGAATGACAAAAATGCATTTGACAGGTTGGAAAATGACGCTGTGGCTTGAAGGCACCCCTAATCCATGGTAATGGGCTGTCCTTCTGGACCCCTCACAGGGTGCTGTGTTGCACCCCCCTTGCTTGTCTGCCGTCCCCTCTGGGCTGTCAGCAGGAGGAGAGTCAGTTCAGCAGGAGGTTGCTCAGGGCCACTGAGCATCCTCTTGTGACCAGTCACTTGGAGGCAGGTCCCTCGTCCTCACTTCCTCCCAGCACTGGTACAGATCTGAACGCTCTGGGCCAGAAAGGGCCATCCAAGGAGCACCCTCTGCCTCTAGTTTGCCTGCTGTCCTCACACTTAGCCTTCAAAACTCACCCCAGATGCCTTCTCATGGGATGGGAAACAGTTACGGCTAACAAGTGTGACGGCCTATCCAACCCTTGGAAACATCTTGAAAGCCGTATCCTTTGCTGTGATCCCATTTTACAGATGAGGAAGCTGGGGCACTGAGACGAGCCCACACTTCTACCAACAGAAGACTTGGGGTGTTTGAACCTATGTGTGCTGAGTTCACTTCCAGCCTGTGGCTTTTAGGAATGAACTTCAGTGATTCTGGTTAGAGTTAAGCTTAGGGGTCAGCACTTGCCTGGACTCCTCTAGAGTTTGTGTGACCCAGCCCTGAGCCACCCAGAGAGCTGGGGCTGGGTTTCCTGGCCATACCTCCAGCTTCAAGTGATGGATCCAGACGTCCTTGGGGAGGGGAGGAAGCCCAGTGGCCGCAGCAACCCTCAGGTTGTTGAGTGTCCAGATGGATTCCCTCTGGTAGCACTTTAGCCTCTTCCATCTGTGGCAATAATCTTACCTTGCTTCTTAAAAAGAGGACTTTTGTTTTCTTTGTTGTTTGGAGTAGAAGGGTGTCCACTGCATTGTCAGTTTCAAATAAGGAAATCCAAGGGTCCTCGTGTTTGAGCATTTGGCCACTTCTGAGCCCTTTCTGTGTGTCAGAACTTGTTCTTGGCGTGGAGAATCCAGACAAGACAGAGGGAAGGCTTGTCCCTCACGGGGCTCCCAGTTTAGTGGAGACACACTTGGGCATAACTTGTGTGCCACCCAGACCTGGACGATGGCTCTAGGGGCAAAACGCTCCAGGTGCGAGAAGGCATGGAGGTTCCAAGAGAAGTTATCTCTACCAGAGGCAGAGTGACTGAGAGAAAGCTTCTGGGGAGGATGCTTTTTGAGAAAAGAACCTTAACCAGAAATGTTAGAATGTTGTCAACAGGAATGTTATCTTATAGAACAAGCTGAAGGTCACGTGCTTGCTCAGTGGTCAGTCGTGTCTAACTCTTTGCGACCCTGTGGACTGTAGCCCACCAGACTCTTCTGTCCATGGGGTTTCCCAGGCAAGGATGCTGGAGTGGATTGCCGCTTCCTCCTCCAGGGGATGGATATACCCAACCCAGGGGTCGAACCTGCATCTCCTGTGGCTTCTGCATCGGTAGCTGGATTCTTTACCGCTAAGTCACCTGAGGGTCAGGAGGAAAGAAAAAGAGGAATGATTGGCAAGAAATTTACATCACAACTGAGCAGCTGTAAAAAGTGGGCTCATTTTAGATCCTTTTTGGCCAATTAGTGAAAAAGAAAATGAGGTAAATGGGAAATAGTAATAAAAAAAAAGATTGATTTCTCTCTCTCATGCCGGAAACATTTGCAAAGCTTGACATAATTTGTACTGATATTTTCCTGTGAAATGCATCAGGACAACACTTCTTAAAATAATTATGCTCTTAGCTGTCCCGTGCAGACTAGGAGATAGGATGCTGCACAGGAATCCGAGAACAGAGCCTCTGGGCTCTGAAGTCCCCAAGGGTCCCACTCCAGGGGAGGGGAGCAGCGCTTCTGCAGTGGGGTTCCCAGAGGCTAGCAGGTGAAGGAGAAGAGATTGGAGGTCTGCCCACAAGTGTTCTGTAAGCCCAGAAGCTGTTCTTAGAATTACATCTGGAGGGAGAGGGGTAAACCCCTACAGACAGTCAGCCCAGATGCTCCTCTCTGCCATGGGGACCCTTTCCCTGGGGCTGCCCCCAAAGTTCTGACGTTAGGAGCCCTTGCCAGGCATGGGAAAACAGGCAGAAGTTACAAGTCGAAGATGGTGCTCCCCTGCTTTCTCTACGCAGAGAATGTATTTTTGTCCTTTAGTCTGCACTGTGAAATAGGATGTTATCTACAGTTGAAAAGAAGTACAGAAAATGAACTTTTCTTCTGAGTCCAGTGGCAATGGCACGTATGGAGGGATGACACCGTTTCTTGAAAAAAAAGAAAAGCATACTTCCCTTGTTCTGTTCCTGGATTGAAGCCAGAATATGTGTGGCACTGGGACCCTCTGAGGATCCTGACTCAGCCCTGATCCTGCAAAGGGCTCTGTCTGTGACATTGCCCTGCAACCCTGAGGTGTTCTAGGGTCAATAATTTGCAAATTAAAAAGGGTTTCCATTTTTAAGTTGTCTTTGCAATAGTTTCAAACGGAGATGCTGGAATCTTTCAGATCAAAAGGCTTTAAAAAGTGCCTGCTGTTTTCACACTACTGGCTCAACTGAGTCCACTGGGTTGGACTCAATAATTCAAGCTTTAAGAATTCCATTTCTATGTTGTATGTTTAAACATTACAAAGCTCTGTCGTAAATCACTGGCCTCCTGTGGCAACCTCTTCCATTGATGAGAAACTCTGGTTATAAATCAGGATCAAACCAGACATGGTGGGCCATCCCCCACCCCTCGCTTTTAAGAAAGTTTATGAGATGTTTTAATTATAAGAAATAGCGCTCCTTGTAGACATGTTAAACAATAAAGATATAATGAATTTGTAAAAACCAACTATAATCCTGCCAATCAAAAAGCAGACCAACTGTTAATTCCATCTCTTTTTTAAAAACAGCATGGCTGTTGTTATGCTGTTCTCTATGTTGAACAAACAAGGCTGGACTAGCACCCATGTACACTGGTGTACTTTTACATATCTTTCCCCTAAGCAATTTTAACAGCTCGGCGCCACCACCATGTTTCAAGGTAGGTGCACGGACAATGCAGATTTTTCTTTCTCTGATGGTCTCACTTAAACTATCTTAATTATATGGTTTTGCTCAGCTGCTCAGTCATGTTCAGCTCTTTGCAACCCCACAGACTGCAGCACACCAGGCTTCTCTGTCTTTCACTATATCCCAGAGTTTGTTCAACTCATGTCCTTGGGGTCAATGATGTCATCCAGCCATCTCCTGCCTTCAATCTTTCCTAGCATCAGGATCTTTTCCAATGAGTCAGCTCTTCACATCAGATAGCCAAAGGATTGGAGCTTCAGCTTCAGCATCGGTCCTGCCAATGAATAGTCAGAGTTGATCTCCTTGCAGTCCAAGGGACTCTCAAGAGTCTTCTCCAGCACCCCAGTCTGAAAGCATCAGTGGTTGCTATGAGAAGAAGTAATCTTCGGGCAAGATCAAAATGCAGCCATCTCTGGGGGTGCACACATGGGATGGAGTAACTCAGTCTTCAGTTTGAAAGCATGATGTCAGAGTCTGCTGGGGCTGCCCTAACGTAATATCATACATGGTATGGCTTAACCAACAGATATTTATCTCCTCACACTCTGGAAACTGAGAAGTCCCAGATCAATTTGGTTTGGCCAATTTAGTTTCTGGCAAGAGCTCTCTTCCTGCCTTGCAGACTGCCACCTTCTCACCTTGTCCTCAAATGACAGCTCTCTGCTGTCTCTTCTTAGAAGGACATTAAGCCTATCAGGTTAGCACCCCACCCTTAAGACGTCATTTAACCTTAATTACCTCCTTAAGGTTCTATCTCCAAATATAATCGCATTGGGGTTTAGAGTTTCCATATATGAATTTTGAGTGGACACGATTCAGTCCATCCAGAACGCATACTATCCTGTCCTGAAGGTTGACAGGAGGGGACGCCACCACATGAGTCTTCAGCATCTTTCAGAACATGTCCTAAAGGAAATCAAGGCACTTTTCTTTCTAGGTGACCTAAGTTAGAGAACCATAGCCCAGTGCTTTTCAATTGGTGGAAATTTTGCCCCTAAGGGTATTTGGCAAAGAGACTTTTTTTTGGTTGTCATGACTGAAGAGAAGGGTGCTCCTGAGGCTGGTGAATCTGCTAAATGACCTGTAATGCACAGGACCGCTCCCCCTCCCCACAAAGGGGGAGCCAAGAATGATCAGATCCCAGACGCCAAGAACGCTCAAGCTAGGAAACCCTTCTTTCTTTATAGAAGGAAAAAGTAAAGATTTAGCACAGGGAGGAAAATGTCGAGAACTAACTTGCATTGATCACCCTGGACTTGCTCTGTGTTACATTCCTCATGGATTAATGAGAGCCATGTTCACTCGGCATGCTGGATCTTTGAAGGGGGTGTCATCCCCATTTACAGGTGACACACTTAGGCTCAGAGAGGTTAAGTGACTTGCCCAGAGTTGTACCGGTAACACAACCAAACAAAAACCTATCTTGTTTCAGAGCCCACACCACTTCCACTGGATGTTTCCTACAGGTGGTAGGAACTTGATCACTTCCTGAGAAAGTATGTTATATGAAGACCTCAGTAATCCAGAATCTGAAAATTTGACCAGGCCGAGGCTAATGTTTCCTATCGTATCATCTACTGAGGAAAGATTGGCCCTGTGTAGATAAGTCGTCCGGTGGCCACAGAGGACTCTTTCGGGGACTGCTATTTTTAAAGTGGTGGTTGTTGCTTAGCAGGACGTCAATGGCAACCGTGTCCCTGTAACTCAGCTGTGTCACCTGGAAAGTGCTAGCGTCCCAGCACCCTGCCTTCACCTGAGTCTGCTGTTAACGCCTTCAACCCATATTTACTGAGCACCTGCTTTGTGGCTGCTGTGCCCTGGGGCCTGGGGATAATCCTCATACGACCCACTGGAAAGGTTCGGAGTCTACTTAAGGTGAGACGTAAAAGTTTCGAGACCCTGTGTTGGCATGGGTTGAGATGCGTGTATCACCTGGTAGGTGGCAGGAGATGGCAGAGGGAACAGTGGGAGTCCCGTTGGGGGAATAAGCACAAGGAAAGCCTCCCTGAGGGATTGAAGCTGATCCAGGCTTGCTCCAGGGTGAGTGGAAGTTTATCAAGAGTGGCCCTGGGTAATAAGGACGCAGCTGACGGAGGAAGCAAAGGGGGTGAAGGCTTGCAACCAGAGACAGGGCTGTTCTTGGGGACATAACGTCAGATATGCAGATGACACCACCCTTATGGCAGAAAGTGTAGAGGAATTAAAAAGCCTCTTGATGAAAATGAAAGAGAAGAGCGAAAAAGTTGGCTTAAAGCTCAACATTCAGAAAATGAAGATCATGGCATCTGGTCCCGTCACTTCATGGGAAATAGATGGGGAAACAGTGTCAGACTTTATTTTCTGGGGCCCCAAAATCACTGCAGATGGTGACTGCAGCCACAAAATTAAAAGACGCTTACTCCTTAGAAGGAAAGTTGTGACCAATCTAGATAGCATACTAAAAAGCAGAGACATTACTTTGCTGACTAAGGTCCATCTAGTCAAGCCTATGGTTTTCCCAGAGATCATGTATGGATGTGAGAGTTGGACTGTGAAGAAAGCTGAGCGCTGAAGAATTGATGCTTTTGAACTGTGGTGCTGGAGAGGACTCTTGAGAGTCCCTTGGACTGCAAGGAGATCCAACAAGTCCATCCTAAAGGAGATCAGCCCTGGGTATTCTTTGGAAGGACTGATGCTAAAGCTGAAACTCCAGTACTTTGGCCACCTCATTGCAAAGAGTTGACTCACTGGAAAAGACCCTGATGCTGGGAGGGATTGAGGGCAGGAGGAGAAGGGGACGACAGAGGATGAGATGGCTGGATGGCATCACAGACTTGATGGACGTGAGTTTGAGTGAACTCCGGGAGTTGATGATGGACAGGGAGGCCTGGTGTGCTGTGATTCATGGGGTTGCAGAATTGGACACGACCGAGTGACTGAACTAAACTGAACTGGGCACTGCCCAGTGATGACTGTCAGAGACAGGTAAGATTTGATCAGAGCAGGAATGCTACAAGAAAGAGAGCAGGAGAGTCATAAGGTAGAGAGACATGGATATTAGAAGGTGAATGGAATTGCATTCAAGACCCATGTGGCCAAGTGACAAGTTATGTGACCAGCGAATTCCAGGGCTAAATTCCCCCCTTCCCATGCCTCAAGCTGCTGCTCACACATTTTATTTGGGCAGTAGAGCCCATCTTTGTTGCTAACGTTCCTGGGCAAAGGTCACCAGGGCACAGGAAGGGTCATAGGGAAGGAGGCAGGCTTCCTGCCTCTCTGTTTTCTCTGCTGACCATTTTGGAGAGGAGGGGCCCGTGCTAGTGTCTACCAGCTTCTCAAAGACTCCCTGAAGCTCCACCCTGGAGACAGGACATGCTGAGCTTCCCACCAGGCACAGGCTGTCTTTCTGACTAAGGCGCCGCTGGGGAAATTCCACTTCCTTCCTGGGGATGGTGCATATCTAGGGTCACAGTGATGTGAAGTCATTGAGAAGGTGCAGACCCACTCGGCACTGGTAGTTTTCATGGCATGAGCCTGGGCAGAGTATCTTCTCATGGGGAAGACTCCTGGGGTAGGGAGGGGAGGAGGCTGGGTACCCACCTGGGCTGTGTTGGGAGGCAGGGCTGTTAGAGCACCATATTCAATATTCAGGGCTGCCTTGCCATGGCTGTAAGCACCGGACGATCAGCTGGGTGAGGAGTGAGCAGAGTGAGAGAGCTGAGAAGCCATTCGGGTGAGTGGGTTGGGAGGGCTGGGAACCCGGGAAGAGCCTCGTCCTAAGTTGTGTCCCAGACCTTGGATTTCCCTGTGCATGTGATCAGGGGACACCCAAGAGTGTTGGGTGGTCAGTGACAAGGCCAGTTTGCACTTTAGAAAGGTTCCCTCTGGGGACAGTTGAGGAAATGCCTGGCTAGAAGAGGGGCAGAGATGATGTGACTGTCTCAGAGGTGATAAGGTTGGGACCGAGTAGAATCCAAGTGTCCCCAAGTGGGACAAGCAAGTGGATGTTGGTTCTGTCATGAGATGGAGAATTTGGAAATTCCCCAGGCTTGCTAGGGAAAGAATCAGGAGTTGGGGTTTGAAGATGCTGGGTGTGGAGAGCCAGGTCAGCCTCTGAAAATTCAGGTCTGATGCTCTGGAGGCCTGTGACAGGGTAGATGACAGAGTGGGTGAGTTGTGGGTGGCGGGGCAGTGACACCCTAGACATGGGAAGAGTGACAGAAGGCAGAGGACAGAATCTGGGCAGATCCCAGCTTCTAAGAAGCAGACGGAGGCAAGTGTTCCATGGAGGTGACTGGCAAGGGGCAGCCCACAAGGCCAAGGGGGAGAGAGGGTGCTACTACCTTTGAGAAGAGTTTGTTCCTTTTCATGGCAAAATTGAAGCTTGGAGAGTTAGATGATCACCTCTGGTCACCAGCTTTTCCGTGGAAGAGAAGCGAGGCCTTAGGGACAGATCTATCAACAAACCCCTCCGTTTAGATTTATCAGGCATGCTTGCAAGAGCAATGTTTACAAGAGTGATGGATTTGCTTCTTTTTCATACCATATTACTATGTATTTTTCCATTACAAAGAATATAAATACAATGCAGAAAATTTGGACAATAAAGGAAAGAGAAAATTATCAACCATAATCCTTTTGTTTTAAACCAGTTGCTGTTCGTATTTTGGTATAACTTTTATGATGGTGTTTCTTTTTTCTGATTTATAGTCCAAATTTCTAAACCTAATATTGTAACCAATGGTTCAGATTTTGCACAATCTCCATAATCATCCTTTTTTAATGGTCACATAACAATCCATCCTGTGAATGTGCCACTTAAATGAACATTATTCCAATTTTGAACACTTAGATTATTTCCCTTTTTGTCACGGCTGTTTTGTGTAATATTATTGCACTGTATTGAACACTTCTCTGAATTAAAGATTATTTCCTCATGAAAGTTTCACAGTCACTATTTTTATTGTTCTTAATACATATTGCCAAATTGCTTCATGAGAGGGCTGTACAAGTAATTATCCAGCAAATGTGTGACTGAAGATGTTTATTTTTTAATTCTGGATTTCTTCATGGGAATCACTCAGCTCAGTGAGATGGGAGTCAGAGGCAAGAATGCCACCTCTGGGCTGCAAAGTGGCTTCAGGGCAACATTTAAAGCAAGTTGGGAGTGAGACAAGCCCAACTTGATCTTTCAGCCCAAACTTCACTGATGCGTGGCAGAATTTGCAAAGGTATAGGAGAGGCCGAAAGGAGGGCCTCGGTAGGATTGGGGGATGGGTGAACGGGAGGAAGCAAGTGGAGGAAGAAATCCCGATGGTGTGTAACCAACAAGAAGGCGAGAGAGGGTGAGGTAGGCAGGAAGCAGACACGTGCAACCCCTCAAAGTCACCTTTGCCCCTTTTTAAACTCCTCGGAGGATTCACCACTGGAAACTGGACCCTTTGCATTCTTGGGGGACTCGTTTATGAGACTAGCTGAGGATCCCACCACATCCTCTAGGGAGCCATGAATTCTGAAGGCGCCTCTCACACTCTGCCCAGTGGCAGGTAGAGAGTGGGACCCTGCCAGCCCCGTGCATGGCTCTTGGGAGGGCTGAGCCTGGCTACTGCTAATGAGCGCCACGCTAGCGTCTTAGATATCAGGGCTGTGCGCACATGGCCAGCTGAAGGGGGCTAAATGCCACCCCTCCGTGTGCGCGTTCTCTTTTCTTTGGCCTCTTAGAGATCCTTGGAAAGATACTAGGAATAGAAGAGAGTTAAAGTGATGGGAAGGGGTTGTGCCCAGGTTTCAGTTGGAGATGCTGTATCAGCAAGACCTAAATCCTGCATCGCCTGGGAGAGAATGGGTGGTGACTTTCTGGTCCTTGTCACCTTCCTTGATCCACCAAGCAGGTATTAGTGGGTGGGAACTGCTTTCAGGTCCAGCTTGCCTTCTGTGTGTTTTTAAATCCCCAAAGGTTCAGAGAAGGCCTCTGCCTGCCCAGTGGAGTGAAGGAAAAAGCACCGGACAATTGCCACTTCCTCGGGAAGCCTTAAGACAACAAAGCGCTCATTAATAGAAGAAATATACTGAGGCAGACACCTTTATTATTGTTTAGTCTTTTGACAGGGCTGGAATGAAAAGAGTTATGTGATGGAGGCGGTGGGGGGCAGCCCTCCCTCCGTTTAACTTGCTGTGTGCTACAATCAGGTGTAATTACCTGTAAGTGTAATCACAGAGGAGACAAATGGCATTTGAAGCTGCGGTCTTAAAGAGGCAAGTTAATTTCCGACTTTGACCAGAACTATGTTAATTAGCCTCATGCTCCATCTTTCTCTGAATGCAGGTTTCTTGCCCAGCACTGAGCGTGGCCTGCCTCTCCTGCCCCTTTGAGTAATGAAAGGACATCGCGTGCCAGCCGAATCGGGGCCGCCGTATTAATAAGGCTACCTTCTTGTCCATTTATCATCAATTAAAGGTGCGCTAGTTTGTAAAGTAACCCCACCTTCGGCCCGGCCACCCAGAACTGCTCCTCATTTATTTTCTGCCTGGTTTCGGTTGGAGTTAGACCCACCTTGCAGCTCAGAGGTGACAGCTAGGATGAAAAAGTACACTAATTGAGACATCTCGAGGGAGAAATATAAGAAAACTGGAACGGTAATTAGAATGAGAGGATTTCAAGCTGGGTGAGGAAATCGAATCGAAGTGCATATCAGGGGCTGTTACAAATGGGGACGGGAGTACTTGGAGGGGGGACAAGAGAGAGGAGGAGCTCAGAGTAGAGTGTAGTCTTTTAACACTCCAGGGAGAGAGGGGGGAGTAAAGAAATGTCCTGGGTCAGGGGCAGAGGCTTTTAGGAAGGGCAGCCTGGCACGCAGGCTGGAAGACAAAGCTAGTAGGAAAACCTACCAGCACCTCTCCAGGTTTTACATGGACACTGACATTCTGGGCAGAGGGAAACGCTGCATCTCTGGTAGGGAACGTGGCTCTGAAATTAAAACACGATTTCAAGTGCTCCTGACCATTTGGGCAATAGTGGGGAAAGCAGCTTCAGGGATATTTCCTGTGATTTGGAAGTGAGCGCGTTCCTAGGCTTCTGTCCTGAGCATCTGCAGTTAGATGCCCTTAAAGTTGGGAGGTCTGCATAGGATTTGGAGGATGCAACGACGAGGCCAGAAAGTAGCAAAGACAGACATTTCCCTCCATGTCACGTTGGGTGGGGACACATTTTTTTGGGTCAGAGATTTGGATTCCAATTGATCATTTTCTTCCTGAAATATTAATTCCCAGAAACCAGATGCAAATGGGCCATCTTAAGAAATGATCCTCTAGGCATGAAGATAGTTTTGAGTGGCTGGTTCCCATGTTAGCTTAATAGATTACAAATCCCCAATCAATGCCTACCAGATGCATAAGCTCAGAGAACACAGCAGGGGGAATTTGGCCCAGTGTTCTCATCTAGCCGATAAAGCTTGAAGCCCAGGATGGAGTTCCATGGAAATGCATGGACCGTCCCTCCCGCACCTCCTGCCCCAGGCTGGAAAAGAGAGAAACTGTCTCATGGCCCAGCCCACACTGGGAACCTTGTCGAGTGTCTTGAAGACTCAGGTTGGACATTTTCAGCAACAGGGGTCTCAGAAGGCGCTGTTCGGTCATCGCACACCTGCACTTCTCTCTAGCGAGTGGAGGACCTGCATTGTCATATGCGTGCTTCAGGTGCGCGAGCAAAGTGGCTGTGACTTTCCCGCCTTGTGTCCAGCCCATGTGGGCTTAGCTCCTTTAACATTCTTGGGAGAACATAGCTTTGAGCTCCCCGCTTTCACCATCATCTTGGTGTAACTCCCAACCTAAACACTGGTGTGTGACCTGACTGGCACAGAAAGGGTCTATCAGCTCTTTTGTCACAAAACACATACCTCTTTTAATGCATTCTAAGAACATCTTGATTTCTTTGCCAGGTATATCACACTATACATCATTATCAATTTCTTTCCTTCCTTTGCTGCGCCGAGTCTTAGCTGTGGCCTGTCCAATCTTTGATCTTTGTTGCAGCATGAAGGATCTTTAGTCTATTCCCTTTAAGTTGAGCTGGGAACTAGGAATAGTGAGACGAGCAAGACAAACATGTCCCCTCCTGCACAGAGTTCTCAGTGAGGTCAGGAAGATCCAGGTGGGTGCAGGAATTGGTCATGTGGGTTAAGGAAGGAGAGGTCTGGGCAACAATGGGATTACGGGGTACGGGCTTGGATCAGGGTCAGTGGAGGTGGACACCCCCTGAGGAACAGATGTTCCAGCTGAGACCTGGAGGCAGTGCAGGCCTGCCTCTCAGGTGAAGAGGGGTGGTAATGAGGTGTGGCTTCCTGGAGGGGGACAGCATGTGCAAAGGCCCAGAGGTGATGAAGGGTGGGGTGTGCTGCATGAATCGTCCTGGGCAAAAGTGACTGGACCAAAAGGAGAGGGAGCTAGGATGAGGGCGAGTCCAGAGCCAGCCTGGCCCCAGGAGGGCCTGGAGTTCAGACAAGGGTTCTGCCTCCTGCTAAGGCCAGGGAGGCCGTTGTAAACAGGAAGACACACGATTAGACTTTCAGTTCGCTTACATGAGAAATCCTTGAGCCTTTTTCATATGTCCTCCTGGGAAAGCCTGTTCCTTCCCCCATTTCCCTCCTTAGGGAAAGTGTTTTCCTCCTTAGGATTGTGTCCTGGTTTTTTACATTCCCACGAAGAACTTCATATCCATCCATATTTTAGACTCTATTGTATGCAGTCACGACCATCTGTATGGACATTTATTTTTGGATTTTGGTTCTGTTCCCTTCATATATTTCCTCTCCCTCCCAGTTCAGTTCAGTTTTGCTAAGCAAAATTTCCTCCTCTGGCTGATTCAGGTCGATGAGGATTTTGAAGCAGACAGAGCCCCGTGACACTGCACTGTCTTCCGGACTGATGTAGATTCATTCGTGGGCACAAGCTGGGTCCCCATTGAAACGTCCCTTGAATTCGCCTGACGCCTTCCGCTTTCCATCATCTGTGAGGGTGCAGGGGGCCTTTGGGCACAGAACCCCCAGGGCCATCCCCGACAGTGTGGGGATCTCACCTGCAACTACTTAGCCCCCCTCACAGACCTTTTCCTGAGGGGCTTACGAGAAAGGTTAATTCCCATAAATCCTGTCTTAATATTGGCTGCAAAAGCAAGGGCCAGGCGACAGCCCCGTGGCCACCATCGGTAAAGTGAAGGGACCCTTCACCGGGAATGACTCTGAAACCTACAAAACACCCAGGGGCCAGAGTTTGACTTCCCTTCCAAACATTTTTAGAAGAGAATGTTAACACACTGATTCAGTTGTCAGACGACCCAAATGTTTATTTTGGTTTACGCCTGAGGCAATTTATTGTTGATGTTGCTAGGTCGTGTCCGACTCTTTGTGACTCCATGGACCGCAGCACGCCAGGCTTCCCTGTCCTTCACTATCTCTTGGAGCTTGTTCAGCTCATGTCTACTGAGTCGGTGATGCCATCCAACCCACTCATCCTCTGTTGCCCTCTCCTCCTCTTGCCTTCAACCTTTCCTTGACGCGAAACAATCTGGGGCTGTCTAATTATTACTCCAGAAAAGAGACAAAATTCCACTCAGCAAGTACTGTGGCCCTGAGTGCTGAGTGGGCTGGTTCTGTTGTGGACCCTGGGTCCCAGTCGAGTTCCCGTCCTCACGGGGCCTCCAGGACTGTCCCGGTGGCGCTGAGAACTCTGGCTTTTTGTCAGCCTGGTGGATATGTCTGCTAGGCTGCTTTGGACCTTGTGTTGCCATCCCCTCCCATGCAGCTCTGAGTTCGCATGAACGCTGCTTTTTTGGTGTTTTCTGCGCCCAGAATAGGGGATCCTTAGTCTCTCCCCCCACAGTTATACAGCAGTTGTCCGCAGACCCCAGGTGCCAAAAGATATTCCTGAAACATATGGTGTCTTGCTTCCCTCAGTGTGTACTTCCTGCCAATACCCGTCCTGTGTGTGTTAGTTGCTCATTGTGTCTGACTCTCTGCGACCCCACGAACTGTAGCCCGCCAGGCTCCCCTGTCCATGGGATTCCCCAGGCAAGAGTACTGGCGTGGTTTGCCATGCCCTTCTCCAGGGGATCTTCCTGACCCAGGGATTGAACCTGGTGTCTTGCATTGCAGGCAGATTCTTTACCATCTGAGCCTCCAGGGAAGACTAATACCTGTCCTGGCTCCTGTCTTCAGCTTGAAGGGCTTGCTCCCGGAGCTCTGCTAGAGCGCCAGAAGGCCCTTTGCCTAGACTGAGCCCCGGCTCCCTCCCAGGACGTGCACGCTCCCCTTGGCCAGTCTGGCCAAAGCACTGTACTGTTGCGATGTCACGGCTCCAGTCACCTCCCTCCACTGGCTTTTCAATCTTTGTCCTGGTGGCATCAGAAGATGGCTCTTTTACCCTTTTGTGCTTGTTTCAAGTGCACAACCCTTTTCTGAATTGCAACTGCCAATTAGCATGCCTTCCTGTTAATAACCACAGTAATGGCACGACGGATGTCACTGATGAGGCAGAAACAGTTATCAAGGCAGCATATTTGAGTGAGAATGGGTAATTTTATAAAGCCACAAAGACATGACTTTATGAAGGTTGAAAATTCAAAGCAAGCACCACTTGGATGGCATGGCATTGAATTAGCTAATTATAGTGTTTTATATCTGTGTTTGATCATTATTAAAAAAAAAAGTTTCTCCCTTCTTCCCAACACACACACAAAAGCAGATGAAATCCTATCAAACAAGTTTCTCTTTGAATTTAAAATTACTCTTGGGGCTGGGAGGTTTCTGAATCACAAATGAAAATTTGGACATCAAAGAGATTTTCCTCCTTCTTCTAAGGGAAGAGAGCTTTTTGTTACCAACTATATAAGAAGAGGGGAAAAAAGATATAGATTTGAAAGTAAATTTTCATCAAGGTAATGAGAGAGTGGAAACACAAAATTCTTATGTGTAGACAAATTTGAATGTTGCTTTAATGGGATAAAATGTAGCCCTAAGATAGAGACTGAGGCAAGAATAGCATTTAACATGTACATTACCATATGCAAAATAGATGGCCAGTGCGAGAGTTCAGTGCTTGAAGCAGGGCACCCAAAGCCGGTGCTCTGGGACAACCCAGAAGGACAGCCTGCAGAGGGAGGTGGAGGGGGGTTCAGGGTCCGAGGGTACACGTGTACCTGTGGCCGATTCATGTTGATGTATGGCAAAAACCAACACAATATTGTAAAGTGATTAGAGTTGTGTCCTGGCCCTCCCACCTCCAGACGCAGGCTGGTCACGGCAGCTGTCAGAATCCACACCAACAGAGGGGCTTCTGTGCAAGACAGAGAAGAGTGCTCCTGCCTGGGAGCCACCATACTGCTGTCCTGGGAAACACCTCCTCCAACAGTCACTCGCTGTGCAAATGTGCGTGGGTTTCCCAGGTGGCATTAGCGGTAAAGAACCCATCTGCTAATGCAGGAGATGTGAGAGATCCTGGTTCAGTCCCAGGGTTGGGAAGATCCCCTGGAGAAGGAAATGGCAACTCACTCCAGTATTCATGCCTGGAAAATCCCATGGACAGGGGAGCCTGGCAGGCTACAGTCCATGGGGTCGCAAAGCATGGGACACGACTGAAGTGTCTTAGCACATATATGTGTGTGTGTGTTATGTATTTGTGTGTGTGTGTGTGTGTATCTCAAAGAACAGTAAAATGTAAATACTGCATTGGGTTTTTTCCTTTTAATTTCTTAATTGGAATTTGTTTTTCACTGGAAAGGGAAGAAAATCATATATATATATATATATAAAACAAAAAAACCCATGCAGTACTTACATTTTAATGCTCCTTGAATTTCTGAGGTCGTTTAAAAATATGGTCTGGCTTTTCTCATGAGAATATGTTGCTTACTAAGTTAAATAGAATAGTTTAGTCAGGCAAGGTTTCCCATTTAATGATTGATTTTCATTTTCTTAGGTTATAAATTAAATTTTACGAGACATCGACATAGTTTTGGGCAGAAGTCTCCACCAAAGTGGAAGGCTAACAAAGATGTGATGAGCGGCTGGACCGGGCACGTCCCCTGGGCCAGGCTCCAACAGGACACAGGGGGAGCCGGGGGCAGTCCAGCTTAGGGTCCACCGGCCTTGGCTCTTTCTTCATCTGCTTCTTACTAAGGAGGGAAGGAGGGGAAGGAGGGAGGGTGGGAAGAATGATAAGGCTTGTGCTTCTCATCAGCCCGGTTTCCATTTCCTCCCTCTCTTGAGCTTCCTCCTTGTGGCCACAAGGGGGCAGGTGGGGCTGGAGGAGGACTACCCTCCCAAGCTTTCAGGTAGAGATGCTCCCTGAGTAATCCAGGTCTGCGCCACAGATTTCCAACTGCTTGGAGCCTAGGGGGCAGAAAGCCATTTAACTTTAGTGTATGTGCTGCTGGTGCTGATGCTAAGTCGAGTCAGTCGTGTCCGACTCTGTGCGACCCCATAGACGGAAGCCTACTAGGCTCCCCTGTCCCTGGGATTCTCCAGGCAAGAACACTGGAGTGGGTTGCCATTTCCTTCTCCAATGCATGAAAGTGAAAAGTGAAAGTGAAGTCGCTCAGTCGTGTCCGACTCTTCGAGACCCCATGGACCTCAGCCTACCAGGCTCCTCCGCCCATGGGATTTTCCAGGCAGGAGTACTGGAGTGGGGTGCCACTGATGCTCCCTGAGGAGGTGAGCTCCAGGTCTGCGCCACAGATTTCCAACTGCTTGGAGCCTAGGGGGCAGAAAGCCATTTAACTTTAGTGTATGTAGCTCCAGCCAGATAGAATCAGTTGTTCTAGCAGAAAGTCAGTCAGTCAGAAGAGCATACAGTTCAGCTCAGTTCATCTGCTCAGTTAGTTCCCACTCTTTGCGACCCCATGGACTGCAGCCCTCCAGGCCTCCCTGTCCATCACCAGCTCCCGGAGTCCACCCAAACCCATGTCCATCGAGTTGGTGATGCCATCCAACCATCTCATCCCCTTCTTCTCCCGCCCTCAATCTTTCCCAGAATCAGAGTCTTTTCCGATGGGTCGGTTCTTTGCATCAGGTGGCCAAAGTACTGATGCTTCAGCATCAGTCCTTCCAATGAATATTCAGGACTGATTTCCTTTAGGATTGACTGGTTGGCTCCCCTTGCAGTCTAAGAGACTCTCAAGAATCTTCTCCTACACCACAGTTCAAAGGTATCAATTCCTCAGTGCTCAGCTTTCTTTATGGTCCAACTGTCACACACAGGTACTCTTTACTACTTCCTTTACTACTGATGGCAAAAGGTATTTTTCTTTTCTATAATGAAAAGAGCATAATGAGTTATAAATTTCCTTCCTGTTTTATATTTTGAACTGGATCTGGGATTGAGTTTTGCTGTTGCTATCTTTTATTTAAATTAATTTTTATTGGAATATAGTTGATATACAATGTGTTAGTTTCTGCTGCACAGCCAAGTAAATCATACATCCACTCTTTTTTTGATTCTGTTCCCATGTAGGTCACTGCAGAATAGTGAATAGAGTTCCCTGTGCTGTGTAGTATGTTCTTATTAGTT
>SJYQ01003423.1:291838-323288 GCA_006410935.1 Redunca redunca | reverse complement strand
TGTGTGTGTGTGTGTGTATCTCAAAGAACAGTAAAATGTAAATACTGCATTGGGTTTTTTCCTTTTAATTTCTTAATTGGAATTTGTTTTTCACTGGAAAGGGAAGAAAATCATATACATATATATATATAAAACAAAAAAACCCATGCAGTACTTACATTTTAATGCTCCTTGAATTTCTGAGGTCGTTTAAAAATATGGTCTGGCTTTTCTCATGAGAATATGTTGCTTACTAAGTTAAATAGAATAGTTTAGTCAGGCAAGGTTTCCCATTTAATGATTGATTTTCATTTTCTTAGGTTATAAATTAAATTTTACGAGACATCGACATAGTTTTGGGCAGAAGTCTCCACCAAAGTGGAAGGCTAACAAAGATGTGATGAGCGGCTGGACCGGGCACGTCCCCTGGGCCAGGCTCCAACAGGACACAGGGGGAGCCGGGGGCAGTCCAGCTTAGGGTCCACCGGCCTTGGCTCTTTCTTCATCTGCTTCTTACTAAGGAGGGAAGGAGGGGAAGGAGGGAGGGTGGGAAGAATGATAAGGCTTGTGCTTCTCATCAGCCCGGTTTCCATTTCCTCCCTCTCTTGAGCTTCCTCCTTGTGGCCACAAGGGGGCAGGTGGGGCTGGAGGAGGACTACCCTCCCCAGCTTTCAGGTAGAGATGCTCCCTGAGTAATCCAGGTCTGCACCACAGATTTCCAACTGCTTCGAGCCTAGGGGGCAGAAAGCCATTTAACTTTATGTAGCTCCAGCCAAATAGAATCAGTTGTTCTAGCAGAAAGTCAGTCAGTCAGAAGTGCGTACAGTTCAGCTCAGTTCATCTGCTCAGTTAGTTCCCACTCTTCGCCACCCCATGGACTGCAGCCCACCAGGCCTCCCTGTCCATCACCAACTCCCGGAGTCCACCCAAACCCATGTCCATCGAGTCGGTGATGCCATCCAACCATCTCATCCTCTGTCGTCCCCTTCTTCTCCGGCCCTCAATCTTTCCCAGAATCGGAGTCTTTTCTGATGGGTCGGTTCTTTGCATCAGGTGGCCAAAGTACCTTCCAATGAATATTCAGGACTGATTTCCTTTAGGATTGACTGGTTGGCTCCCCTTGCAGTCTAAGAGACTCTCAAGAATCTTCTCCTACACCACAGTTCAAAGGTATCAATTCCTCAGTGCTCAGCTTTCTTTATGGTCCAACTGTCACACACAGGTACTCTTTACTACTTCCTTTACTACTGATGGCAAAAGGTATTTTTCTTTTCTATAATGAAAAGAGCATAATGAGTTATAAATTTCCTTCCTGTTTTATATTTTGAACTGGATCTGGGATTGAGTTTTGCTGTTGCTATCTTTTATTTAAATTAATTTTTATTGGAATATAGTTGATATACAATGTGTTAGTTTCTGCTGCACAGCCAAGTAAATCACACAGCCACTCTTTTTTTGATTCTGTTCCCATGTAGGTCACTGCAGAATAGTGAATAGAGTTCCCTGTGCTGTGTAGTATGTTCTTATTAGTTATCTATTTTCTATTTAGTAGTGTATTGATGTCAGTCCCAGCCTCCCAATTTATCCCTCCTTCCCATTCACGCTTGGTAACTGCGAGTCTGTTTTCTCCATCTGTAACTCCATTTCTGCTTTGTAAATAGGTTCCTTTGTGCCCTCATTTTTCAGAGTGCGCAGATGAGTGGTATCCTGTGATATCTGTCTTCTCCGTCTGACTTGCTTCATGCTGCGTGGCAGTCTCTAGGCCTGTCTGTGTTACTGCAGGTGGCATTGTCTTGCTCCTTTTTACTGCTAAACGGTATCGTCTGTATGTGCCGCGCCTCCTTGGTCCATTTCTCCATCAGTGACCTTTCAGGCTGCTTTTGTGTCCTGGCTCCTGTACACTGGGCTGCAGTGAACCCTGGGGCACGCGTCTCCTTTCACGTTATGGTTTTCTCCAGATGTATGTTTAAGGGTGGGATTGCGGGACCACACGGCAGCTTCACTTTTAGTTTCTAAAGGAAACTCCATACCGTCCTCCGTAGTGGCTCTATCATTTTGCACTCCCGCCAGCAGCACATGAAGTTTCCCTTTTCTCCACACTCTCCAGCGTTTATCGTTTGTAGATTTTTTGATGGTGGCCATTCTGACTGGTGTGAGGTGATAGCTCATTGTAGTTTTGATTTGCATTTTTCTAGACTTTTCTTTGTATTCGATAATGTGCGGGAACAGTCTCACGCAGGCTCACGAAAGCCAGCTGTGCACGTCTCTCTTCAACTCGGTGTTCAGTGATGTCGTAGGTCATAGTTTGAAATAAGACATTGTGTTCATGCTTGCATCGTGGAAACTGGCCAAATTTCTGACAAATCTGCAAGCAAATTTCCTGTAAAACTTCAAGTCTAGACTTTCTATCCCTGAAAACTGGTGCTTAAACTTTTACCAACACACTATCTCTTGTATTTAGTCTTGAGTGGGCAAGTATGATGATCCTTTCTCAGTGGTAGAAACCAAACCAAACAAACAACCCCGTTCCCCCCCACCAGAAAAAAACCAGACTAAAAAATAAAACCTTCCACTTAGGACTCCCCAGGTGGCACTGTGGTAAAACAGTCTGCCTGCTAATGCAGGAGACACGAGAGACACGGTTTGATCCCTGGGTTGGGAAGATCTCCTGGAGAAGGAAATGACAACCCACTATTCCAGTGTTCTTGCCTGGAAAATTCCATGGACAGAAGACCCTGGTGGGCTACAGTCCATAGGGTCACAGAGTCAGGCGTGACTGAGCATGCACCCCTTTCTATCCGTGTAAGGTCCTAGCCGTAAAACTGTTTCTTGCCCTTCCTAGGGTAGAGGGCTTGATTCTACCATTCCTCCAGCAGCAAGGGAATTTTGGCTGTGCTTTGGAAAGAGTTTTTTATCTTTTCTCCCAAAGCAGAAAATCTTGCTTCTATTTATCTCCCAGAACTATGGATCTTTGTCTGTGCGCTTGTGAGTCAAGGGCCTTATGCCCCTTTCCCCGTGGCTGAGGTTTTTGATTCACAGGAGGGGAAGGTGTGAGAATGAAGATGAGGCTTCCTACCTGTCTTCTTGCTTCCATGGATCACCTCCGGATGCCTGTGCCCCTGCATGCTCCTGAGGGAGTTTTTCCCCAGGTCTCCTGTCCAACACCCAGTCTTTCTCATCAGAAGCTAGTGGAGAAGAGGCATGAGCACCTGCAAAGTTCCTTTATGGCTGAAGCCCCCAGCCATTCCACAGTGACCTACTTGTCCATACTTGCCTTTAAGAGTTCATTAAAATTTATTTTATCCAGTTTCCTTCCTTCCGGCTTGTGTGGTGCCCACTTCTTTTCTCCAGGTACTGTCAAATATGAACAGTTCACATGTCCCATATTCCTTGTAAGGACCAGTCACCATGAAAAATGGATCACTTGGTTGCCTAGTGACTACAGCTTAATGATGGGTTCAAGAAATAAGTCATGCTTTTGTAGATTATTCAAATTTCCCTTGTTATTAATGTGGGAGTAATATTCTTTGCAGTTTTCTAAGCCCTAACAGATATCCTTAAACTTGTTTTTCTCAAAAATATTTACAGTTTTTAAGGCATAATTTATGTATAATAAAATGCATATATTTAAAGAATATAATTGGACAAGTTTGACATATGTGAAATAATCCTCATATCAACATAATGACCATATTAGTGAAGTTTCCTTGAATCCTCTGTTAAAGTATCTCTCCCTACCCTCACCTTAACCCCATACCCTAGCAATAACTGATCTATTTTCTGATCTTAAATAGTTTTTTGGTGAAAAAGCAGATTGCAGACTTTACATTTTAGGGTCACAGTTGACCAGTTATAGCTAAACAGAGACAAATTATAACATGGTCCTGTTGCTCTTGACCAATAAATACTTCACAGTATACATGATTCATCGTGAGTTAGATATGATTTTGGGTGACCTGAATATAGCTCTGCTCTACTCAATAAGATGAGTCTTCTGTCCAGGGGCTTGGATATTAGATTATATTACTTCGCTATAAACATTTCTAAATGCTTCCTCTCAATTTCTAGAATTATCATGGGTCAGTAATAAACAGTTTATGGATTACATTGTCAATAGATTATACATTGAGTAGCACTGCTGTAGAATTTCAAGTCTGTATTTTGCTGATTTCATTTTTGTAATATCATTTTTTAACAGTAGAAGTACTGTAGCCAGTCCCCACACCCCTGCCAAACTGATAATCCCAGAGGCTTGATTTGATTTGAATTTGTTCATCAAAAGTATTTTTTCAGTGGTAATGTGTATTTCCATCAGGGCTTATAGAACGACTGGTTGTCTCTCTTTCTGTGATTTTATCAGGTCACTAATGATTGCTACTTAGATCTATGAGTTCATTAGAAGTTGAAAAATTATGTCTTTATAATTTTGTTGTTGAAATTTTTTTTAGCAGGTTGAGTACCTCTGTAAAAGGGTACTTCCCCTATCAATTATTAGACTAACTTTCCATATATTCATTTGGAAAGTTGGATAAACACCTGATCCTTTCCTTTTATTTCCTAAGTTTGAAAACAATGATTTAATGAAGAAACATCCTCCAAAGATGGCCAGTAAGTTTTAAAGAAAGAATTATTATTATGAACTCATATTAATGCATTTGGTAGGTTATAATTCATTGCACCTATTCTTAGTCTCAAATTGTATCTCCTTCGGTTAGTGGAAGGTCCTTAAGCTGGTTTCTGAATCCTTTGACAGAATTCTGTTGGTATTTCAGTGGGTTTTTTTTTAACTTTCTGATACAGAAAGTTCTAGATTCATTTTGTCCATTTCCTGCTCCAGACTTGGTATTAGGACCCTGGTTTATTTTTTAATGGAAAATGACATTTAGAGACCACAATCGGGATGCTAAGCGACCTACATTAATAATGATTAGGGCATCTAAAATAATTTTAATGGAAAGTTAATCACTTTCCAGCTGACAGACAATGACTGCTCAATTTTTAACTTCAATTCTTTACACATACCCCTTAGTTGCTGAAAGTCTGTTTTCAGACTTGGTGAGATCAGAAGAAATCAGCAAAGTAACACATGGTGTCCATACCAGCACAGGAATGCTCATAGGTTCCCAGGTCATGCTAATCATTTAATGGGTGGGGAGAGGTATGTGGTAGGAACTCAAACCAATAATCCTAATGCAGACTCTAAACCTGAATCTGGAAACAAGGGGACAAGAATAGATTCTTCTCAATATGAATCAACCACTGCTGAGACTGATAAAATGAGTTTTATCCTCTTACCTAGTCTTCTGTAGCCAAGTCCCAAGGCTTTTCCAGATTCCATAAGATTTCCTGATCTGAGGAAGCGAAACTAGAATCTGTCACTGACTTAAATAAACATTGCTGTCGAGTAAATTACCATCCATTAACCACGGAGCCTTGACATCTCCATGGGCAAAGCGAAAAACTACAAGTCCGTTGACAAGGTTCTGCTGTTCAAAGTGAAGTGCACAAACAGATCATAAAAACAAATTTAAAAAGGAGGCGGTATAAGTAGAATCCCACAGAAGGCTATTTTCTGTTGCTTTTTGGGAATAAGAGAGTGAATGCAGTTGTGGGCAGAGCAATGATTTCATAATGAAATGTTCACAGGTGGTGTTAGAAAACCACATGACTGCCTATTCCTGTGTATGAGTTTGGCACATTTGCATGAAGAAAGATGTTTCTCCGCCTAAACCATGACAATAAATGAGAAAAATGATATTTACTTTACTGGAATGAAAGTATTATTTCCTCTGCAAAAAACATTGTGAAAACCATCATTAATTGTAATTTAATAAATAAATAATGTAACAATGAAAAGAAATTAAGGAGTAAACATTAAAAAATAAAAATTCTATATCTCCCGCTCAGAGAAATGCAATACATTTTATTTAATGAATGCCTTACGTACCTGAGTGTGTTGTTCTTAGCAACGCCCTCTTTCAACAGACTGGAATTTCCCAGCCCTGGTTCTTGTCTCTTTCCACTCCACAGTTTTTTTCTCCAGTGATATTATCCAGTTCTCTGGCTTTGAATACCTTCTATATGCTTTTGAATCTTAACGTCATACTCATAGCCTTAAGTGAAGTGAAGTGAAGGTGTTAGTCTCTCAGTTGTATCTGACTCTTTGCAACCCTATGTACTGTAGCCCTGCCAGGCTCCTCTGCACAGGGAATTCTCCAGGCAAGAATACTAGAGTGGGTAGCCATTTCCTTCTCTAGGTGATCTTCCTGACCCAGGGACTGAATCCAGGGCTCCTGCATTGCAGGCAGATTCTTTGATCTGAGCCACCAGGGAAACCCCCCAGACTAATATAACCATTGGCCTATTCAACATGCTAAATCTTCCCCACTGTAGTCTTCTCTGCAGCCTGAAATTGTACCACCATCAACCTGGTTGTTGGGCCAGAGATCTTGGAGTTATCATTAGCTCTTACTTCTTCTTCAAGTTACACAGGACCAGTGAGCAAATCCTGCTATTTCTTATCACCTCTACCCCTGCTGTTTTCCAAACGACCACTACTTTAGCCAAGATTTCTACAGTAGTGTCTGAATCCATGTCATAGCCTTTTACCTCGTTGATCATCTGCTGTATTCCAGACACTGTGCATGGCGGGCTCCCCACTCTTGGGGATTCACTTTCAATGGAGGAGGCAGACATGGAAACAGGCAGCTACGTAATCATGAGGTATGCACTAAAGTCCCTTGGGCTGCAAGGAGATCCAACCAGTCCATCCTGAAGGAAATCAGTCCTGAATATTCATTGGAAGGACTGATGCTGAAGCTGAAACTCCAATGCTTTGGCCACCTGATTGGAAGAACTGACTCATTTGAAAAGACCCTGATGCTGGGAAAGATTGAAGGCAGGAGAAGGGGATGATAGAGCATGAGATGATTGGATGGCATCACTGACTCAGTGGACATGAGTTTGAGCAAGCTCCGGGAGTTGGTGACGGACAGGGAAGCCTGGTGTGCTGCAGTCCATGGGGTCTCAAAGAATCTGATACAACTGAGTGAATGAACTGAACTGACTGATGCACTTAGGGAAAGTACAGTAAAAGGAAAGCAACTAACTGTGGCCGTTGCTGAGGAATATTTGAACTGTGACCCCAAAGATGGCTTTGCTGGTGGCTCAGCTGGTAAAGAATCCACCGGCAATGAATGAGACCTGGGTTTGACCCCTGAGCTGGGAAGATAACCCGGAGAAAGGCATGGCAATGCACTCCAGTATTCTTGCCTGGAGAATCCCATGGACAGAGGAGCCTGGTGGGCTACAGCCCTTGGGGTCTCAAAGCGCTGGATATGACTGAGTGACCAACACTTTCACTTTTACTTTTTCCCCCAAAGATGGGTATGAATTTTTGAAGTGTCACTTTTTTTGGCCTAAAAGTTTGTTTGGGTTTTTCTGTACCATCGTAGGAAAAAACCAGAAAAAAAAATATATTTTTTGCCAATCCAATATATGAGTGGGAGAAACTTATTCAAAACAGATTTAATGGTAAGTATAAGACTTATAGAAGCACATGGTATCTTCAGTAGTACTCCTGGTAGTTGAAAGTTCTCTGGGAAGTTCACATATATGGACAGTTTTAAGGGAATCCTTTCCCAGATTTTCCACTTTCAGATATGTGCTTTCCTGGAAACGTTCTGCCTAAGATGTCCATACATGCAATAACCCTTCTTCACTTTCCAGTGGCAAGACATATCTCTCACCCCTTCCAGATCTCACTTTGATGAGTTGCTCTCTGCTAGGATGTTAAAACCCCAAGGGTGTCAAATAAAGGGATAAATAGAAATGATCAGGCTATAATAACACACAGTGCTCCTAGGTTGCCCTTGTTTTATACACATTTTTACTGAAGGTGTTAGAAACAGGGTTTGAAAATTTTCAGTTCAGTTCAGTCGCTCAGTGGTGTCTGACTCTTTGCGACCCCATGAATCGCAGCATGCCAGGCCTCCCTGTCCATCACCAACTCCCAGAGTTCACCCAAACTCATGTGTATCGAGTCGGTGATGCCATTCAACCATCTCATCCTCTGTTGCCCTTTCTCTTCCTGCCCCCAATCCCTCCCAGCATCAGAGTCTTTTCCAATGAGTCAACTGTTTGCATCAGGTGGCCAAAGTACTGGAGTTTCAGCTTTAGCATCAGTCCTTCCAAAGAACATCCAGGACTGATCTCCTTTAGAATGCACTGGTTGGATCTCCTTGCAGTCCAAGGGACTCTCAAGAGTCTTCTCCAATACCGTAAGCATCTTTTAATTCAGGAGTTGTATTAAATAGCAATGGTATTCTTCTAAAAACAATGTTCTGTGAACAACCAGAATTTTTTCAAGAGTCATTGACGAAAACTAATGTATATTTTCAAGCTTACTTTTGGATGTAATGGCCTTTATTCAATAAGTTAACTAAAAACTGTATTTAGGCATATAATTACATAAATACTCCAATTCCAGTTGCTCTTCTTCCTGTAAATCATGTATAAGAGACCCATGTGCAGAAACTGACACTTTGTTGTAAAGAAGCAGCTGGGATTTGAATCAAAACCCACTTGACCATGAAGGCCCTGCTCTTGGCCTCATGAATGTGACTTCTGATGGGTCTGTGGGTTCTTTGGGGCTTCCCAGGTAGCACAGTGGTGAAGAATCCTCCTTCCAATGCAGGAGATGTAGTAGATTCGGGCTTTCCCTGGGTCGGGAAGATCCCCTGGAGAAGGGAATGGCAACCCACTGCAGTATTCTTGCCTGGACAGTCCTGTGGACAGAGGAGCCCGGTGTGCCACAGTCCATGGGGTTGCAAAGAGTCGGATGTGACTGATCAACTGTGCACGGGGGTTCTCTCCCCATCTGGGGAGTGTGCTTCTGGCCAACAGCCAGTGATGGTGGTGGATGGAGGAAGGGCCGGGGCCCAGCACTCTGTTCTTGGTCCATAAAGGTTGGTTCTGTCATCTGTCAAATGAGGCTGGTGACGCCACTGTTTCTAGGTTAGTCTTGGGAGCAGACAGGATTTTGTCAAGAACAAAAAAGTTCTCAGGTAGGATTGATGATTTCAATGCTTGAAAATGATGGTCTACCCAAACTCTTCCCAGTGGCCTCTCCTGATTTGTGAATTGTTTCCCATATGAAGGCACATCTGAAAAAAGAGTATACTTCTTTTAGGATGTCTGCACTCACAGCTTCCTTTTCTTTGCATTTTGACAGTTGGATTCAAGTATTTGGGGCCCTAAGAAGGAAGGAAGGGCAGAGAGAACTGGTAACCTCCCCTCTGGAAACCCAGGTTTGAGTAGCCCTGGAGTTAAGTCCGTGTTCTATTCTGGTCTGGCTACAAGGCATTTTCTGCATTCCTCCTTAAATTTAGCAGGGAAATGGAGGCAGACGGACCACAGACCATTATTGAGTGGAAGACTAAGTTTGCTCCTCCAGCCCCAACATTGGCATCAAAGTCTGATGGGTGGGATGCTGGCTCTTCCTTCTGCTGACCCTGGATCTGTCCTGGAGGATGAAGCAAGTTCCGCTCAAGGCAGGGAGATTCCCCTAAGGAAAGTGCTAGGTTCTAGTTGTGAAAGTGATTGATGTCCTTCTAGATCCCACAGGCTTCTGCTGTCATTTCCAAGCAGAAAAAAGTGCAAGTGTGTGGGGGGAATTGTGTGAAAAAGGCATTTTTCTTTATTTTGTCCAAATGGGGAGGAGAGAAAGGGGGGAAAAATGTGAGAGTAAATACTGGGCTTTTGTGATAAATAGACTGCTTAGATTTGAACAGTGAAGGGGCTCTTCTTCAAGAAAGAATTGTTTGGCAATTCATTCATTCACTGAGCAGATGCTGAGACCTTATTATCTGCTGGACCCTGTGCTGCCTTTGGAATAAACCAAGATGGATAAAATTGAGTGCCCCCCATGTGTGGTTCATAATCTTGTGGCAAACACATATGTTTAAACAAAAAAAAATATGACAATGCCACTTGAGATATGATGTAGGGAATGTGGGAATACTGCAGGAATGAAGGGCCCGTTTCTGGGCTGTTTAAAGGGAAAAGGATGGGCTTTACAAACAGTAACATTTTAAAAATTTGCTAATATTTTATTGAGGAGCAATGAATTTTAAATATCTGAAAATATCAGTATTTACATAACACTTTAAAAAGCTTTTTGTTGTGAAATTTTTCAAATACACCCACGCTTTTGATACTCATTTTGATAAACTCTCTTGTGTCTGGGCAAGCAACGCTCTTGCTTTAATAATTATTACAATTACAAAAAAATGAAGACAGTGAGATTTGGGCCAGATTTTCAGAGAAGCATTTAGCATCAGGGCAAGAAGACTGGCTGGGAGTGGGCTTCATGGGTCTGTAAGCTTGCTCCCCTACCTCTCAGCTTTGTGACCCTGGCCATGCCCACATTTGTCAATGAGCATCATAGCATTGTAGTGGTGTTGTGAGCTTTAAATGAGATGTGCCTGCAAACAAAATGCTTACTGCACTGTGGTGGACAAAGCAAATCACCAACAAAGATGTGATCTGTTGCTATGATCCTGGCTATTGTTTCTGTTGAAGGATAAGTAGGAATCTGTCACCCAGGGAGAAGGGGGAGGGCAGATGAACTGATCATCCAGAGAAACAAAGTTTAAGAGGCTGGATGGAGGCTCCACAGATTAAAGCAGAGGTGGGGGTAGGGGTCAAAATTCCCTCTATGACAAGAGACTTGATCTTCTTTGGTTTTGGTTTGTATTTAGGGGTAGAGTGGGAGCGGTTATGCCTCCCCAGGGGCATTTAAAAAATTAAGGAGAGGATGATTTGATTCAAATTATTTTGAAGATGATGTGATTAAAGACCCATTCTTAGGAGGTGCCCCTGAGATGAAGGATGGACTAATTGCGGGTGTTCAGAGTTGATTTGATTTGATAGATGCATCTTTTTTTTTTTAGATGTTGGTTGATTCAGAAGGTTTTAGGCATGAACTGTGGTAGCACTGGTGCTGTGGGCTTCATGGGATTGTAATGAAGTTAACCTGAAATCTCCTTTCCTTATCTTACTTTTAAGTCAGGTTTTTATTAAGCCAGTGGCTCTCACCTACAGTTGTACGTTAGAATCACCTTGTTGTTTAATCGCTAAGTCATGTCTGACTCTTTGCTACCCCATGGACTGCAGCACACCAGGCTCCTCTGTCCTTCACTCTCTCCTGGAGTTTGCTCGATTTCATGTCCATTGAGTCAGTGATGCTATCTAACCATCTCACCCTTTGCCGCCCTCTTCTCCTTTTGCTCTCAATCTTTCCCAGCATCAGGGTATTTTCCAGTGAGTTGGCTAGATAAACAAAAGTACCCCTAAAGACCTTGTTTAACCTGACTAGTGGGATGCCCCTGGCCCTAATATTTTGCAAAAGCACCCTTCCCCTGCCAAGTCATCCTAAGGCACCGTCAACATTTATCGTCAATGTCTTGGAGAGTCCCAGGCTCATTGATGGTGTGAGTTAACATGACCTTGACTCCACCTATTAGGCCTTCTTTGTAGAGGTACAGCTGCCTCAGTGATAATATGCCAGGATGCTTCCTTTCCTGCAAAGTCCCTTCCATGAGGAAAAGCATCTTCTTAGTAAATGCATTATATTGGGAAGCCACTTCCGGCTCATCTGAGCTAATAGTTTCCCTTCATCCAACCCACCCCCTAGAACTTGGGCTTGGATGCCAAGAGGAATCGTTTTTGGGCTTTTGGGTGTGATTTCATAGTAGCACCTATTTTGCCTTTGGTCTTGCTCTCTGTCTCTCCTAGCCCTGCCCAACTTCTCACCCAGGGGCTCGGCAACTCTGCCTTTAGAGCCTTGATCCTTGGAAATGCCTGGAAGAAATCACCTTGTTCTGCTGTGACACTTTGAGCAGGAAACCTGCCTTTCTCAGCCCTGTTGGCAGACTCTCTCCTACCCCTGAGTTTGGCCCACATCCCACTCCCAGGTGTGATCACTGACACTGTCTTTTTAGAAAAGGCCTGAGGTAAGTCAGCTGTTGAATTGGTTCAAACGTGTTCTTTTGAGGGACATGAAATAGTGCCTGCTCCCCAATAAAAGGTTAAATGTATATGAATACTTTTTGCCAAAAGCAAGATGATTGGACTTGCAGAGGGGGAGGCAAGACATTTTGATCTTCTGCTGAGCATCCTTGGGCAATTCTGACTTCTGGACTGAATTCTGGGCAGGTTAGCTCACATCAAGGGCAGTGCCAGGGCTTGAAGGTTACAAGTGTTGTTGTTAAAACCAATACAGTAATGTAAAGTAAACTAAAGTTAAAATAANCAGTGCCAGGGCTTGAAGGTTACAAGTGTTGTTGTAAAGACTTCCAACCTTAAGAACCATTGCTGCACAGATGGGGACATTTGAATGGCTCAGTGCACTGTGATTGGGGGGAAGAGAAAAGGTCAAATAATAGGAGAGACAAATCTCAGCATCAGGAGGACTTCAGAAATCTTTAGGTTTACTCTCTTATCACCCAGAAAGGAAAGGGTGTATTCTTTACATATGAAGTATCTTACATATTCAATTTTGATATTCCAGTAAGCTTTTTTAGTCCTTTGACCAACTACAATGGGAAAAAAAGCCCTAAAAACTTATGCTCTGAAAATCACAATAATTATAGATTATTCTCTTATGCCTGAAAGAACATCTAAGTAATAAAAAAATCGAAGCATGACTGAAAGGGAATTTTTTTAAGTTACATAAAAATTCTATGCATAGAGTCAGTGAATATACACGTAGAAGAAGTTACTACTGAAGCAGTCACATAGGTAAAAGGTGGTGGTGAGCCTGGCTTTCCTCCTGCAATTGCTGGCTACAAATGAATGGTCACATGGCAGGGCGCTGCTAGAGAAAAGGCGTGGGGCCTTCACTTCTTTCACCAGAGCCATGTAATAAAGCAAGCTCGTTAATCAAGGAAGAAGATGACGTGGCATTCCTTGCTCTCGATGGCAAGACCCCACATATTGTCACCTGAAAAAAATGGGCATAGACGTGGTCCCATGGCAAAAGAATTGGGGGCATGAAAATTTGTTTCTTCTTTCTTTTGGAAACATACACTTTCTAGAAGGGTTAAGATGGTTGAAAAGTGGTTAAATAAACAGCAGTTTCTAACCATTGTTGGTAGACTGTCTCACAGTATTAGCTGTTTATTTCACTGAAATATTCTGAAGGGTCTACAGGGGGCTTTTTCAGAAGTCAGGACCTCAGTGTAATATACAAGCATTGATTCTGATATTTCCCTTGATAACAGTGCTCGACCATACTGGGGTCGTAAGTCAGTAAGGTTCATTGGCTGCTGTAATGCTCACTGTCACCAGTAATAAGTACAAAGGGCTTGCTCTAAAAGCTGGCTTATAAAACTTTAAGGAAACTTGGATTGGTTAAGTGAACTTGGAAGGCTCTGGAGGGGGGCAAGTGGGCCTTAGTTGTCTACTTATATTAATTTCACAGAGTTTAAAGGGTCAAGAAAGGCGGGCGGCGATGCTTATTAATTTATGAGAGACAGACTCTTGTCTTTCTCACTATCTTGCTTTGACTATCCTGCCTTTCCTTTTAGAAAATTTAATATAAATTAAACCTTACCAGACAAGAGTGCCCTAAAGGATTAAGTCTAAAGTTCACAGCTGGACTAAAGGAATCCAAAGATGCTATGTTTTTTACTGGCACAATTTCATTTGCAGTGATGTTCAAACAATAGAACCACATAATGGACATAAAACGTGAAGAGAAAAAAGCAATTACAGACATACTGCAGTTAGTCAAGGATTAGGACATTTTAAAAATATGAGACATACTTGCTTCTAAGGATTTTTTTCTTGTTTCTCCAAGAAATAATGACTTGTAACAAGAGCGTCTTCTTGGCTTTAAGTGGGGGCATGGTTCTTGTTAAGATGGGAATGTTTGTATGTCATTACAATGTCTCCAAACATATCTGATGGCTGAGGCCAGACTGCTGAGAAAAGGGAAATGGACCATTGCCATAGAAACTCAAGACAGTTTTATTGATGGAAATGCTCCTTCTTGGTTGATGTGCCTTGGAATAAAGAGGGAAGACCATAGTCACGTAAAGGCAGCCATTTAAAATAGCAACTCCTTAGTTCTAATGAGGTGGGTGAACCTATAGCCTATTATACAGGGTGAAATAAGTCAGCAAGAGAAAAATGAATATCATATATTAGTGCATGTATATGGAAACCAGAAAGATGATACTGATGAACCTATTTGCAGGGCAGCAGTGGAGATGCAGACATATGCCTTATATGTGGACACATGTAGACTTGTGGGCATAGTGGGAGAGGAACAAAGGGCAAATTGAAAGAGTAGCATTGAAATGTATACCTCACCGTATATAACATAGATTGCCAGTGGGAGTTTATTACATGATGCGGGGAGCTCAGACCCGGTGCTCAGTGACAACCTAGGGATGGAATGCGGTGGGAGGTGAGATGGAGGTTCAAGAGGGAGGGGGCATATGTATACCGATGGCTGATTGCTGTTGATGTACGGCAGAAACCAACACAATATTGTAAAGCAATTATCCTCCAGCTGAAAAAATAAAAATGCAGCTCCTAATTTAGTGCTCACAAAGAGCTTTGAATGTTTTTCCCATTTTTATGGGCAATGCATTGAGGCTTAGAGAGAGGAACACTTTTTCTGAGTTTGTACACCTAATAATTGCCTGAGGAGTACTGGGGAGTCAAGGGGTATCCCTCTTCATCCCCTTGTACCCCTTAAAGCAAGGCATCAGATTGAGGATCACTACTATCAAGCCAGACTCTTCTTCTAGGAAGGCTTTTCAAGCAGCACATCCGAGGTAGGAGACAGCATGCATGTCGAGGCCTGGAGTGAGGACAAAATCTGCATCTTGGCTGCAATGCGGCGGGTGGGGTGGGGGCACACAGGGAACGTAAGGCAGTCTGGGGAGGTAGTGGGCAGACAGGCAGCAGAAAGTAGGCTTGTGATTTGAATTTTACTCTAATGACTGTTGCTGTCATTTAGTCTCCCAGTCGTGTCCGACTCTCTGTGACCCCATGGACTGCAGCACACCAGGCCTCCCTGTCCCTCACTGTCTCCTGAGGTTTGCCCAAGTTCACGTCCATTGCCTAGTAGGGGACATTTGGAGATGTGACGCACAAGAAAACTTGGATTTGTAGGACTGTGAGTTTAAAAAGGTTACATTGAGAGACTACCAGGGGTAGCTGGTAGCAAAGTTTTATCCTGTAGAGAACACCTGAAAAATAAAAAAGCCTGGATAAAATATAGAAACTATCCCTTTGCAGGCAGCAGAAAACTGCTGAGGCAAAGAGGATGATGAGGGTGACTCAGATGCTGGAAAAGTGAACTGACTTCTGTAGCCTCTTGGGTACAGGCAAGAGGTTGAATTTCCAAGATTTGTGCTAGTGGAAGGCTGTCCTGGGAAAAAGGGAAGCCAGTGGAGCTTGTGGAAGAGACTTGGGAGGCCTCATGCATGCAGCCAGTTTTGCCCTCAGTTGAATTCTGAGGCTACATAGAATAGGAGGCAAAAAACCTATGTGAAAGTCTTCTGGGGGAAAAAAAGCAGCAGAGTTTTCATTTTCAAGAGTCTTCATAGTTTCAGGAGATGAAGTTTACGGTCAGAACTTACTATGGGAAGGTGATTCAATGAATGTACCAGGCTTTTAGGTGAAAATTGTGGAAGGCTACACCTTAATTACAGGCAAACAGGAAGTATTGGGTTGGCCATAAAGTTCATTTGGGTTTTTCTATAAATGCTATGGAAAAAACCTGAACCAACTTTTTTGGCCAACCCAATAGATTGAGCCTTGCACTGATGGCAACACAGCCTTGTAATTGCATCATTTCTAATTAGATTAAGACGATCAACCATATGCCTAAATGAGGAAGGGATTAAATCGTCTATGGAACAAAATAACATCACCTGGAGTCACTACAAGTTTTATAAACAATACACATGAGTTCAACAGTTACCAGACATGCCAGAATACAGGATCACATGAGCTAAAACCAAGAGAAAATCCTTAAAAGCAATATGGCAAACGTACCAATCTACATACTCCCAGCTTCCCAAAGACTCTGCCTCATCTCCAGAATGGTTTTCTTCTTTCTTTGGAGGTTGCCTGAGCCACTTCATGGACCAACTGGTTGACTGAGATGGAAACACATCTTCCCCGCAAGATCATCTCTGTGGCAGCCCTGTGCTTCTTCATTCTTGCCTTCACATTTGATGCCTAGTGGCTAAGCATTCCTCTGGTCTCTGTGGAGAATCTCACATCACATCATAACAGAAACTCTGCCCAGGGGACTGCATCTCTGGTCTTATCCAAGGTGTGTGATGGTCAGAGCGTGGGGTTATAGACAAGTGGCCATAATAACGGGCAAAGGACTGGGTGGGGTGGATGTGGCGTTTTTAAATTCTTTTGGAGTTCCTCAGTCCAGAGAAATCTGGACGTGGGGAGGCTGACTTCAAGTCTAACTTAACTGAGTCTAAACACCACTTCTGCCAACTCCTGGTTGTGCAAACTTGGGTCTTAGTGTCTTTAATCTGGAAAATAGGATTGCTGTAATATCTGCAAAGTTGCTGCCAAGTACAGAGCCAGAGGGATGTCAGGAACACCGTGCTCTATTCCTCTGGCTGGGCTGGACTGAGGAGAGTGGTCTGACACAGAAGCCACTTGCCAGGATGAGGTGCTCAGAGACCAGGCCACAGTGGCTAGTCCTCTCAGCATGAGCCATAGTGAGCTCTGGGCTCCTAATTGTTCATTCTGGGTCAGGAGAGGATGAGGAGGATCTAAGAGGGGAGAAAAGCCAGGCCTCTTTCACCAAAGGCATAGTCATAGGAGTTGAAAGGGCTGAAAGATCAAATATCAAATAGCTTCTCCATAAGTTCAGGTCGAGTCTTGATAAAATCAGAACTCTTCTAGTTTAGCACCTGATGACGAGAGCAAATTGAAACCAAGCTGAAATCAAGTGACTGGTCTTTGTATCTGTCTTTATGGCAGTACTGCACTCTTGATTACTGTAGCTTTGCGATAATTGTGATATCAAAATGAGACGTGACATCTCTACTGCTGTAACTAAGAGTGATTACCAGCTGGCAATTTGAGGTGTCTCTGTGATGTCTTTTGCTTTTGCTTACGCCATGAAGGTGAAGAAAGTTTATTAACCTTATGAAGATGAAGCATGTTTTAGCTCCCATTGAAATTCCTAGATATTTGAAGACAAAGGCCTCTGGAAATCTCTTCTAGGCTCTGGCCTTCATTTGACATTTATGGTTGTCTTTAGATGCAGGAAAAAGTGAGAAGGAACAAAATATTTTCACCCAACTATAACTCATTTTTAAAAATTCTATTCCTTCTCTCTCCTTTAATCTAGGCTCATGCTTTAAATCCCTTATATAAATTAAGATTAGATTCAGTTCAGTTCAGTCGCTCAGTCGTGTCCGACTCTTTGTGACCCCATGAATCACAGCACGCCAGGCCTCCCTGTCCATCACCAACTCCCGGAGTTCACTCAGACTCATGTCCATCGAGTCAGTGATGCCATCCAGCAATCTCATCCTCTGTCGTCCCCTTCTCCTCCTGCCCCTAATCCCTCCCAGCATCAGAGTCTTTTTCAATGAGTCAACTCTTTACATGAGGTGGCCAAAGTACTGGAGTTTCAGCTTTAGCATCATTCCTTCCAAAGAAATCCCAGGGCTGATCTTCAGAATGGACTGGTTGGATCTCCTTGCAGTCCAAGGGACTCTCAAGAGTCTTCTCCAACACACCACAGTTCAAAAGCATCAATTCTTCGGTGCTCAGCCTTCTTCACAGGCCAACTCCCACATCCATATATGACTACTGGAAAAACCATAGCCTTGACTAGACAGACCTTAGTTGGCAAAGTAATGTCTCTGCTTTTGAATATGCTATCTAGGTTGGTCATAGCTTTTCTTCCAAGGAGTAAGTGTCTTTTAATTTCATGGCTGCAGTAACCATCTGCAGTGATTTTGGAGCCCAAAAAATAAAGTCTGACACTGTTTCCCCATCTATTTCCCATGAAGTGATGGGACCAGATGCCATGATCTTCCTTTTCTGAATGTTGAGCTTTTAGCCAAGTTTTCACTCTCCTCTTTCACTTTCATCAAGAGGCTTTTTAGTTCCTCTTCACTTTCTGCCATAAGGGTGGTATCATCTGCATATCTGAGGTTATTGATATTTCTCCCAGCAATCTTGATTCCAGCTTGTGTTTCTTCCAGTCCAGCGTTTCTCATGATGTACTCTGCATAGAAGTTAAATAAGCAAGGTGACAATATACAGCCTTGACGTACTCTTTTTCCTTTTTGGATTAGATTAGGTTGCATATAATAGAAAATAGAATAAAATTAGAATGTTTCTCTCTCAGGTAAGGAAGTTCAAGAATGGGCAATCCAAGGATTATGTGAAGCCACACAAACTTTTCAGGGACCCAGCTTACTTACAGTTGTCTGTTGTGCCTTCCAAGATTGTAGTTGCTATTTTCTTATTCCAAGATGAAAACTGACTTTTATTTCTTATCATATGTTATATTACATCATCATCTAATCACATCATACTATGTCACATCACAACAGTTTGAAGGAAAAAAAAACCCCAAAACCCCAAATCCCTCCTTTTTAAGGAGACTTCCTGGAACAATTACACAACATTTCCAGTTACTACTCATTGGCTGTAACTTAGTCACATGGCCACAGCTCTTTGCAAAGAAGTTTTGGAAATAACTCTTTGCAAAGAAGTCTGGGAAATGCAGTCTTTTGACTGAATTAACTCTGGGGGGTTGTATTCATGAAAGCGGTTGTTAGGAGTGAAAATTGACATATCTATCACAACTTTGAATATCATCAGTATAAAATTCTGTGTATGTAAATTCTCTAGAGTCTTACTGTTATGTTTTATACTGATCTGATATATATCCACTTCATGGATCACAGCCTGGTCATAATGAAGGGGCTTGCATAACTCAATGAAGCGATGACTCATGCTTTGTAGGGCCTCCTAAGACAGATGGGTCATAGTGAAGAGTTCTGACAAAACACGGTCCATTGGAAGGGGGAATGGAAAACCACTCTAGTATTCTTGCCTCAGAAACCCCACGGACAGTATAAAAAGATATGACACCAGAAGATGAGCACACCAGGTTAGAAGGCATCCAATATGCTACTGGGGAAGAGTGGAGGGCAATTACCAATAGCTCCAGAAAGAATGTAGCGGCTGGCAAAAATAGAAATGACACTCCATTGTGGATGTATCTGGTGGTGAAAATCCGTTGGTCTGCAAGGAGATCAAAATAGTCAATCCCAAAGGAAATCAACTTTGAATATTTATTGGAAGGACTGATGCTGAAGCTCCGAAACTTTGGTCACCTGATATGAAGAGCCAACTCATTGGAAAAGACCCTGATTCTAGGAAAGATTGAAGGCAAAAGGAGAAGTGGGTGTCAGAGGATGAGATGGTTAGATAGCATCACCAACTCAATGGACATGAATTTGAGCAAACTCTGGGAAATACTGAAGGTCAGAGGAGCTTGTGTGCTACAGTCCATGGGGTCACAGAGAGTCAGACATGACTTAGCAAGTGAACAATGACATATACATGCCTACATACATATATATAGCATATAATAATACTATTATATGTATTAATATAGATATAGCAACATAAACAAGTGTTGGATATTCATCACTGTGACAGAACAAGGTATAAGTCTATAAGACGCTGGTGCCTGGAATGAACTTAGATGGCCCTGGTGATATCTGAATTTTTTAACCCAAACATATTCCAATCCCCTTTGGGGTTCCATCATTAACCTTGCACTGGCAGGTAGGTTGGCATTTTTATTTCTTCATGCTTATTTGCCTTTGTGGCCTTATTGCTTTGCTGGATAATTTTATGTGATCTCAACGTCATGTGACCTACCAAAAGAAAGGCAAGTTTAAGCAAAGCATCATATGAAAATTGATGCAGTCTAGTTGGCCCGCCCCTCTAGTCACCAAAATTCTGACTGTAGTGATTCCTTGGAGTTCACAGACTCAGATATCTATCTAAATATTAAATATTCCACTTAATCTGGCACTAAAAGATTCAACAAAGGAGTTAAAAAGTGGAAAAAGAATGCAACACTTACTATAGAGTTAAATTTAGCAAAGGTATGTGTACCGACACACACGTGTGCATGCATGTTAAAGCACTTCCGTTCTGTCTGACTCTTTGCGACCCCATAGACTATTGCCCACCAGGCTCCTCTGCCCATGGGGTTCTCCAGGCAAGAATACTGGAGTGGGTTGCCATGCCCTCCTCCGGGACCCACATGTGTATATGATGGCTGCTCCCACCTCATGAAAGAATTACTGATGTTATTTTTCGTTTGTGGCTAAAGAAAATCCTTCAGTCCCATTCCAGTTTAGAGTCTCTTATGACCCACCTATCCCTTTACTCTCTGTTTGGTTTTTCCATATCTTCTGCCTTTGCTTTAGAATATCGTTTCTTTAATTAAAGATTTTAAGGATTTTAAAATATTAATTGCAGAGATTTTCTTCAGAATTGGCACCAACAATGGCTCAGATTCACCCTTTCCTCCAAAATGATTATAGGTTATATTTTTTAGTTCCAGTGGCATATAGGTCCATGCAATGCTGAAATTCATTGTTTCTGTCTCCTTAAAAATTTTGTATTAACTTGTTGGGAATGTTGTCTGTCTTCTGTGGGTTCCATGCCTTCTCCTCCCTCACTGACCCATCCCTTGTTTGATAACCAATGGCTCAGTTATTAAGAAGTTATCATGTACATAGGATGCATTTCTGCCATAAAACACAGTCTATAGTTTGGTTGAAAGTAATGATTCTAGAACATTCTTGGGAGGCTTTTCCAAGTAGATTCAAGGAAATCTGTAAGGATTCTGTCTCCAGTTTGAGGGTCAAATATTTCATATTTTCCAAAGCTTTTCAGATAAATGGGCTTGGGAACTTTTCAATCAAAGAATACCATTAAGTGAGTTATTTGCTGAGTACTGGACACTGTGTGTGATCAATACAGGCTGACTCCCATTTCTCCCAACAAACACACTTTGGTTTCTCCACCTGTAAAGTAAATTAGTTACTCTTTCTCTCAACAGCTCTGAGAGTGTTGGGAATGGTAGCGATTAAAGAGCAGTCCAGATACCTGGAAAAAGACTTAGGACAGATGTCCCAGGTTCAAGACTGAAATTCCTCATTTGTGAAATGTGGATGATAATAATATTCACCTTGTCCATCTCCCAGAATTTCAGGGAGTATCCACTTTAACAAGAGATGTGAGAGTGTTTTATAGATTATAAAACACTGTAAAAATGCCATTTGTTACTACAACCATCATGCCATTGAGTTCCTCATATTTCTTAGCCCAAGGTGATAAAAAGATTGTGACCTTTATTATTATTATTTACAATTTTTGTTGCTTCTTCCTAAAAGAGGTTTACTTTATTTTAGTTGCAATTGACAGAAATTCAACTCAAAGTAACTTGAGGGAAAAAGAGACCTTGGTTCCTCTTACTGGGAAGTCAAAGCCATCTTCAGGCATAATGAGATCCAGGATCTCATATAATCTCATCGAGACTCATTCTCTTCATCTCTGGTTCTGCCTCCCTCATGTAGGAATGTTGTTTCCTTTGGGCTTAAGTTTCCTCCACGTGTCCAGGCAGGATGGCTATTGACGTCACCACGTTGCATCCGTTCCTAGAGAATACAAGTCAGCATTAGGTATTGACAACATGATTTTTAACTCATGTGGAAAATTTTAACTCATATGGGAATAGTTTGAATTTGTATTCCTGTTAGGATTTTAGAACTGGATTTTTATGAAGCCTGGCATTTTCCTCAAAGGAATTATGAGTTAGGCAGAGAGTGAGGAAAATGATCTGTAACTAAGAAAATGATAGAAAGAAGGATGAAAAAAGAGGAGAAAGAATGAGCGGGGGTTGGGGGTGGGGAGGACAGGCTTGGGAGAATGGAGTGGTGAAGAGCCTGGGGCTGGGGGAGGTGCCCAGTGAGGCTGAAGTCTTCTCTGCCACACTCTGCCGTGAGATGTGGACGAGTGCCCCACCATCCCGGACATTCAGTGGGCACATCTATGAAGCAGGGACACCAGCGTCCACCTCCCCGTGTTGTTGTGGGGATCACGCCTTCTGCAAGCACACAGTCTGACCCAGGAAGAAGCGATGAAAAGATGTAGGGAAAATGAGCCCTGTTCTGTAACATATACTGTAAGAGAAGGGAGTTCTGATGAAGGTGGCTCTGTGTGAATGACTAGTGTGAAGGATATTTTCGACGGGTGGGACTTTATTTATTTTTGCCTGGTGCCAGCCCTGTAGTTGAGCTTATAGCCGATCTACCTCTGTTGAATGCAGCTGGTGTGTCCGGCATGCAGATGGAATGTTAATAAATATATTCACACTGTGCAGCCCACCATGTTTTGTTGTTCTTTTCCAATTAATGCTAGACTGGCGACTTAAAAGGAAAGTGAAGTGGTGTGAGTCCACTGTTAGGGGTGAGTTAGGTGTACACAGGGTCTGTATCAGACAATGGCTAATTGAGGGCAGACCACCCCCAGGAAGCCCTCTCTGTTTTGGGGAAGCAGTGGTGATGAAAGAAAAAACATCTGCTCTGCAGCCAGGCATGCTGAGAGTTAAGCCCTAGTTCTGACCTTTACAGCTGTGTGACCTCAGAGAAGTCACTTTACCTCTCTGAAAAGTGAGATAGCACCATAGTTTCTTCTGCTGGTCACTTGATCATTGTTTTTTAGTCTTGACTTTTGATATTTCTCTATGGACTTGACCGTTGCATTTGGGATCCAAAACTGATAAATTGAACACTTCATGATAAACCACTGTGTCATCCACTCCCTATTACCTCTCACTCCAGTGGAACTCAGTGGAAGGGCCTGAGCTTTCTTCACGGCAATTCAGCCACCACTGTTGATAAGTTTCCTGTCACCCGGGCACATCACGATGACAGTTGCTTCTGAGCAGTACTGAATCTGCATGGTTGCTCAGTAATTAATTCTGTGCAATGACTGGGGTCCTTGCTCCTCCCCATCGAGGGATGTCCGGCTGAGGTCCCTGTTTGTCCTGCTCCACGAAGGGTCACCACGTGCACACGTTTTTCTTCAATGGGGCTTCTGCCCCCAATTCCTGCCTTCTCTCCATCTCTGAACTAGAAAATGCACAAGGAAATCCTAAGGTTCTCTTTCAGTTTCTCTTTTAAAAGACATCAGAGAAACATCAGTTCTAAGCACTAAGATCTTTTTCTTAAGATTCTGTCCTGGTCTCTCTTGTCCTCTTCTGAGCATAAGGGCCTTTCTACCTGAAAACAGTCTAATCCAAGAGTCTTGGCAGCCCAAAGGCTACTTCCATCCAAGAGCCCCCAGTACGGCTCTCTCTGAAGCCCCTTCACTCTTCCTGCAAGCACCTCCCACCAAAAGATCTGCGGTGTCTTCCTGAAAGGGAGGGAGGATGGGGTTGAGTTCATCCCTGGATGTCTCCTCCCTATGCTGTTGTTTGCTGTTGGCTCTTTTCTGTGAGTCGCCTCTGGAGGGAGGAGGCAGGGGCCAGAGCTGGGGGGGCATTCAGATTACGGGGGTATGGGCGTCAGCCACAGGTGCCAGAGGGTGTTGTGACTTTCAAGGTCCCATTTGCAGACCAGTTCACTCAGCTGGGCTGAGTTCATATAGCTCATAATAATGCTTGGGGAAGGGAAAGACTGGAACTTGCCGAGCACCAACACATACCAGGGATTTTACGTCTCCTGTAGCTCTCACAGAAACTCCTCATGCAAACTATTACACCCTGAACTTAAAGAATCCATTTTACTGAGATGCAATTGACATACAAAGGACTGTGATATTTATATGTACACACACATATATGTACACCTGTGTATGGGCTTAATGTCTGTAACTTGATGATACTGGAGATAAATGTATTATTAATACATCCCTGAAACCATCACTGCCATACATAAATTCAGCATGTTCAAAAATTTCTTCTCTTCCTCTTTACTTATTATTTTTTTTTTTTTTATGATTAAGAGTACTTAATATACCCTTCAAGTACATTTTTTGGTCCACAATGTAACACTGCTAACTGTAGGTCTGTGCAGTAGATCTCAAGGATGCAGTCATCTCCCACATCTGAAACTTCAACCTTGTTACTCACACCTCTCTCTTAGCTTTTGGTAACCACCATTCTCCTCTCTGGTTCTGTGAGTTTGGTTATTTTAGGTGCCCTAGTGGTTTCTTCCAGATCACACACCAAAGCTCTGTATTAGCCTTTTAGGACACCTTCTTTGGTCTGCTAATCCGCACCATCTCCCGTTTTGACAAAATACACAGTTCATCCTCTTTGGATGTTGCCCCCAAACCAAAGCTCAGGAGGGAGTCATGGATGACATTCCGCCGATGAAGTGTGTGCTCCTGGGCTATGCATGGGAGAACGGGTCAGGGAACCGAATCTTTTGACTTTAAGTCCAACCAGTGGAGTCATTGCATGGAGGAAAAGGAGGAAGACACATTCTTGTGTGATTCTGTAGGTAGCGTGGAATCCAGAGGGAAAGGATATAGACAGATTTTTGGGTGAACAAATGGGAAGAATGAACCCCTGATGGGAGTTGACCACGAGGTCTGCCACTGCCTGGTGAGCTACAGTTGTATTGAAGTTGGCCAACCAACTCTAGATACCTATGAGTCTTGTGGTTCCAGGAATTTCTTCCTTCCTTTCACAGAATTATAGACCATCTTACCCTAATGCCAAGATTGAGAACCAATGTCTCAGCGTTCCAAGTGCCTTACCGTTGCAAACTTGGAGGATGGAGACCATAAATGATTCATCTAGTGCTCCCAAGAATTCCGACTGATTTGCCTATTGATTCACTGCTTTTGGCAACAGCCTACCTGCTCTGTGGGATATGATTTTGACTACAATCCATATTACAGAGAATCTACTCTTTTGTTTAAAAAGCTCATCAGTTTTCTAAACTTGAAAAATACTGCTCTGAAATGCACAACCCTAGATGCTCTTACAGGCTTAAAAAAAAAAAAAAAAAAGAATGTCAGCATTAACTGTTAATATTTTCCTAAATCTACCCCTTCTCAGCTCACATGCCTACAATTCAATGCTACCAGGCCAGGCGGGTGTTTTTCAAATGAAATTGAAGTTAATGGTACAAAATATTTACATTTATGCCCCAAATCCAAAGAGCCACCAAACTTTATTCCTCCTTTTGTAGTTTCAATATTAAATTAGTGATGAAGTACCAGAAACCTGCAGGGAGAAAACACCCCATTATTTTTAAAGTTATAGTATATTTACAACCCATTTCCACCTGCTCCCTTTGTCTCCACCTGTCTCCACCGTACACAGATTCGTCTCGGCCAGCCCCTCAGGAATACAGCTGCGTCATCATGTACTGTGGCATCCCAATATTTCACACTAAGCTTTAAACCAATTAGGAATGACTACTGACTGTGCTGACTCATGGGAAGAGAAGGGGATAATGTGTCCTTCAGGTAATGGACTTCTTTGGGGACTTAACACATATTTCACTTTTTAGCACCGTTGGTTTTCCCTTGTCACTTTTCTGTGGATGTGGCTTCATTTTGCTTCACTGTGCGAGGAGGATTATGAAAAGATGAATATTTGTGAAGTAACCAAGCTTATAGTAATAATGGCAGGAATTGGCTGGGTACATGGTGAGATTATTGGGCCAACCTCTGAGGCCTCAGCCGTGTCCTGGGGTGATAGAGATTGTCTGGGTGCTGGGACCCATTTAAAGGGGCAGCCTCAACTGACTTGGGGCTGTTTGTGGTACATAGAAATCAGAATTTCAGATTTTATGAAATAAAGCCAGAATCTAGCTTTATAAAACATGTTATGTGTACATGCTAAATTGCCTCGTTGTGTCCGATTCTTTGTGGCCCTATGGACTGTAGCCCACCAGGCTCCTCTGTCCATGGAATTCTCCAGGCAAGAATACTGGAGTGGGTTGCCACGCCCTCCTCCAGGGGATCTTCCTGAATCAGGGGTCGAACTCACGTCTCTTATGTCTCTTGCATTGGCAAGTGGGTTCTTTACCACTAGCACCCCCTGGGAAGCCCTGTGAAATGTGAAATTTTTCTATTTCAAAATGGAGGCACTGCACAAATGAAACAAACAAACCACCCTTTGGGTGATATCTCTGGCTGGCTCTCAGCTGACAGTTTGCAGTCTCAGGCCTCAACCAATCTACCAACTGTGGTTTTTTTTTTTTTAAGAGAGAAGACAGCAGGATAGGTGCATAGCAGCCTGCACACTTTCTGTAGGGTTTCCTTCAGCTTTGCCACCTGTCCATTCTAGTCCAGTGGAGAACTTGGGTCTCCATTCCCTGTCTGGGTTCATGTGGTGAAAGCCTAAGGCAGGGATGGGCCAGCTGGGGACAGGCAGGCTCAAAACCCCAGTGGGCAGCTAGAGAGTGGTGGGGAGGTTCTGTGCAAGTGACATGGGGTGAAACTGACTGCTTACAGATGAGGATTCTAGCCCGAGATGGTGGTTGAAGCTGGAGTAATTTCTGTATTTAGTATTTATAAAACAGTAATTTTTGTGTTTATTATTAAGTAGACTTTGATATAGCAGTTGCCACACAGAACAGTTACCCACAACAGAAGAAGAATAAGGCTTGGCTGTATCCTCTTCACGGAGAACACTTGTCCTTGGAGCTTTCACATGCCGCAGTTCACTTAACCTACACACAGTGTGATGAGGTTGTTATCGCCACTTTGCTGAAGATGAGATTACAGGTCTGAGAGTTTTAGCAGTCAGGAAATGTTTGAGCTGGGACCTGAATCTGGATCATCTGGTGGGATGATAAGTGGCCCATCACACTGAACTCAGGGTAATATGCCCCATCTCCTTGCCCAGGAATATAGCATGACAAATGACAAGTACATCAAGGCTTTCACCTATTTTTTTATAACCCCAGATTTTATGATGGGAATCTGGCCTCACATTTGCATATATTCCTGCATAGGAAGAGCTTTATTTTCTTGATTAGCATAAAAAAGGATTAGCAGAAATTCATTCTCAGCTCAACTAACTTGTGTTGAAATAGGATGTTAACAGAAACCTCCTTTACTTTGCAGAGCCCACTTCTGAGTCATTAACAACCCTGAGCTTGAACGAGGCAGGTCCTAATTCTTCAACTGAGATTTCTTTGCTCCACTAAGTTCAATCCATGTTGGGGCTATTAAAAATATCTTTTTAGTGCCTAGTCTGAAATTACCACCTTTTACGAAATTTCCCATTACATAGATCTACAGCCTTTTCAAAAATGAATTGTTTTTCATGATGGTGGAATGTTTGTGATTTTAATTTTATTATATAACGTATCTTGATTAATCAGTGTTTGAGAGTCATCTAGTTCTAAGCAAAGTTACAAGAAAATAAAACAGATTTTGAACCTTCCCTCTGCCTGCATAAAAAAGCCCTCAAAAATGGAGATGATAGGAGAAAGGGGATGGCAGGATCTGAGCTCAAGAACCTGGAAGGTTGAAGTGGGGTACTTAGTATTCATCTGGTAGTCATTGCACTAACATCAATCTTACCAAATTCTCCTGGAATTAATGTAGATGTTCTGCATTTAATATATATTTCCAGTGGAATTTCATTATAATTGAGCACTAAATGACACCCACTTATGGTAAAGTGATTCCAGAATTTTTTTGCAATAAATGGATTTTTGTAGAATAGAAGATTCCAGATTCATCTCTGAGTCTATATTAGACTCTTTATGCTCTAATTGTCATTGACTGTCTTTACTGTATTATTTCCAGACAGTTCATAATTTCCCCCATTGAACAGATGATGATTTGTGAGTGAAGTAAGACACTGACTAGATAATGAGGTGCCGTTGATTTTTTTATTGCTCTTGTTTCACAAAATCTCTTTTAAAGCCATTTGAATCATCTCTGTTGGTGTCATTACTAATGGCTGCAGATTTATAAGGGGAGCGACTCGTAGAGCAACAATGATAGCTAGCATTTATTGAGTGCTTACTATGTTCTAAACACCCTGTAAAGGTAAGTGCTTTACATTAATCATCCCACTAGATCCTTATGACCATTCGATCGGTCTGGTTACCATTTGTATTTTAATCATGTAAGCTAGACACCAGAGGTTAAAGATTCTGTGGGAAGTCATAAGCTAGAAAGAGGCAGAGTTAGAATGGAATTCATATCCAACTGGCTTTAGACTTCAAAGTCTGTGCTTTCAGCCACCAGACCAGATGGCTTACAGAATGGGATCTTTCTGAGCAGAGGGAGGAAGCTGTGGCTTGTGAGAAATCCCCAAGTTTCTTTATCACAAGCAGATAGTTATTAAGATAACTCAAAAACTGTCTCTATGATAAGACTCACAGATGCAGTCTGATGTTTCAGGGGAGTATCTGCCTGAAAACTGGAGACGCAATGATTCCATGAAGTGAATAACTGGTAAACCAAATCAATTACTACTGTATTTGTTTGCATGGGTTTTTTTTTTTTTTTTTTTACTAGATATGAGACAGTGGCTAGTTAATTCCAGGGTTAGAGCAAGTGGTTGTTAGAGTCAAAGTTGAAAGCCCTGTGTGGTTCTCGAACCTCACATTGTTCAGGCTGAGGGCTGTGGGAGGCACCACGGGAAGGGACTGGCCCAGCTCTGACACTGACCAGCCAATAGCCTTGCTGAAACATCCTGACTTCTCTCATCAGCAAAATGAAAAGACTGAGCTGAATTCAAGACTTCCAAACAAATAACTCAATCAAAAAATGGGCAGAAGACCTAAATAGGCATTTCTCCAAAGGAGACATACGGGTGGCCAATAGGGAAATGAAAAAATGCTCAGCATCACTAATGATAGAAAAAGGCAAATCAAAACTGTATTGAGGTACCACCTCACACCAGTCAAAATGCCATCATAAAGAAATCTACAAATAACAAATGCTGGAGAGGCTGTGGCACAAAGGGAAGCCTCCTACGCTACCGGTGGGAATGTAAAGCGGTGCAGCCACTGAGGAAAACAGTATGGAGGTTCCTCACGAAACCAAATAGAATTACCATGTGATCCAGCAATCCCACTGCTGAGCATATATCCAGACAAAACCACAGCGAAAAAGATACATGCACCCCTAGCTTCACTATTCACAATAGCCAAGACCTAGCAACCTAAATGTCCATCAGCGGATGAATGGATAAAGAAAATGTGGTACATACACAATGGAATGTTACTCCGCCACAGAAGGGAATGAAACTGGGCCATTTGTAGTGATGTGGGTGAGCCTGGAGTCTGCATACAGAGTGAAGTAAGTCAGAAAGAGAAAAACAAATATCCTATATTAATGCATGCATATGGAATCTCAAAAAAATGGTATGCTGCTGCTGCTGCTAAGTCGCTTCAGTCGTGTCCGACTCTGTGTGACCCCACAGATAGCAGCCCACCAGGCTCCGCCGTCCCTGGGGTTCTCCAGGCAAGAACACTGGAGTGGGGTGCCATTTCCTTCTCCAATGCATGAAAGTGAAAAGTGAAAGTGAAGTCGCTCAATCATGTCCGACTCTTTGCAACCCCATTGACTGCAGCCTACTGGGCTCCTCCATCCATGGGATTTTCCCAGTGGGGCAGAAATAAAGATGCAGACGCAGCGAATGGACTTGTGGACATGGAAGGGGAAGAGGAGGATGGAATGAATTGAAAAAGTGGTATGGAAACATAAGTTACCATGTGTAAAATAGATAGCAGGTGGAAATTTGAGGTATAATGTAAGGAGCTCAAATCTGGTGCTCTGTGACAACCTAGAGTGGTGGGAGGTGGGAGGGAGGTCCAAGAGGGTGGGGATGTGTGTGTATCTATGGCTGATTCATGTTGACGTATGGCAGAAAGCAACACAATATTGTAAGGCAATTATCCTCCAATTTTTAAAAGAGTAATTGGGTATTTTACATAACTCTGCAAACCACTTCAAAAAAATTTTTTTTGAGCAAGGTGGATTAAGATATGAGCCAATTGACAAAAAACATCTTCCTCAAATCTTTTCAGATTCCAAGCACACAATGTGTCATGAACGCCTATACATTTTGTAGCTTGGGGCACAACTGGCACTTCCTCAGGGAAGCTACCCTGGTGACTCCCATCCTTACTTGTGTGCTCACACTGAAGTTGTGTGATTACATGATTCCGCTCTGAGCTCACACTGAACTGCAAGCTCTCCGAGGGCAGCAAACATACTCATGGTATTGGCTGTTTTATCCTAATTATTAGCACAATTCTTGGTATGGGGAGAAAGTGCACCAAGTGTTTGCACAGTGAATCAATGTTGAAATTATTTCTATTTCGGGGCAGTCTAATAAGATAGCTATTAATTCACCATGAATCTCTGGAGCCTGGCTCCTTGGTTCAAATTCAGGCTCAACCAATTACTCATTGTGTGTTCTTGGATAAGTCACTTAAATCTTTTAAGGCTTGATTGTTTTATCTGTGAAACAAGAGATAAAAAGTGATAAAAACAAGAGATAAAAGATAATAAGAGATAAAACAAACAAGGGATAAAAACTGATAAAACAAGAGATAAAAGATAATAAGAGATAAAACAAACAAGAGATAAAGTTCAGTTCAGTTCAGTCCTCAGTCCTGTCCAACTATTTGTAACCCCATGAATCACAGCACGCCAGCCTCCCTGTTCATCACTATTTCCTGGAGTTCACTCAGACTCACGTCCATTGAGTCGGTGATACCATCCAGCCATCTCATCCTCTGTCATCCCCTTCTCCTCCTGCCCCCAATCCCTCCCAGCATCAGAGTCTTTTCCAATGAGTCAACTCTTTGCATGAGGTGGCCAAAGTACTGGAGTTTCAGCTTTAGCATCATTCCTTCCAAAGAAATCCCAGAGTTGATCTCCTTCAGAATGGACTGGTTGGGTCTCCTTGCAGTCCAAGGGACTCTCAAGAGTCTTCTCCAACACCACAGTTCAAAAGCATCAATTCTTCGGTGCTCAGCCTTCTTCACAGTCCAACTCTCACATCCATACATGACCACAGGAGAAACCATAGCCTTGACTAGATGGACCTTAGTCGGCAAAGTAATGTCTCTGCTTTTGAATATGCTATCTAGGTTGGTCATAACTTTCCTTCCAAGGAGTAAGCATCTTTTAATTTCATGGCTGCAGTCACCATCTGCAGTGATTTTGGAGCCCAAAAACCAAAGTCTGACACTGGTTCCCTATCTATTTCCCATGAAGTGATGGGACCGGATGCCATGATCTTCATTTTCTTAATGTTGAGCTTTAAGCCAACTTTTTCACTCTCCTCTTTCACTTTGATCAAGAGGCTTTTTAGTTCCTCTTCACTTTCTGCCATAAGGGTGGTATCATCTGCATATCTGAGGTGATTGAT
>SJYQ01003423.1:205753-289063 GCA_006410935.1 Redunca redunca | reverse complement strand
TTCAATTCAATTTTTTTACCCCATTCTTTTTTAGATTAATTTTAATAGCTCAATAATTGCATTTTATTTATTTTTGACATTTAAATTTTATTAATAAGGCATGTTACTTGCATTTTTAAAGCTAGTTCCTTTTTACTTAATCCAAGTATAGTTGATTTACAGTGTTGTGTTAATTACTGCTGAACAGCAAAATGATAACTATTCTTACCATTGGGGAATTTATAAAATTTGGTTTGGGAAAAATATTAATAAAATTATTGTTGTATAATATATGACTTAATCCCAGCAAGATTTGGATCTTACTGTCCTTAAATTGTGAACCAATTATGATTTCACCCTTACTATTCCTTCCCCTAAGAATTGTGAATGAAATCATAAAGTAAGTGTGTGTGCGTGCTAAGGTGCTTCAGTTGAGTCTGATTCTTTGTGACCCTAAGGACTGTAGTCCAGGATCATCTGTCCATGGGACTCTCCAGGCAAGAATACTGGAGTGGGCTGCCATGCCCTCCCCCAGAGGATCATCCTGACCCAGGGATTGAACCTGTGTCTCTTATGTCTCCAGTGCTGGCAAGCAGGTTCTTTACCACTACTGCCACCTGGGAAACCCCCAAATAAGTGTAAGGAAAGCCAACAAAATTCTGATTTTTCCTGAGATGACTATTGTGATACTAGTCTGAAGTGTTGCTCTCAATAATATGTCTTTGAGGCCCCTGTTCTCCTGCTGACCTGCACTCATCCTGGGTGTGCCCCTGGGTCCCCAACCTGGAGCATGGGCCCGAGTGCCTGGCACTGGCCGTGGTGGGGTGCGTTCAAGGTGCTTTGGGAATTCTGGAGCCTGCTGAGGCTCTGGTGAGAAAAGCTGCAGCCTTTGCATCTCCTCTGGGCACTTGCTCACCCTGTCGCTGCTGGCCTCTCATGTACCGTAGACCCGCTCGGTGAGCTAGAGGTCTAGTTATTTCCTGAAGCATCACTCAACTGCTCCTCTTGGCCTTTCTTTCCTCGGGCCATTTTCTGCTCCGAGCCATCACCACACAAACTGTCGAAGTAGAAAAATTGTGTTTTGATAGCTCTTGTGAATCCCCCCTCTCTACCCATGCAGCAGTATGTTATTTAAAACTTGTTTTCTGACTGGTTGTTTTGAATTTGCTCAAGTGCGCGCACATACACACTTTCACTGACAGAGACAAAGGCGCTCGGGAGCAGAGCGCTGCTGGCACCTCCTTTGCGCCCTCAGCTCACTGAGAGGCAGGCCCCCCTGCTGGGCGTGGCCAGTGAAGGAGGCGCGCCGCGGGGACAGGGGGTGTGTTGTCCTTCGGGATGACATGTGCTCTGGTCCCTGGTGAGTTCCCTCAGCAAAGTGAAGTAGCAAGAATGAGGCAGTGGCCTCCTCTGCCCTGGAGATTAGAGAAATTTCACATGACTCTAAATGAGAAAATGCTCTTCGGTTAGAGAAAGGGCTTGCCCTTTTATGTGGCTGAGTGTATATATATATGTGCGTGTGTATTCCATTGTGTGTGTGTGTAGCATCTGTTGACACACACAATGGGATACTACCTATCAGACCTTCTTTATTCACTCATCTGTCAATGGATATTAAGTTGCTTCCCTGTCTTCTAAGTGCCGAAATAGCATCATTTGCATCAATGTGGGGAGAAGACAATGGCACCCCACTCCAGTATTCTTCCTGGAAAATCCCATGGACGGAGGAGCCTGGTGGGCTGCAGTCCATGGGGTCTGGAAGAGTCGGACATGAATGAGCGACTTCACTTTCACTTTTCACTTTCATGCACTGGAGAAGGGAATGGCAACCCACTCCAGTGTTCTTGCCTGGAGAATCCCTGGGTTGGGGGAGCCTGGTGGGCTGCCGTCTATGGGGTCACTCAGAGTCGGACACGAATGAAGCGACTTAGCAGCAGCAGCAGCAGCAGCATCAGTGTGGATGGGCCTAGAAATTGTCAACTATGTAAAGTAAACTAGACAGAAAAAGACAAATATGATATCACTTATATGTGGAATCTAAAATAAAATGATACAAAAAAACTTATTTACAAAACAGGAATAGATTCACCGACACAGAAAACAAACTTATGTTTACCAAAGGGGAAAGAGGGGAAGGGACAAATTAGGAGTTTGGGATTAACATATACACACTACTATATATAAAACACTTAACAAGGTCCTACCGTACAGTACAGGTAATTATACTCAACATTTTGTAGTAACTTACAAGGGAAAAGAATCTGGAAAATTATTGTATATATAACTGATTCATTTTGCTATATACTTGAAACTAGCACAACATTGTAAACTTTGATTAAAAAGAAAATAAAATTATACCAGACCAAAAAAGAGAGAGAGAGAGAGGAGTTTGTGTGTTAGTGTATGTGGAAGGGAGGTTTCTTTTGTGCAATGTGTGTGGGTATAGGATTGTATGTGCGTGTTTTGGGGGAGTTGCAGGTGTGTATGAGTGAGTATGGGAGGATTGTGCACGTATATCGTATGTGTGAAGGAGACTATGTGTGTAGGTGTGTGTGAAGTGGTGGGTGTGGGTTTGGGGGGGTTTGTTAGGAGGTTATATGTGTGTCATGAGGTTGTGGGTGTCTAGGGATTGTGGTGTGTATGGAGGCATCATGGGTGTGTGTGGGAGAATTATACGTGCGTGTGGTGGGTTGAGGGTGTAGCACTGTGGGAATGCTGTGTGTGTGTAAGGGTTGTATGCATGTATATATGGGATTGTGTGCGGATATTTTGGGGGCTTTTAGGTGTGAGCCGGGTTATGAGTATGTATGGGGTTGGGATGTGTGGATGGGAGTTGGGTGTGTGTGTGTGTGTGTTTGGCTGTTGGCAGGCATAGGTGGATCCATTAAGGATAGAAAACACACATGTCCAGCAAATGGAGCACACAGAGAAGCCCGGCTCATTGGAGGATGCTGAATTTTTAGGAGAGGAAGCTGGAACAGTTTGGGTTGGGTTAAACTAATCCAGTTAAGGCTGGGACCATGCTGCGGTAGTGGGACTTTACCCTGTTCAGTTACAAAGCCACACACACAGACAGTGCGTCCGCAGTCAACCGTTGCCGAGCGATTGCAGGAGACAAATGAATCCCTAGAGACTTCCCAGAAGGCTGCCATCGCCACTTAAGACTCCACGATGGGGAAAGCAGTTCTTTATTGTTAATGCCAGCACCTCAGATAATACACTTTTTATCTCTGCTCATAATGGTCATGTAGATAAATTCCATAAATCAAGTCTCCGCAGTAAAAAGGTTAATAAGTTTACGCTGTATAATTGAAAGCCATATTGGTGATTAAAAGGATTTTATATATCAGTTTTCTGGGTCACCAACTAATTATTTTCAATGGCCGGTAATAAAACACAGCACCATGGCTGGCTAGACTCTGCAAACTGTCAGATGTTAAATCGTGTAGAAAGGACTACGGCAGGTTACCTTAAGCTGGCTGGCCTTTCCCTTGGGAGGTGATGTCATTAAAATCTCTGTTGTTAGTGTTGTGCCAAATGTACATGATGCTTTGGGGTCCTCTTTTACCCAAAGTCCGAAGCTGGACAATCCCCTAGATGTAAAGGACATGGTAAGCTGCTGTGATCCCAGGGCAGCTGTAATCATTCATGTTTGATGTGCCTGCTACTAGTAATACTGGACAGTTTCTCTTCTAAAAGATGATAATTGGCCATCCTTGCTCAGAATGGAGGATTCAAAAAGGCAAGGAAAAATGTGTGACATGGAGTAGATTCACATTTATTGATCCCCTAAAATGTTCCTGGAGTGATGCTTTGTGATTTATATCTGCTAGAGGCCACTACAGTGCACATTATTAACCCAAGGTTAGCGATGTGAAAACTGAGGCTGAGAAAATGTGGATGAATTGCCCTAGGTCACGGCTTTTAAGTGATATAGCAGCTCTTAAGCTTGGGTCTGTCTGAACCCACACTGAAGTGATTCCACTGTTGGGTTATACACTGTTTGCTTCTGGCTTCATGGAGGACCCTCTGAAGGCACAAGAACAAAACAAAGACAAGAGTTCAGCTTGGCTGGGGGTTTGCGCTGCTAGGGGGTGGTGGAAGCATGGTTGCTGCACTGCAGAAAACACACTTTGTGTTCCAGGGAAACAGTGCCCCTTGGCAGAGTGCAGGGCAGCAGCACATGCTGAGACCCTCTGTGCTCCTGTTTTGGAGGCTGCATAAAGGTGGACAGAAACGAAACTGGGAGAAAAGGTGGGGAAGCGGCCCTGGTTTCAACTCCCGGTTTTATTCGAATAACCTAGGAGCAAGCCCAGTGAGTCACTTAGCCAAAGTGCCAGCATCTCCACAGTTTGTTCAAAAGAAATATGCTTACCGAGTGTGTTTATAGAATTAAAGAGCATAATTGTTATATATGTAAGTATGAATGCATGGGTTTAAACCCAGAAAAATTGCTAGAAACAGTGGTTAGTGTCTTTGACACTTGAGTGCATCTGGTCTTGCTTCATTAAGGAAGAAATTAAGGTTGGAAACTTATAGTCTAAGTCTTCCTGTTTCTCTAGTTTCTTGTTAGGTTCTGGTGTTAAAATAGGCACTGTGCGGGGCTGTATGGACTGTGTGTGGTGAGGATGATTTGTAAGATCATTTTATTGGGGCTCTACCAGGTCTGCCACTAACAGATGAATCAGAACGTTTGAACTACTCGGTTCCTTTCTTCAAAGGCAAATGATTTGCAGATGAAATACAAGAATGAAAATTGGAAGGTGAATGTCATTGCCTCGACCGCAAAGTTTAGTTGTTTAAAGACCAGCCAAGAGCATCCAGGATCGTGATGACTGGTTTAAAAAACATGCAGTTGACACATACGGTAATTAATTACCAAATAAGGAAAACAATTGAAGATGGCACCGAAACTGGACATTCCTGGAACTCTCCATGGGTTTGGTAATTAAATCCAGGTGCTTCCTCCTTTAGGCGAAAGTCCTAGGAAAGGCTGACTATCAGTAACTCCCTAGGCTCATCTGCCATCAGGCCCATCAGCCCCTAAGTGTCCGGTGGAAGCAGCCTCAGGTCCTTCCTAGAGGAAGAAGGAGACATGATTAGCTCAATAACCCAAGGGGAAGACTCGGAAGCCTGCGCAGAGAGAAGACGACTATCGCTCCTTCCGCTCGGACTGGAGTGATTCACCCTCCAGGGAAAAGCTGGGCTTCTCCCTTTAGAAGGATGCTTCTCTGCATCCATCGCGACAAGAGATTCTAAAGAGGACAGATGCCTTAGCAGCTGGGCCATGGTTTAGAAAGAAATACTGGGGTATGGTGAGGAGTAGGAGGCAAAAGGGAGCGCAGGAGGAAGTGTGAGGAGTAGAGCAGAAAGGGACGAGAGAAAAGAAGAGAGAATGGCAAATGCAGTACTTTCGCGAGCAGGAGAGCAAACGGGCTCAAGTGGCGTTTCTCTTCCATGGGAAACACACGCAAAGCAAGCAAGCGTCAGTCATGGTCTGTCCTCCCGATACGCCTGAAGAACCAGTGTGCACGAGGCCGAGTGGGACTCACGCGGGCACCGAGGGCGAGAGCCTCGTCAGGAGGAAAGGCTCGTCTGGTCTGGGCTTTAGGAGCGCAGCGCCGGGCACCCGGGGGTGGCTGCTGGTTGCGGGAAGCCAACGTCAAAAGTCCCCTTGGTGGATTTGCTCTTTAGAGGGAGGTCTGTCTCTGTCGCGGGCAGACCCATCGCAGATGGCTAGTTCTCGCCCTAGCGGGGGGCTGGTAGAGAAAGGACGGTGAGAGGCTGGGCAGGGGGAGAGGCTGTAAACCTGTGTGCCTTTGCTCTTCTGGCCCGGTCTCTCTCTGCACGGGCCAAGCTTTTCCCGACAGGCTGCTCCTGTCTTCGTCCTCTCTCCAATCAAACGTTTTATGCCCTGTGCTCACTCTCAGCTCATCTGATGAACACAGTCAGTCTGGCATGAAAATACCTACTAATGGGTTCATCTGTTATTATCAGGTAATGGGCTAAGATCACAAAGAGGCTTTTGGGAAACAATACCATGAACCAAGGACAGGCTTTATGGAGGAATTTCAAATTCTGTTGTAGTCAGGGGAGGGATCGGTGGGAGGTGAGTGAGGCACTCTCTGTGGGCACAAAATTGAAGGGAGAGTGAAAAAAAAAAAACCCTCAAGAGTTAAGACAATGGATAGTTTATTACAGCATTTTAATAAATAAAACTTAATGCAAGTCCATGATGAACCAAATGTCAAAGTTGTAAATACAGAACCCATGGGCATGATGAGGGTGAGGCCAGGAAGCTCACACTCTCGGGGTCATGCAAGCCTGGGACTGGATCTGGTCTTCATTTAAAACACTTTGTTCATGTGGCTGGTGAGGCCAGGATGCGTCAGGGGCTCCTTGTTCTAGGCTCACCCTATCCTGCAGCCCATTTAGGACTCTGTATTCTCATTGTCTCTTTGCAATAAATTCCCTTTTATTTAAGCTGGGTTGAGTGGAGTTCTTCTGGCAACAGATAATCCCTAAGACAGAAATAAACCTTCATTTCTTTCCCTTCCAACTTCACTGAGTCCTATCAGAGAATTCTTTCTTCTAGATTCAATCTTCAATTGCAAAGAGAAATTTTATCACAATAATAAAGGATTTCTTTTGTAAATGTATTACTGCTAATCTCATACACCGAACACAGTGGTTTCATTTTTACATGTTCCCTTAGAAGGTCTCCCCTGGAGAAGGAAATGGCAACCCACTCAAGTGTTCTTGCCTGGAAAATCCCATGGGTGGAGGAGCCTGGCGGGCTACAGTCCATGTGGTTGCAAAGAGGTGGACATGACCGAGCAACTTCCCTTTCCTTCTTTCTTTCTTTAGAAGGCCTGGCCATAGTCTCACACAGTCACAATCACACTGGACATATAACTTTGTCTTCTGCTCTTTCTGGTGAACTTTGTATATCAAAGGTTTTCCATGTTGTTACCAAAGCTGTTTGTGTCAATGGCTCTAGGTCATTCTACTGAGTTTAGGTTTCCTGTTTTACTTGTTAAATGTTTTACTATTTGACTTATAAATTGTCTTCAAGTTTTACCTGTAATATATCATGTGGAAATGAATGTGTTCATTTCCAAGAGTTTTGTTTCTCCAGTTATTTCTTAACATGATCACCGCAGAAGTCTGAGCCAAAGCCCCTTATTACACTTCTTAATTTATAACTTGTATTACCATATAGTTTTTAATACCACTTAGAATTGAAAGTGAGGACAATAGAATCTGAATCAAAAGAAATCTTAACACACAAGCTGCCTCATTTTAAACTTAAGTGGGGCTAGGGGAAGTAGTCATCTTTGAAATCTGATTTTCTGATATTGTTTATTTTTAAAATTAAGCCTCAGGGGTGTGTGTGTGTGTGTGTGTGTGTGTGTGTATGCAGCAAAGCCTTATGGCTAGGACAACTACTCTTTCTCCAGTTTATTTTGTGAACCTGAGGAGCAATCATATTTTCTTGGTGTCTCTACCAAAAAATTGTATTTGGCAGCTCTGCTGATAACTACAGTCATAGAAGTTGCAAATTTAAATTGGAGAATACCAGCAGATATCTGATGCCAAAACACTTATTTAAAAAATAGCAATATTAATGTTATGCCTCTAAGAAAGAATCAAAATCTTTTGTTTCAAACTGTGGGCATATGCTGTAATGCACAGTATCCCCTCTACCACTGAGGAATCAAATATGTGCAAATGAAAATCCATATTTCACATTTTTGTGCTTTATTTTCAGTGAGGCATTTCAGACCATTTTTAAACAAACAGCAAAGACAAAAGAAAGACCCAGGTTCCCCAAAGACTTCGTTTTCCCAAATTGAGTCAACGATTGCATTAGTGATTAAGTAAATATTCCTTATAAATGGGACATTGTCTCTCAATAAAAGAATTCTATAAACATTTCCCCCCAAACCAACATCTTGGAACATTAAACTGGTTTTCAACCTAGATAAATAAAATGGAGGTAGGAAGCCAAATGTGACTGTTGAGAGATCAGCCTTTTAAAAGCAAATCTGGTGTGGCTACATCCATTAACAGAAATACTTCCGTCAGCCACAACATTAAGTCAACAGCTTTAAAAGTCCAAATTGCCTTTCAAAAGACGGATTTTCAGGGGTAGACATGGAAACAGAAAGCAAAGGATAGGAAGAAATTTGGCGCATCTCAGAGAGCAAGTTTCAAGCATATAGGAAGAACGAACTAGGGAAAGTCCAACTCCTGACAAAGAGACCACTGGAGGTAACAAGTATCTCGAGATTAGCCTGTAAATAACCCCCTTATCTCATTTATGAAGAATCAAAAGCTCCACAGATGTCCAAAGTCCAATGGTTAGATGGTTCCAGCGTCAAGGCCACACTTTAGCGTTTTGTAATTCAGGGCACCTTCACTTCCTTTTACTAGCACGTCACTGACAATGATGTTCTTCCTTGTGGCACACCTCAGTTCCTGCTTCTCTTCCTCCTGAGTTGCCTGCGTCTCTACCCTGCGAATAAACTGAGGGGTGGTCCCCATTCCAGGCAGCATCATAATCTACGGGTTGCTGGTAACGAACAGCACTGTAAGCTCTGTCCCCAAATTCTCTTCCTCTGTCCTCTCAGGCGGGGACCCCCACCACCATTCAACAGCTAGGTCTTCCGCACAGAGCAGAGCAGAGAAGAGGTTTGGGAAATAAAAGAAAAACAAAAAAACATGACCAACTCTTTTTCTAGAAGTCTTCTCCTTTAATAGTCAAACAGTCCCATTGTGTGGTTGAGGAATCTGAGATACCTTGACAAGGTACACTGAATCTTTTCCGAAATAAGGTAGGGTATTCATCAATGAAGTTGTTCACAGTCACAGAGTTAGTGTGTTACTGGGATGTGAGCACATTTGAGCCCAAAGATAAAAAGAGCATTTGACATCAAGTATACAGATGATATTCAGGCATAAGGCCAAGATATTCACAATAGTTATATCATTTCATCTTTGCAACAGCTCTGGGGGCTACTTTCCACCGCTCTGTCAGGGTGCTGAACTTGGAGTGCTCCATCGTCACGAGGCTCCTGGTGAGTTTAACAGTCATGAGATGTCTCCCTTTATGGAATAATGATGATTTGAAATGACATTTTTCCCAGTCCTTAGAACGAACCCATAAGGCAGGTGGTGTCCCCACCTTAGAGATGGACGAGCTCAGGCTCTGAGAGACACGGGGCTCAGGCAAGCTCAGATGGCCCTAAGTCACAGTCAGAACTTCAGCTGTGTTTTCAGACCAACAGCAACATCTGCCCTCTTAGCTTTAATTCCTACATTTCACTTTCTCATCCACCCTAAACTCAGTTAAAAACCTGGAAAAGGAATCCAGTAACTTGTTTCTGAGAGTCAGGTAGATCTAATATATTGCCCCTCTGGCAATCCTCATGTCTTCATCCAAACAGAAAAAGTGACTCCTCCTGTCTCTTTTTGTCTGAACAGAATAACTGGACAAAGTGAATGAAAGAGTGAATGAGTGAATAAATAAGCACAGGTATTCTCCTTCTGACTCTACGAAATCCATAATTTAAACCTTTTATTGTGCCATTAAAACCCTAGGATTGGTGGTTATTCCTGTTTTACTGAAAAGCAGGTCTTGGAAGAATAAAGCTGCATGATTTAGTTTTCCTTGTGCTTTGCAAGTTGCCTCCACCAACCTTTCAGATGGTGGGGGCTGAAAAAGCCTGCAGCAGATATTTAATGGACGTATTTATTTGGTGTGTTGGTTACTGGACAGAACCCTTTGAGAGTTTACAATCTGAGAAATGGATGTTAAATTCTGTAAATTAATGGGGCCGGGCAACTCGGCCAGGATCAAACAGCCAATGAATGGCCCTTGAGATGCCTAGTCCAGATTTTCTTCTTGACAACAGAGTGGTCCCCTTGAAAGGGGATGTTGTCCATGAACACTTGTACACTCGTGGTGAATTCATGTCAATGTTTGGCAAAACCAATACAGTAATGTAAAGTAAACTAAAGTTAAAATAAAACTTAAAAAAAAAAAAAAAATCTGGCATTCAGAGTTGGGAGGACCTCTGTGGAGCCATGAAGAGGAGTGGGAGATGTGCTCAGCCATGCACATCACCTGGGTAAGGTCTGGTGATCAAAGGGTGACTGACAGGTACCTCTCTTCACTGGGCAGGGATTATTACCAGAGTCATGCTTTTATAACTTCATGTGCTCACAAATCACAGGGGAGTCTTGTAAGAGTACAGATTGTGACTCACCAAGTCTGGAGTGGGCCTGAGTGTCTCCGTTTCAAATAAGTTCCCAAGTGATGCTGTCATTGCTGGTCCAGGGACCATATTTTGAGTAGCAAGGTCCTGGGATAAGCATTTATCTTATTGTGGTCTTGATTAGGTCAGGGATCTATAAGAGGCTTTACGCAGGCGAGGGCTGCTCTTTACACAGGAACATTTGAGGCCATAGAAGTCTTTGTCATTGTACTCATTTTGGAGTCATCACTGTTATTGCCATTCTTTGTCGAGGCTCTCAACCAGGGCAAAAGGCTGGCAAACACCAAAAATTCACTCAAAGAGGCACAGATAAAAAGGGAGATATCTTCATTGGAAGATACCAACAAATCCCTGAGAATCTAATTACAGCTTCATGGGGATGAGTTAGAAAAGCAGTTTCTCTATCTTTGCTTCCTTCTGCCCATCTGCTCATTCAACTCTGTGCACATCAAGACCACCCATCAGTGGTGGCCTAGTGACCAGCTACATGACCTAGCAGCTCAGCTCCTCATAGCTGAGTGGCTGGACCAATTCCAAATGCCTACTGGTCTAGTTTCAGTCTTGGGTTCAGCCTGGGTCCAGTGTCAGAGAGGAGTGTAGCCAGGATCTTGTGGCCCAAAGGTTGCCAGGACTGAGGGCTCAGAAAGGGCCTTTAGTGGGGAGGCATGATGAGAATGTCTACAGCAGGTAGGACTTTTTACTATTTTTCTTGCTTGATAGAAGATTGAGATTTCCTAGCTCACATAGCTGTGAGTTGCTGAATTAGAATTCACATACATCTCTCTTTCTTTTTTAATTGAAGTATAGTTGGTTTACAGTGTTTCAGGTGTACAGTGAAGTGATTCAGTTATATATATACATATATATATATATCTATGTATGTGTATGTGTGTGTTTGGGGGGGGGGCTGCTGCTGCTACTAAGTCGCTTCAGTCGTGTCCGACTCTGTGCGACTCCATAGACGGCAGTCCACCAGGCTCCCCTGTCCCTGGGATTCTCCAGGCAAGAACACTGGAGTGGGTTGCCATTTCCTTCTCCAATGCATGAAAGTGGAAAGTGAAAATTGAAAGTGAAGTCGCTCAGTCGTGTTCGACTCTTAGCGACCCCATGGACGGCAGCCTACCAGGCTCCTCCATACATGGGATTTTCCAGGCAAGAGTACTGGAGTGGGGTGCCATTGCCTTCTCTGGTGTGTGTGTGTTTGTATACACACACACACACACACATATATACACACACACACACACACACACATATACACACACACACACACACACACACACACACACATATATATATATATAAATGTGTGTATATATTCTATTCTTTTCTATTATAGGTTATTACAAGCCATTGCATTCCCTGTGCTATAGAATAGGTCCTTGTTTTTTATCCACTTTATATACAGTCATGTGTATCTGTTACACCTGTCTTTCTGATGTCCCACTCTGGAACTTGCCATTCTATTAAATATCTCTTCATGAATGAAGAACCCTGGTCTCTTCGCCACCCACCACCTCTAAGAAATTCCCTTCTTTGGTTTAACATCTCCCCTCTGGAGAATTGCAGCTCAGAAGGTGGTGGCCACCCCTTCCCAAGGGCATTTCACAACTGAGCTTCCGAATGTCTGCCCTGCAGTTTCAGTTACGTAGCCAACACTGATGGGGGCGAAACCTTAGGGTTAATCATTTTCTGGGTCGAGGTCCTAGGATTATCTACCCACAGCTGCAGCAGCTCCTGGTATCTTTCAACTCGCACCCTGAGGGTCTCCTTTTCACTCCTGCCCTTTTGCTGCTCCCCATGAGGGTCTGCTGTCTTCTCTGTTCTGCACCTGCCCTGGCCAAGACTTCTGCAGGTTATGAGCACATCTCCTAAGACCACTGCCAGTTACCCACTGTCCCGTCTACCATCACCACATTCCTATGGGATGAGAAATCCAGGGATCAAAGTAGGCTGGCCGTCATGACCTCACTGGCCCTGCATGTCTGGTACTTCCAGATCCCCTCTGAAGTCTCATCTTTATCTCCAGCATATGTTTCAGTTTGGTGGGCCAGTTGGGATGCTTGTCCTGCCCTATAGCTTCCTGCTGCCTGAGCAGGACATCAAGCCTTGCCCATAGTCACATGTGCTTTTTAGTGACAGAACTGGCAAGCTGAGTGGGAGAAGAAAGGAGACGTCCCCTGCATTGATGATGCGTCCTGAGGTCTTCTTGACACTGAGTCTCACGGCTCTTTCATGAGCAAAATCTCCTCCAGGTTGATGGGGTTCCATCTGTTGAGGGCAGTGATGCTGCCTTCTGTTAGGAGAACAGTGGGCCTCCGCTGAGTTCTGAGGAGGAGGATTCAGGGAGAAGGAGGGCCCGGGAGGAGAAGGAAGGGCTTCTAATGGGAGGCTGACACCAGCCTCGACCTGTCTGGGGAGTGGGGCTGCTGTGGCTCTGACTTTCAGCTCGTCAGCTTCAGCTGGGACTGCTGCCATGTCACAGCCAGGGCACTTGGAGAGTCAGCTGGTTAGGCTGACGTGTCTCCAGCAAAGAAGTAAAGGGGAGGTGGTGTTCTGTGGGTATCCGCAGCAAGGAAGCTGGCTGCAGGTGGTGGGCCTGGGGAGACTCACTCAGGCTTGGTCCCACTGGGTGCTTGGTTTTAAATCCCAGATACACACTTCTATGACTTCCCAAGTAGCTCAGAGGTAAAGAATTCACCTGCCAGTGCAGGAGATACAGGAGATGTGGGTTCAGTCCCTGGGTCGGGAAGATCCCCTGGAGGAGGAAATACTGGAGGCAACCCACTCCAGTATTCCTGCCTGAAAAATTCCTTGGACAGAGTAGCCTGGTGGCTACAGTCCATAGGGTCACAAAGAATCAGACGTGACTGAGCATGTCAGCACACGCATATATACTTCTATAACAATTTGTGTCTCTTTACTTCCCCCAATCCCTTTTTAAAAGTCAGTTCTTGCTCTATGGAGAAGGGAAGGATTAATTGAGATAATGCGTGACAACCCAAGCATTTCTCTCCTATAGTGGGAGGGAAGACTGGACTAGTTTAGGCAAAAGTGGAAGGGAATTGTTGAATGACAAAAAGATTACAAGCCTTCAGCAACACTCTACATTTAAAAAAAAAAACACACAGAGGAGATTTTGAAAATGAATGGAAGTAAAGTTTTGACTATCAGCCACCCTGATTCGCTTAGTGATTATCTTCATAAGTGTAAATTCTGTGCCTCTAGCAAAACACCCTGCCCTTTGTTAATTGTCACCTGAGTGGTCTCCTGAGAGGCCTTTCCTCCCCTTCACCCCGCCCCCTACCCTGTAAACTAGTATGTTTGCCTGTGGCATCTTTCTGTCCTTTGAAAAAGATTGTAAAAAAGATCCACAAAAGAAAAATTAAGCACCCTTCGACTTTTAACCCACTTTCTACTTTTCAAGTTTCATTGACCATTAAAAGTTTTTATGGGTCGGGAGGAAAGGCGTTTTGCCACTTGAAGTTAAGGTGTGATTCAAATTACAGGACAGCAGAGTCTATTTCCAAAGTGGTGTTTAGCTAGTTTCACAGATATCTCTTTTTCACAGGGCATTTCCCCTGGAGTAGAATGCCAGAATGAGGGAAAGACTCAGAAGCTCCTGGGTAATCAACCTTGAACCCTCGGTCTGTTTACCATGCAGCCTGGTACATTCTTTTTCTCAGCCCTTTTGTTTCATCCCTTACTGAACAACCTCAGTATGCTCTTCCATGGATGGCCCCTTACCTGGGCCCCCACTGGGCATGAACAGGTGACTGGGATCAGTGGGTGCCCCAAAGGTCCTGCCTCAGTGGGTAAATGTGGTGTTTGTGTTCAACTGTCTGTGGGGTCACATGTGACATCTTGGCTTTTATACCATTTTAATCTAACCATTGTCCTCACATTTTGTTCTTTTATTTGGGTAAAAAAGAATCACATACAAGTTGAAATATAAACCACTGTCATTAATCCTGGCAAGACTTGGGTTTTGAAAGCTGCAAACAGCTTCTGTTTTCCAAAGGATAAGAAGAAACAAGCAAACAGAGTTGCTTCATTATTTAGTAGAATAGGTATGCGGTACTGACATACAGATTAAATTTTTAAAGAACCACAGATTTAAGAACCATGACCTAATTTATACCCACAGCTCTTGCAGTGAAAAACGTGTGAATCTGTTCTCTTTCTTCTTGGGAGCAATGTCTTCTTGCCCAGGGCATAACCATCTAGTTAATCTGGTCAATAATTAAAATGATTTTTTTTTATGAGAGTGCTGATTTATCTTTGATTTTTTTTTTTTTAACGCTTGTCAAATTAGCTGGATAATCACATAAATGATACTTTTCACTTCATGAGACCCAACTTGAATGCAGAACAAATTAAAAAATGATTTCCCCTGCCAATTTGGAAAAGAGAAACAATTCCCACTCATATATTGCTAGATCCATCATCGTCTATAAGCAGTGATGGAGAAAACAGTTTTCGGTGGGGGGTAAGCAAACCCAGTGTGAAAGTTCTCCTGTCTTTCCATTGGATATAAGATCATGTCCATCGAGGCAGAGTGGTCTGTTTGACTCAACTACTATTAAAATTCCTTTAAAAAGTAATGATGAATACCCTCCAATGTCTATTTACACAGATTTCTGACTGAACTGGAAAGATATGGGAAACAACTTTTTTAAACTCGCAAGAGAAACCTCTTCTCCCCTTAAAGTCAAGCAAATCTGAGTTGACTTCTCTCATAAATTCAAGAACAAAAAGTAATAAATTGAACATATGAAGGACGTTGCTTTTTTTTAAAAGTGATGTTCCCTTGCCTTAATGGATTTAGCTGTGGCAGAGAGTCAGAGCAAAGCTGTCTTAACTAAATCTTTGACTGATTATGCATTTTCCCTTTATTCATACAAGATAGATTCATCATCCCAATTTGTCAAGCTGGCGAGGTTCCAATTAATTACACCCGGCAAACCTCAGCTTGTGCCCTGCCGGTGTCAGGCCTAATCTAGTGCCTCATTTGCTGGCGGCCCAATGAAGAGGCATCAGAGGTGCTGCTCCTAGGCACTTACCGTGATGGATGCCCCTGGCGGCACGGCCCGTGGCAGAGGCGGAGCGGCGGATGCCTCTCTCCTGCAGCCGGGGACTCGCGGCTCCTGCACTAATTTGAGGGCTCATCTGTATAGTGGATGTTGTCGGAGAGTCTATCCTTCACGGCCAGGCTGAAAGCTTTCCCTGATGCTCAGGCTGTTTAAATATCTATGCAGGTTCTACATTTCTGTCAGATTTGTCCTTGCAAAATAAAAAAAAAAAAAAAAAAAAAAGGCAGCGTGTCCTCGAGCTGAGTTTTTGAACTCTAAAACTTAGCGGGCTGTGTGTGTTGCAGGAGACAGAGGCACTGGAGCGGTGCACGAGGTGGTCAGGAGGGTATCTGTTTGTGCTCGTGGGTCTCCAGGCCCCGTATTGGCAACGTCAGGCTCTTGGGATTATGGTGACCTTATTTCATGCTCGTAGTGTATCAGACACTATTGTTGTTGTTTAAATACTAAATCGTGTCCGACTCTCTCGCAACGCTGTGGACTGTAGCCCACCAGGCTCCTCTGGCCATGGGATTCTCCAGGCAAGGATACTGGACTGGGTTGCCATTTCCTGCTCCAGAGGATCTTCCTGACCCAGGTACTGAACCCATGTCTCCTATGTCTCCTGCACTGGCAAAGGGATTCTTTACCGCTGAGTTACCTTGGAAGCCCATCAGGCAATGACCTGATAACAGTTATCATTTACTAAGCCACGTGGGGTCCACAGGATTTGATATGCATTCTCTAGCGTGTGCAGGAACTCACTTTTGATGGGTAACTAGAGCCATCTGCTATGTCGAGATCTATACTGGCATAAAATCTCTTTAGACCAATTGTTACTATCCTTGTTTAAGAATGGGAAAGCTTAACTCAGAGAGCTAAGTGATTTGCACACAGTTGCACAACTATTAAGTGTGGCGTTGGGATTTGAGCCAAAGTTTATCTGATAATAAGGTCTGAGCTCTTCCCGGGATGCGAGGTCATTTCTCTTAAGCACCTGCTTCTTCCTCTTCCTCCCTTCACGCTCTGCCTTGGCCTCTGAACCTTGCCTTTCTCATAGGCAAACCTCAAGGGGAGGCTGCAGCCTCTGTGCCTGAAGGGGTGCATAAGGGCACTGCTGCTGGGGCTGTGTCTCCACTGGACCCATGGAGACAGCATGCACAGGGTGCAATGGGGCTAGAGCCTGGGCTCGTTCCCAGACGGCCCTGACGGCTTCCTTCCTCTCCAAGTCTCCCCCTCAGCTCAGGCCCTCCTCCATTCTCACATTGGGATGATCACCCGAAAGTCATTTGAGCTGTGGTGTTGGAAAAGACTCTTGAGAGTCCCTTGGACTGCAAGGAGATCCAACCAGTCCATCCTAAAGGAGATCAGTCCTGAATGGTCATTGGAAGGACTGATGCTGAAGCTGAAACTCCAATACTTTGGCCACCTGATGCGAAGAGCTGACTCATTAGAAAAGACCCTGATGCTGGGAAAGACTGAAGGCAGAAGTGGGTGACAGAGGATGAGATGATTGGATGGCATCACCAGCTCAGTGGACATGAGTTTGAGCAAGTTCTGGGAGTTGGTGACGGACAGGGGAGCCTGGAGTGCTGCAGCCCATGGGGTTGCAAACAGCCAAACATGACTTGAGGGACTAAACAACCGAAAGTCACGAGGTCTGGAGCCCAGAGTGGCCACTAGAGGGCGTCACGGCGCAGCCCGCATGGGGCAAGCCTTGACCCCGGGCTGATAGGACCCTCTCCTTTGCGCTTTCCTGGACCACCCAGGGAGCATGTCTGCTGAGTTATGGGCTGTGTTTCTGAGGCTCACAGTGAGTCGGCGGCTGGCCAGTAACACACTGCACTGCTTGTGTTGTGTCTTGGCCTTATTTCTTCTTCTTTTAACCCAACTCACTTTTAAAACAGAGTGTTGGCGTCTTGATCCTTACCTCCAGACCCAAGACAGGGTTCCGGTGGCATGAGGAGCAAAGCTGACTCTCCCAGGGCAGCCTCTGCAGACGAGACCCTGAGAGGGATTCTTTTGTTTTGGGAAGAATCAAGTCACATCCGAGACCAACTTTTAATTTAAAGAAGACTTCAAATGCATTAATATTCAGCATTTACATTCCTTCCCAGTTCTTAAATATAATGTGTTTTACAGTTATCAAAAACATATGCTCCTTTTCCACAGCATTTTATATACAACTTGTTCAACAGAAGGTGCCGGCATCCCAGTATGTTTTGCTTAGTTTTGGCTTTAACTATTGTGATGAAAGAATTCAAGTGCAGGAGAGTCATCTTTATGGAACTGTTGCCAAAGAGTGCCTCATGCATCCAGAAAAAAAGAAGGGAATTATTTATTATTTGTTTCACTGAATTGATTTTTTATGATGTTTCTAATATGAGGAAGGCTCTGTACCAAGCTTTGTGAGAACCACATGGATGAATCAACCTCAGATCTTATTTTCAAGGAACTTTCAGTCTAATAAAATACCGTCTTGAAAAAGTTGGTAGTGGCATTCTTCTTATTATAGGAGTTAGAGCTGATCTATAGCTTCTATACATGTGGAGTCATATTAATTGGCAAAATATTGAAATACTTTCATGCCTGTCTTTAAATGTGCATTCTCCTAACCCCTCCCACACTTGGCATAGCTGGTTCCTCTCCTTCGGTCCAGCGACTGAAGCAATTAAATGCTTGGGAAGGCAGGGGATTCCGAGACTTTCCTCCAGCACAATGGCCAGTGTCTGTTCTGATGGCTCAGAACCCATGCCTCATTTGTTAAATTATTGTGATGTCCTTCCTGAAAGAGAGATGTGGTGACAATTATATTCGATCTTCACCCTGATTGTTACAGTCTCTAACAAGGATCATCGGATATATCTCTGCCTCCTTTTAAATCTGTCAGTTTTTGCGTCCTGTATTTCGAGACTTTGTTATGAGGTGTATGTTCATTCAGAGTTGTTATACCTTCCTGATGAGTGGGCTCATTTATTGCCATGGAATGTCCCCCTTTAACTCCTTATCTTGATGTTTATTTTACCTGGTATAGTGAAGTCACAGACCCTGAGTTTGCATGGTCTTTCCCATCCTTGTATTTTTAACCTATCTGTATCTTTATATTAAAAGTTCTTCTCTTAGAGATGGTGTGCAGGTGAGTCTTGGGTTTTTGTTGCTGCTGTTGTTTATTTTTTAATGCAGTATAACAATCTTTGCCTTTTACTAAGAACTGTATGTCTGTTTACGTTTAATGGATTTGGGGGTATGGCTGGGTTTAGTCTGGCATTTTGTTGTTTGTTTTCTTCTTGTATATTGGTTTTTTTAGTTCCTCCTTTCTTGACTTCTTTAAGTGATCAAATCTATCTTTATTATTTCATTTTCATTTCTCTAAGGGACCTTACCTACCCCTCATAGTGTGTTTTTAGTTATTTTTCTAGGAATTATTTTGTATGAAATGCAGAGTGAAAGTACAGAGTCCTGACCGCTGGGCCAATCATAATATGTTTCCCTCAACTCTATTTCCCAAGCATAATAATAGGATTTTACACTCTGGAATTATTTTCCCTTTATTCCTACTTTTTCATGAATTGATATGACCATACACTTTTATTGCAGCCTAGCATCCCATATCTGTTTGCCATATTTTTTTACATATTCTTAACTTATAAGAACACTGACAGTGGCATGGATGCTTTCTTGATGGTTCAGTGGTAAAGAACCTGTCTGCCAATGCAGGAGACAGGGGTTCAATCCCTGGGTTGGGAAGACCCCCTGAACAAGGAAATGGCAAACCCCTTCAGTATTCTTGCCTGGAGAATCCAATGGACAGAGGAGCCTGGCAGGCTACAGTCCATGGGGTTGCAAAAGAGTCAGGCATGACTCAGTAACTAAACAACAACTATATATATAAATATATATATACACATAATTAATATATAATATATATGTATATATATTTCTTGTATTTCTGGTGACAAGTCATTTCTAAGTGGCTGGCCTTTCTGCCAGTGCACTGGGAATGAGATTATAAAACTAGGCGTCTCTAACTGGCTGTGTCTGCAGACAGACTTTACTGACCTACACAGAGTTTAATGTATTTTAAACTTTTATATTTGGAAGATTTTACATGAAGTTTGTATATTTCTGACTTCTCCTGAGTATAAAAAGTCCCATAAGTTTAAGCCCTAAATTCTGTTCTTCCATTTGGCCCCATCAACCAAGGCAAATAGTATTCCTGCCCCAACAAAACTTGTGCTGTTTAGTTTGCCCTGGTTTTCCACCCCAGTTCATGCACCAACATTGTCCTGCTGGTCCTCAAGTTCAAGAACAAGAATTAGAACTTCTCCATGCACCATCCAGGCTGTATCCTGGGGTGATCTAGAAAGTGAATTGAGATAATTCACTGATTCACATCAGTTAAGAGATTAGGTAGGAAGCTTGGGCTTGTGCCTCCTTAAGACCAAATGAAATCTACAGAGGGAATGTGACTTTGGGGAACTCACCATGGTAAAAACAAAACAAAACAAAACAAAACAAACAAACAAAAAAACCCCTTGAATTCTTCAGTGAGGACTCCAAGCCTGATACATAGCACTAACTTTCTCTGGCTGGGTGAGTTGGTGCATACTGGATAGAGGACCTCCACTTCTAAATCATAAAGGAGTCCACATTTTCTGAATGCGTTTCACCTCTGAAAGTAAACCTTAATCATAAAAATTGGCTCAAGATTACAATCTTTTCAGAGGTGACAAGGCTCCAGATTGTGCTGGGAAAGATATAGGTGGCATGGAAAATCATCTCACTGCAACAGTGATCAGATGCGCTGGGAAACACGTTTGTCTTTTTGCTCTCTTAGAATAATTTTCCCCCTCTTTTTTTTTCATTTTTATGCTATTTATATATATTTTAGTTAATTAATTTAAATTGGTGCCTAATTACTTTACAATATTGTAATGGTTTTTGTCATATATTGACATGACTCAGCCATGGGTGTACATGTGTCCCCCATCCTGAAACCTCTCCCACCTCCCTCCCCACCCCATCCCTCTGGGTCATCCCAGTGCACCAGTTTTGACTGCCCTGTTTCATGCATTGAACTTGGACTGGTGATCTGTTTCACATATGGTAATATACATGTTTCAATGCAATTCTCCCAAATCATCCCACCCTTGCCTTCCCCAACAGAGTCCCAAAGTCTGTTCTTTATATCTGTGTCTCTTTTGTTACCATCTTTCTAAATACTGTATTAGTGTTTTACTTTCTGACTTACTTCACTCTGTGTAATAGGCTCCAGTTTCATCCACCTCATTAGAAGTGATTCAAATGAATTCTTTTAAATAGCTCAGTAATATTCCATTGTGTATATGTACCACAGCTTTCTTATCCATTTGTCTGCCAGTAACTTCAGATTCAGACACTTTGCTTCTGCAAGCTGGATTCCATAGCCCTGTCCAGGAGCCAGTGCTGTGGGGCTGAGCAAAAGGGTAGGAGCCAAAGAGAACAAAGAAGAAGGTATCCTGAACAAGGAGCATGTTGGTGGTCATCAGCGAAGAGTGATATTCATGACCTAGTATGAGATGAGGTTAAGTTTGTGCTGTGTACTTGGCAAGAAAAAACTTCAAAGCCAGTTGGAGTGGTTTTGAAATTTCAAACAGCCATCTGTCAGTGTGGACAGAGAGACAAGCACCCTTCAGCCATTTTATCCTGTTTGGAGTTTCATAGAGGGGAAAAAGAATACTTTCTCTAACGATAGAAAATTAGAAAAGACAAGAAGAATGGAATCTCTGCCCCAAATCCATCCTTTCAGAGTAATGCTCACTAATGGATATTAAAACATGGTAGATTAATGAGAGCATGATAGACCATGCAGCTGAAAAAACACATTTTATTTTGACAGCCAGGCAATCAAGAGCTGCCCAGGGATTAAAGAGCAATTCAGATTAAATTACCCTCTCCATTAGGACATCCTTTCCTTGGTAAATCCTGAACTGGAGGAGGGGGTCAAAGAGACGCTGTGACCACCAGAGGCGTTTCTTCAACCTAAGGTTCTCAGCCACAGACTTAAAGGGCACACTTAGGTTTTATGCCCTGGAGGGTTAACCAAACACAGGCCAACAGGAGGAAGGGTGCTGGAATTTTGGATCAGCAGGGGTTGGGAGTCATGAGGAGCTTGGATGGCAGGGAATGAAGGGGCTGCCATGTGGTCCAGCGGCCAGTATAGCAGTGGAGTGTGTTTTCATTGTTGCGTTACTGTTTGCTCTCTGGGGTAGTTAGGTACTGCGTGAATTTAACTCAGCTGGAGCTACACTGCCCAGGTTCCCTTTTCTGTCTGATTCCTCATCAGGGCTGGTGGCCGGAGAAGTTTTTGAGAGATTTGGAAGGTGAATAGGAAGCAGCAGCCAACTTTATGGGGTGGCTCTGAGGGTCTCGGATGGAAAGAACACAGTGGCGGCCAGCACACACTGCCCCTCAGGTGCCACCTCACCTTCCAGGCTCAGCAAGACTCCCGACCACCAGCTCCACTGGCTCCCATCAAGTCTCTCCCCTGGGCATCTGTGTGGCAGAGGATGCCAGCTCTTCCTTTGTGCCGCCATGAATTTTCGGTGGTCAGAGACAGATGTGGGAGGTCCAGGGTGTGTCTGTGGGTTCCAGCTTATGCGTGTGGGGTCCAGCCCTCTCCCACATTGCACACAGCTTCCCTGGAAGACCACCTGCCTGCTGACTTAATAGAGGTGACTTCAGGAACAACACCAGACAGAATCACCCTGTATAGACTCTTCTCCAACCTCCAGGTCTAATGTTATCGACACTTAGACTATTCTAAACACCTCATAGTGGTCCTGCTTCTTGGGTCAGATCCCCAGCGACACCCAGATGGTGTGCAGTGGATTAACGTCTGGGGTTGTTACCAAAGCAAAGCTGGGTCTGTTTGCCTATATGCAGTCAATTCTACTGACTCTGAATTGTGGGGAAGAAAACTGTGGTGTTTAATGTAGGGCACCAAGCTTTCAAAGAAAGGTTTTTTTTTTAAGACAGGATGAGGGAGAAGGTTACAGGGTATATGATCAACTTGTGGACTTTCTTCTGATTGGTTGGTGGTGAGGTAACTGGGAATCAATATCATCAACCTTCTTGTTCCCACCTGTCTGGGGTCTACCTGCTTGTGGTCAACATACAGTTAACTTCTTCCACCTTGTGGGAGAGTTTTAGTATCTTCAAAATAGCTCACAGGATATGGCTCAGGATATTTTATGTATCCCTTGAGGATAAACTATAAGCCCTTGGTTTTGTTTAATGTCTAAACTAGTATTATTTTGTCTCGCTTGACTGTTTTCTTTTAATTATACATGTTATCACTTCTCTGATTAAATCTATTCTTTGGAACTCAGAGAGGCTAAAGTTTTTCTGTGAACAAGAGACAGGTGGAGGACATGGGAAGTTTGTCCTAAGAAGGCTGCATAAGAGTCCTGCTTTGTGACAGGGGGATTATTGCAAAGTTGTTGGGAGAGTCTCTGTCCTCATAAGTACAAGTCTCCTTGTTAGCTTTAGGCTCTAGGGCAATCTAAGCTAAACTGTGATGAGCTCTTTGTACATTCTGTACAGTGATGAAGGCTGCTGAGATGGAAAGATTCTGGCAAAATTATGCTGTATTGATGGGATACAGCCTGTGTCTTGTTTCTCCCTGTCGCTGCCTTTGACATGCATCCTCCAGGGTAAATGCAATGACTGTATCTTGGCTCCCATTATAATGGAAAGTTGGGAAGTTGATCCATGTTTTTTGTCCTCTGCCTTTAAGAGTTAGCAGTGTAGTCAGTCACCTTCCCAATCAGGAAAAACAGGGGTTACTTTTAGTTTTATGGAGTTGTCATGTTCAACTCTTTGTGACCCCATAGTCTACAGCGTGCCAGGCTTCTCTGTCCTCCACTGTCTCCCAGAGTTCACTGAAATTTGTGTCCATCAAGTTGGTGATGCTATCTAACCGTCTCATCCTCTGCCACCCCCTCCTCCTTTGGCCTTCCATCTTTCCCAGCAGCAGAATCTTTTCCAGTGAGTTGGCTGTTTGCATCAGGCAGCCAAAGTATTGGAACTTCAGCTTCAGCATCTGTCCTTCCAATGAATATTCAGGGTTGATTTCCTTTAGGATTGACTGGTTGGATCTCCTTGCAGTCCAAGGGACTCTCAAGAGTCTTCTCCAGCACAATTTGAAAGTTCCTTCAGCACTCAGTCTTCTTTATGGTCCGGCTCTCACATTCATACATGACTACAGGAAAAACCACAGCTTTGACTAGATGGACCTTTGTTGGCCACGTCTCCACGTTTTACTCCACTGTCCAGGTTTTATGAAGATTTAGTTATAATTCCTAGGTTGGAAACTCAGTGAGTGCAAGGCTTGAGGTGATTTTTTAATAAGCTACTTTAAATTGTGGGGCTGAGAGCTGCAGATCATCACATCTGAGATCTTACGAGGAAGGAGAGGAAATAGCCTTTGCTGCCTTCTTGCTTTGTCCTCTGAGTTTCACACGCATTTTCTGTATCTCATCTAATCCTCAAGTTATGCAAGGAAATGGGGGTTAGTATTCCTACCTCACAGGTGAGAACATGGTGTCTTGGAGAGGTTTAATTACTTGGCTAGGTTTTGTTAGTATGTGGGTAGTTGGTTTTGAATCTAGAGTTTTCTAGTTCAAAAGCGTTTGAACCTGCTTTATGTCACTTCACTTTTATGAAAGTCTACATTAATACTTGTGTATGCTAACCGAAAGGAATCTGAAGAAGATTTTCATTTTTACAGAAAGAGAGGTAGAAGGTGAAAATAGGGCTCAGCACTTGTTTTGCGGCAGCAATGATGGAGGCATCGCACACCGCAAGCCTTAAGAGCAGCCCCATCAGCCTCCTTCCCTGAGAACCACAGTAGGCAGCTCAGCATCAAGCCCCCGTAGCTTTGAACTGTGTTTCCGACCATCTGGGCTGGCTCTCAATTCATTTTGTGCATCCTTTAGCAAGATGAGATCTAAGGTACTTGCTTCTTTGCTTTATGCCATTGAGGCTTGCAAAAGATTTCAAGGAATACTCTGCTTTCGAATAACAGAGGAGCCCTTGATGGCTAATTGGGAGTTTCAGTTTGTTTATTTCTTCCACAAATCCTTGTCCAGCAAATAATTTAAATGTTGCCCTAAAGAATCTGAAGTGTGAATGTATGCAACTCAAGTCAGACTAGTGACAGGAGGGAACTTCCACTGAAACTATCACTTCGTCCCTCCCCGCCCCCTTCTCAGGGGCTTCCTTTCAATCTATTTGCTCTCTCCAAGCTCCATCGTCTCATGAGGCTTTCTGTGGTTTCCTTGTATAAGCACCATCCTTTTGGCAATATCCAGGGTCAGAGGCCACTACTCCGCAGTCATTTTTTCAGGACTGCGTGTTATCTACATTCATTTACCACTAACTTTGGAAGGAACTTGACTTGCTTATTTCACACTGTTAAGTATCTGAATACCATAAACAATTCTGTTCAAAGACAAAGTTGTCTCATCATTCTTGTCTCACTGGACTTGATACGAGCTCCTCTTTAGTAATTTGCATAAGGAAGAGTCAGGTTGAATTAGAAATCCAGAACCTGGGGACTTTTTCCATAGTAAGTCAGCTATTCAGTATGCTTCTCAAATACAGTGTTATGAGGGTATCTTTTCAATTCACATTCGACTCAATTTTTCTTGCTCTCACCATTATCATCCTCACTGTCACCACAAAAACTACCTCTTGAGAGTCTGTGTTGTGATGCTTGTCAATGTGATATGAGCATTTAAGGTGGGATGCTAGTGCAGAGGAAAGAGAAAAGGGGCTGGGGCATCAAGTTCTTATTCCAGCTTTCCAATTGAGCCAGTTCTGAGTCTTGGCGCACTTGTAAAATGAGAACAAGGATGCCTTCTTTCATCTTTTCTTATCTCAAAAGATAAATGAAAATAAATTTTGTAATTCGTGGAAACCACTTTGGACAACTAGGAAAGAAAGGAAGCACTAATCAAACCAGAGCTTAATTTTTACTGGGTTTCTTTGTTGGTATGGGCTTCTGTACATAGTTTATCTTAGGATGATGGGCTTTTGAGCTGTGCGTACCAGTGGGTGGTGATGGCACCCTGGTGCTGGTGGAAGGGTTCAGTTCCATTCTCATCAGAAGAACTCTATTTTTACCCTTTTTAATAATGACATTTTAAAAAATTAGGATTATTTTAAGAGTAGTTTAAGATTCACAGCAAAGTTGAGAGGAGGTTACAAAGATTTCCCATACACCCTCTGTCCCCCTGAACGCTTAGCTCCCCTCATAATCAACATCCCTCACTTGAGTAGCACATTGTTACAATTGACAAACCTACACTGATACATCCCAGTCACCCAAATCCATAATCTACTTTAGAGTTCGCTCTTAGTGCAGTTCATTCCATGGGTTTGGACGAATGTAAAGTGATATGGGAAACAGATGGGGAAACAGTGGAAACAGTGTCAGACTTTACTTTGGGGGGGCTCCAAAATCACTGCAGATGGTGATTGCAGCCATGAAATTAAAAGCTGCTTACTCCTTGGAAGAAAGGTTATGACCAACCTAGATAGCATATTCAAACGCAGAGACATTACTTTGCCGACTAAGGTCTGTCTAGTCAAGGCTATGGTTTTTCCTGTGGTCATGCATGGATGTGAGAGTTGGACTGTGAAGAAAGCTGAGCGCTGAAGAATTGATGCTTTTGAACTGTGGTGTTGGAGGAGACTCTTGAGAGTCCCTTGGACTGCAAGGAGATCCAAACAGTCCCTTCTGAAGGAGATCAGCCCTGGGATTTCTTTGGAAGGAATGATGCTAAGGCTGAAACGCCAGTACTTTGGCCACCTCGTGCAAAGAGTTGATTCATTGGAAAAGACTCTGATGCTGGGAGGGATTGGGGGCAGGAGGAGAAGGGGACGACAGAGGATGAGATGGCTGGATGGCATCACGGACTCGATGGACGTGAGTCTGAGTGAACTCCGGGAGTTGGTGATGGACAGGGAGGCCTGGAGTGCAGCGATTCATGGGGTCGCAAAGAGTCGGACATGACTGAGCGACTGAACGGAACTGAAAGTGATATGTATCCATCATTACAGTATCACAGTATAGACTATTTTTACTGCCCTAAGAATTCTGTTCTCTGCCTATTCATCCCTCTCCCCACTCCTCATAATGAGATTTGATATTGGAATAATTAATAAGTTTGATTAGAAATAGAAAAGTAAGAACAAGCTTCTGGTACTCAAGATTGAAAGGCCCTGGTGCTGGATAAAATTCTTGATGACTTCATGTCTTTTCTATGCGAGTTGGAAAGGAAAATATCTGTGTTGTGTCCAAAAGTTGATAAATCTGGAGTGGAAAGCAAGTCTAGGTGTATAATTAGGGTATACATTAGGGAAAGTAATTATGGAGAGTCCAGATTCAGTTCTGATTTTGTGTTTGGCAGGGGATGTATGCAGTTCTTCTCTGACTTTAGGAAGAGAGGCTAGCAGTGGCTCAGCTAACTAGGAATCAAAATGCTTAGTGACATAGGTCCAAGAAGAAACGGCAGTTGGGAAGACAGGAGACACAGGTCTAGTACAGCAATTGCACGCATACGTGGTAATTAGCAAATCACTTCCCTGTGCAGATGCTCATTTGAGCATTCACACAGATTAAGTGTCTTTTTTGTGTGTAGGTACTGAAGTCAAAGTAATGATATCAAGAGTCTCTAAAAATATTCTAATATTTTATGCTCAGTTGCTGCTGTTTATGTGGTGTGCCGATGAGCAGAGGAAGTGGGGAATATTGTTCAGGGGGTGGGAAAAAAAGAGTGAAGGAGGTGTGAAGTTGGGAAAGGGAACATTGCCTTATTTTTCCTCTCTTTTCATTGCTCTCCACTGCCCCCTCACCCCTTCCCCAGCTATTCAGATAGATCGTGGGGTTTTTGTGAAGTCCATTGCCTGAGAGTATTTGCTCATTCCATGATCTAAATGTCCACAGGGGGCCATCCTTCACTTGAGTGATTGCAGCAGCCAACAGAAGCTGTCTAGGGAACCCAGTCCTTCTACAGAGGTGACCCTTTTTGGAGGAGGAAAATTGGAACCCATCAAGCTGACCTTTGGTTTTGCCAACAAAGTGCGTCAGAACTGGCCAGCTCATTCGCAGACAGTCGTTTTGGGCAGCAGTCTTGAAGACAGCAGTGGTGGAGAGCTTTTTATGAGGATGCAGAGCATCCAAAGACATAAAAGGCAAAAGAAATGCTTGTTAGTTACGGAGAAGGTGAACGGCTTAGAAAACTGATTAGCGTAGCAGTGTGGTCAGATGGAAATGAAAGCTCAGAAGCATAATCGTTAATTGGGTGCTTACCTACTAATTTGAGCTTGGATGTCAGCAGAACTGCAGTTCATTTCAAACTCAGGGTCAGACTTTAATGCTACATCATAAATTACATAAAGGCACAACACTAACAATTAGATAATTATGGAGACCCATGCTGTTGCAATTTAACTGGGCAAGTTCAGGGCAAACATGACAGGATTACTGCTTAACCCTCAGCCTGCTGGCAGGTTTTTCCCCAAAGAGACACAAGAATATATAAGTTGATGTTGTTGGCTGGTTTTCAAAGCCGAGGGGTTAAATAATTTCTTTCCAGTAGCTAGATTCATCAGATGACTGAAGCAGACTCAGAAGAAATATTAGAGAAGTGTTAAATATTTCTTAGAAAAACCTCGTCTTTAAATCCACACCAGTTAAAGATTCTGGGTTGGGCTGGGTTCCGGCTGAATTTGAAGCTTAAGCTTAACAGTCAAAGCTAGTTTTTACCATTTGAAGACTTTCTGTAGATAAAATGTGTGCTCTTTCAATTCTAGGTCCTTCACATTAACAGGTGAATCAAAATAGAAGATCCAGGGTCCATGTTTTATTCTCATTGCATTCTTGCTGGCAAACAAGGGGCTGACTCAATTGGTGAAGATGTTTTCATGACTAGCGTGTGTTGACAGAGCTGTGGTGGTGCTTCTTTGATCTGCTTCGTTCATTCATCTGCTGATTTCTGACATCTTGGGCACCTCTGTGTGCTGGGGGTGGGGGATGTACACATCATTCAGTAGGCATTTACACATCAGTGTGTTTTCCTGGTGGAGTCATGTGTGGAGGGTTGGCCCACATGCCAGCATTAAGGGTGTTTCTGGGACAGTTTTATTTTTACTGTCAGAATATCAGCTTGAGAAAGTCAATAGCCATACCTTGCTTTTCCCTTCATTCCCACAGCCCCAGCACAAGGACAGGGGTACCATCAGAGAAACGAGTTTAAGAGCTTTGCTGAAGGAATGAATAATTTTTATCTGGAAATGAGAAAGGAAAAAATGGAGTTTCACCAAAGTTTAGGTTTTGGAAACTCAGGTTATTTGGCAACTAAGATCATATTTTAACCTTTGAGAAGTTGAAATTGAATTCCATCATTAAATAACTTTTTGTTAAATTCAGATCTGATATGTTTGTTTCTTGTTCCAAAAAAGACACAATGTGATCCCCTCAGTGCCTACAGTTGGGATGACAGAAGATCATAGAAACAGGACCATGGAATTTAAGGTTGTGGGATTCATAGGGAGTTGCATGTTGAGTGTCTTTCTAATGTGTAAGAAAATGAGTTTTTCTGAGGCCTTGGCATGGGGGGCCCTAGACTCTGATTCAGGGCTATGATGCGAAGATGGAGATGGGATGATCTGAGACTGGAAATCTCCCTTGTGCTCCCCAGCCTGGGATTGAGGACATCTCAGGGGAACACTGCTGTGTGTGTATATGCGTATGCACATGTATGTACATGCGTGTGGGTGTGTGTATCAACAACCAGCAGAGTAGTATAACTGAGTTTAAGAGTAGGGTGTGTTAGAACCAAGCCTGGAGAAGAGAGATATCCTTTTCTGCCCAATTTCTCCTCTTTCTGATGAGAGACGTTGCTTGGTGAGCTGTCCTCCACCTGCTCTCCTGGTTCAGAGGATGCATCGCAGAGCTCCGTGGCAGCACTCAGCAGGCCATCCCCGAGCCTCCGGAGCAGACCAGAGTAGCACTGAGCACAGAGAACGGGACTCAGAGCTCTCATCTCTCTCATCAACAAGAGAGGACTCAGAGCTCTCATCATCGCTCATCTCATCTCATCATCCACGGGACTCAGAGCTCAGATCGTCAGAGCTCTCTCTTCTGCAGGAATGTAGCTAGGACCAATCTTGCAAACCCAGAGGACACCCTGGATTTCTGAGATAAGTCACAAGAACGTGAATCCTGAGGAGGAGAGGAATATGCTCTTGTTCTAGGTAAGGCAGGATCTAGCACTCACCTTGTTTTTTGACCTCCGTCTAGTCAAGGCTATGGTTTTTCCTGTGGTCATGCATGGATGTGAGAGTTGGACTGTGAAGAAGGCTGAGCGCCAAAGAATTGATGAGTTTGAACTGTGGTGTTAGAGAAGACTCTTGAGAGTCCCTTGGACTGCAAGGAGATCCAACCAGTCCATTCTGAAGGAGATCAGCCCTGGGATTTCTTTGGAAGGAATGATGCTGAAGCTGAAACTTCAGTACTTTGGCCACCTCATGGGAAGAGCTGACTCATTGGAAAAGACTCTGATGCTTGGAGGGATTGGGGGCAGGAGGAGAAGGGGATGACAGAGGATGAGATGGCTGGATGGCATCACGGACTCGATGGACATGAGTTTGAGTGAACTCCAGGAGTTGGTGACGGACAGCGAGGCCTGGCGTGCTGCAGTTCATGGGGTTGCAAACAGTCGGACATGACTGAGCGACTGAACTGAACTGAACTTATTCCCTCTTGGATCTTTATTGTTTCTTTTCTTCTACTGACTTTAGGTTTTGTTCGTTCTCCATCTAATTCTTTTAGGTGGTAGGTTAGGTTGTTTGAGATGTTTCCTGTTTTTTGAGGAGGGCCTGTGCTACTGTGAACTTCCCTCTTGGGGTGGCTTTTGCTGCATCCCATAGACTAACTCGGTTGCATTTTCATTGACATTTGTCCTGAGGTATTTTCTGATTTCCTCTTTGATTTCACTGTTGACCCGTTGGTGTTTTCAGTAACATGTTGTATAGTCTCCATGTAATCATTTTTCATTTAATTTATACCCCAAGCTGCTTCCCAGGTACCACTAGTGGTAAAGAACCCACCTGCCAATACAGGAGACTTAAGAGATGAGGGTTCAATCCCTGGGTTGGGAACATCCCCCAGTGGAGGAAATGGTAACCCACTACAGTGCACTCACCTGGAGAATCCCATGGACAGAGGAGCCTGGCAGGTTACAGTCCATGGGATGGCAAAGATTTGGACACAATTGAAGTGACTTAGTACACATATCCCAAGATACTTAAGTGGGAATATTAGCTCCATACAGACAAGGAAACTGAGGGCCTGGGGACGATAAATAACAAAGATGTTTCAGATTGTAGAAACTACAGTTGAACCAACTCCTCAACAAACGGTGGTCATTTTTTGGAATGTGGTAATGGTACACAAAATGAGAAAGAACAGTTCTCTACTAAAACAATCCTTATGCAGGAAAAAGAAAAGACCCCTCTCGGAATACCACTTCAGCATTTGCTTTAGTCAAAGTCTTTTTACCACCTTACCTTTTCGTCCTTCCACATTCTCCAATGGGAAAGCCTGAGTCATGATAAAAGTTCAATAAGCCTGACACATTTCATAAACTATCAATTCAGTTCAGTTATTCAGTCATGTCCGACTCTTTGCAACCCCATGGACTGCCGCACACCAGGCTTCCCTGTCCATCACCAACTCCTGGAGCTTGCTCACACTCATGTCCACCGAGTGATGCCATCCAACCTTCTCATCCTCTGTTGTCCGCTTCTCCTCCTGCCATAAACTGTGTTCAGCCTCAAAGCCTTCAGTGACCATCAATGCTGCTAGACATGCTTTGTTCATCGCAGATCTCTCCATAAAGGAACTCTTAGGAATTTTGCTAGTGATTGGGATTTGATATATATATTTTTTCTCCTGTGCACAAAGACATCTGATGGTCCAACTTTGAACATTAACTTATTTAAAAGTTAAGTGGTGGTCCATTTTCTTCTTTTTTCTTTATTCTGGAAGTTTGTACCTTTTCACCACCTTCACCCATTTCCTCCACCTCCACCCTCTGCCTCTGGCAACAACCAATCTGTTCTGTTTCTATGAGTTTGATTTTGTTAGATTTCATATTTTAGTGAGATTATACAGTATTTGTTTTTCCTCTGTATGGCACTTCATTTAGCATAATGCCTTCAAAGTCAATCTATGTTCTTACAAATGGAAGCATTTCATTCTTTTTATGGTTGTATATCATTTTACATAAATATCTCACATTTTCTTTTTTAAACTTAATTTTTATTGGAGTATGAGGCCAGTTCAGTTGCTCAGTCCTGGCCAGCTCTTTGCAGCCCCACGGACTGCAGCACGCCCGGCCTCCCTGTCCCTCGCCAGCTCCCAGAGCTTACTCAAGCTCCTGTCCACAGAGTCGGTGACGCCACGCAGCATAGTTGCTTTACAGTGCTGGGTTAGTTTCTGCTGTATAACAAAACAAATCAGCCATAGGTGTATATACATTCCCTCCCTTTTGGACTTCCTTCCATTTCAGGTCACCATAGTGCATTGAGTTGAGTTCCTTATGCTATATAATATGTTCTCATTAGTTATCTATTTTATACATAGTATCAATAGTAAATATGTGTCAATCCCAACCTCATAATTCCTCCCAATCACCTTCCTCCTTGCTGTGAGAGTGTATGCATGCTACGTCACTTCAGTCATGTTTGACTCTTGGGTCCTATGGATTGTAACCCTCCAGGCTCCTCTGTCCATGGGGATTCTCCAGGCAAGAGTACTGGAGTGGGTTGCCATTCCTTTCTCCAGGGGATCGTCCCAACGTAGGGATCAAGCCTGTGTCTCTTATGTCTCCTGCGTTGACAGGCAGCTTCTTTTTACCTTGAGTGCCACCTGGGATCCCCCTTCCTCCTTGGTATCTATACATTTGTTCTCTACATCTGTGTTTCTATTTCTGCTTTGCAAATAGTATCATCTATACCATTTTTCTGGATTTCACAAATACATGTTAATATACGATACTTGTTTTTCTCTTTTTCACTTATTTCACTCTGTATGACACCCTCTAGGTCCAGTCACATGTCTACCAATGACCCAATTTTATTCCTTTTATGGCTAAGTAATATTCCTTTGTATATGTGTACCATATCTTCTTAATTACATTTTCTTTATCCATTCATTTGTCAATGGACACAGCTTTTTCACTGTCTCAGATACTGCAAATAATGGTGCAATGAGTATGGGGATACAGATATATCTGCAAGTATATATGCATTTCCTTTGCAGATATACTCAGATGTAGAATTGCTGGATCTTATGACTGTTCTATTTTTAATGTTTTGAGAAACATCCATACTGTCTCTCACGACGGCTTCACTGATTTAAATTCCTATCAACAATTCACAAGGGTTCAAAAGCAGATGTTTTTATGAAATTTCTTTGCTTTTTCTGTGATCCAATAGATGTTGACAATTTGACCTCTGGTTCCTCTGCCTCTTCTAAATCCAGCTTGTACATCTGGAAGTTCGCGGTTCCTGTACTGTTGAAGCCTAGCTTGAAAGATTTTGAGCATTATCTTGCTAGCATGTGAAATGAGTGCAGTTTTGTGGTAGTTTTACCCTTATGTATGCAGAGTTCCAAAGAATTACAAGGAGAGATAAGAAAGCCTTCTTAAGTGAACAATGCAAAGAACTAGAGGAAAACAACAGAATGGGAAAGACTAGAGATCTCTTCAAGAAAATTAGAGATACCAAGGGAACAGTTCATGCAAAGACGGGCACAATAAAGGACAGGAATGGTATGGACCTAACAGAGGCAGAAGATATTAAGAAGAGGTGGCATGAATACACAGAAGAGCTGTCCCAAAAAAGGTCTTAATGACCCAGATAACCACGATGGTGTGATCACTCACCTAGAGCCAGACATCCTGGGGTGTGAAGTCAAGTGGGCCTTAGGAAGAATTACTACAAACAAAACTAGTGGAGGTGATGGAATTCCAGCTGAGCGATTTCAAATCCTAAACGATGATGCTGTGAAAGTGCTGCACTCAATATGTCAGCAAATTTGGAAAACTCAGCAGTGGCCACAGGACTGGAAAAGGTCAGTTTTCATTCCAGTCCCAAAGAAGGGCAATGGCACAGATCAAAGGGCATGTGCATTTAAAATTTTGATGGATGTTGCGACATTACTTTCCAGATATTTGACAGTGATTTGGGATGCTGACTAGCTATGGGATGCTAACCAACTGTTCTAAAGGCATTTTTAGATAGAACTTGATCAAGTGGAATGTGTTCAGACAGTAAGAGAAACACTGAACTAGAGGCTATAGTAGCGGGAAGACTGGGGAAGGCTGATGGTCTTTGTATCAGGCATGAAGGGGAGGAGTGTGCCGTGTCCTGTAGGACCCAAAGGCACTGAAACTCACAAGTGGATGAGACATACTAAGGCTTAGTGTGAAGAAATGAATATTTTAACATAATTAAAAAATTGTTAATGAACTATAGTTGAATTACAATGCTATGTTAATTACCACTGTAGAACAAAGTGAGTCATTTATTTATATTCTTTTTCAAATTATTTTCCATTATGGTTTATCACAAGGTATTGAATGTAGTCCCCTGTGCTCTCCAGTAGGATCTTACTGTCTATCCATTCTACATATATCGATTTGCCTTTGCTAATCCCAAGCTCTCACCGCATTCCTCTCCTACCTCGTGCCCCAGCAATCGTCTGTTCTCTCTGTCTGTGATTCAGTTTTTGCTTCATAGATGGGTTCATCTGTGTTGTATTTGAGAGCCCACACGTCAGTGGTAGCATGTGGTATTTGTCTTTCTCTTTCTGACATAATTCACTCAGTATGATAATTTCTAGGTGCTTCCATGTTGCTGCAAATGGCATTATTTCATTCTTTTTTAATAGCTGAGTAGTATTCCATTGTACTGTGTAGACCAAAATATTTGTTCAGATTTTTCTATAACATCCCCAAAACCCGAGTGAACTTTTTGGCCAGTCTATTATATGTGTACCACATGTTCTTTATCCATTCATCTGTGAATGGATATTTAGCTTGTTTCCATGCTTCGGCTATTGTGAACAGTGCTGCTATGAACCCAGGGTTGCATGCACCTTTTTCAGTTACAGTTTTGCCTGGATATATGCCCAGGTGTAGGAATGCTAGGTCACATGGCAGCTCTATTGTTAGTTTTCTGAGGAATCTCTGCACTGTTTTCCTTAGTGGCTGCACTTGGGTTTTCCATCTCCAATATTTATTTGTAGACTTTTTAATGATGACCATTCTGACTGACGTGAAGTGGTACCTCACTGTATTTTGTAGCTCTGAATTCATTTCTCTAATAATTAACAATGTTGAGCATCTTTCCATGTGCCCATTGGCCATCTGTGAAGAAATACTTTCTAAGGGTGTTTTCAAGTGTTAAACTGTCTTCAAGGAAGTCAGACTGCTCTTACTATATGTGCCCAAGTCAAGGCTGGTTGCCTCTGGTCATGTGTGTATGTGAGTGTGCATGTGAGTTTGTGTGCGTGCAGGGCAGTTGTGTAGAGGGGGCATGGACACCAGATGAGAAGTTACAGTGGATGACTTTAAAATCCTAAGTGTTGAGACATTGATTTAATGAATGAGTCTAAGTATAGAAAGTTATTATTTATGCAAGATAGAAGTTTTTGTTTGGCTGAGTTGCTCAAGTCTAAATACCCCAAGAGACCAGTTTTACTGTAATATTATGCTATTTATTCATTGTTTCCATGAGCATGCATTGAGTGCCTTACTGAGAGGCAGAAAGCGGATAGAGTGGACAGACAAGGGCCCTGCCCACAGGGAGCATGCACAAGGCTGAATGACAACATACAGTCAAGGCAAAGGATGGTAAAAATCTGTGTGTCTTGGGAGGGCACAGGTCATACCCTGTGTAAGATAGTGGGTGAGATTAAAATCTGAAGGCTGAGTACAGGAGAACTCCTTGGTGGGCATGGGCAGAATAGCTGTCCAGAGACTCAGAAGTTCAGGGAACTGAAAGAATCTGGTGTGGACATTTGAAGTGTGGCAGCTACAGGGAAGGTAGAGAAGAGTGTTTGCAGATGAGGCTGAGAAGGCTGGGGACAAAGGCTGAAGGACCTTGGGGACTTTGTTCTAGGAACAATGATATTTGAAGAGTTACGTAGTAAGATTTATGTCTTATGACTCTGGCATCTTGGCAGGGAGATGTTTTAGGGCATGCTACTGATATTTTAGATTCCTTTGCTGTGTGGGTTGTCCTGTGTATTGTAATGATATTTAGTAGCATCCTTGGCCTCTAACCATTGAATGTCAGTAGCATCATCCCAGCCTTCATCTGTGACAACCGGAAATGTCTCCAGACATTGCTAAATGTACCCTGGTGTGTATGGGTGTTGCGGGGAGGGGGAAGAAACGTGAAATTGCTCCTGGCTGAGAACGTTTGTTGTAAAGACTAGATACCATGATGATCTGAACTAGAAGGAAGATCATGGCAGGAGTGTGGATCAAAAGGGAACAGGTAGCATCAGCAGATCTTGGGGATGGGTTGACAAAGAGAAACAGGGAGAACTGAGAGATGAAGCCCGGGTTTGGGCATTTGGCAAATAAGTCATAGATGGTGTGATTCCTGAGTTGTGGGACCCAAAACGAGTTTTCCAGAGAACGTGATGAATCCTGTTTTGGAAATGCTGTATTTAAAGTGCCCAAGGGACAGCCAAGTAGATAACTGATGGGGATGAGTCTCTCTGGGGTTCAAGGAAGTCTTGCAAGGATTCTGAATTGGAGAAAAGACTTTTGAGAGCTGCTGTCCTATCGGTGGAGCTTCCCAGGTGGCGCTAGTGATAAAGAATCTGCCTGCCAATGCAGGAGATGTTGTAAGTGACATGTAAGTGACACGGGTTCCTTCCTTGGGTTGGGAAGATCCCCTGGAGGAGGGCTTGGCAACCCACTCCAGTATTCTTGCCTGGAGATTCCCATGGACAGAAGAGCCTGACAGGCTGCAGTTCATAGGGTTGCAGAGTCGGGCACGGTTGCAGCGACTTGGCACACCTGTGCATCCTACAGGTGGTGGTTAATATTTCATCATTACACTCCTCCTGACTCCACTGGTAACACTGTGCATGGTGCATCTTGGATGCCCAGTTGTTTGGGGTGCTTGCTGGGCCCTGTACATAGGAGTGTGTGGCTAATTCCAGGTGCTCAGAGCTTCTGGCGATTCAGCAGGGCCACCCTGCAGGAAAGAGCTCCACATGACTTCCTGACTAAGGAGGGGTGGCCCTACCAGGTTGACCTTTCCCGCTCCAGGCAGCTGAAGTGCTTCTTAAGTGATGGCTGAACGGCTGAAGCTATTACTCTAACTGTAATTTGTAATGGCTCTCTAACGCTTTAGAGAAAGCTGGGTTTGTTGGGATGAAAGGTGACTTTTAAAAGTCAGTAATTATACTTCCAGTGAAAATGTGTCTTCGGCACAGTGCGTAACCATAGCATGCAGGGCAGCCAAGAATTCACTCCTGGACAGGGCTTATATTAATCATAGTTTCAATGCCCAGAGAATGTGTTCTCAGTAGTTAACCATCCTCTTTCCCCCTCCTTTAGATGTGGGCCTTGTAATCAAAAGAAAGACACACCCTTAACTATAACAGGGCTGCTGTACTAAATAAAAAAAAATTATAGTTATTATACAAGGACTTCATACTGAGCAGGGTCAAGTAATAACACATCTGGTAACCTCCATTAAAGAACTGAGTTATGTTCAGCTTGTGTTTTAATTAGCCTGTGATAAACAAAGAATCAAAGGCCATTCCGCTCTGGTGGTTTTTATATTTACAACTGACTTCACCTGCACTTAGATACAGGTTTATGAAGTATAAAAAAGAGAGGCGTTCCAGTCGCTCTGTCTAGACCATTTACTGTAATAGATCAGTTAGGAGGCTGTATTTCTGAACCAGCCAGATGTTTACAATGCCTGCAGAGCTGCTCAGCTGCTTGGTTTACAGAAACGTCTTGGACAAACATGGTGTCATCTCCCAAGAAAGGATTTGGTATCAATACTTTCAGATTGCTCAGAAGCCTTCTCGTAAAAGGCTTTCACCTTTGTGAAAAGGTGTCCGAACGATGGGGTGTAGGAAAAGAATTTGTCATCTTATAAGCTGAGAACTAAGTCTTCCTCAAGACTGAGGAAGGTTAGAGGATCCAATGGAAAAACATTTTTATAGGGGTGGGGAGTTCAGCCAAAAAAGACAGCTGCCTGGCCCACCTTGCCAAGTTCCCAGCTGAGATAAATACTGAGATGGTTTACAGGGAAGGCTCTAAGAAAATTTGCGGTAAGTTCTTCTTCTGAACTTTAATGATCTCCCTGGTATGTTCCAACTCTATAATTCTCATGTAAAAGATTAATATATGTGTTGTACTCTTCAGCTTATCTTACAGCTTCATGGGTTGCGCCTGTGAAATTGGCCTGAAATAAGCATCTGCAGTGACCCTGTTCCTCTCTGTCCCCTGGGAGAGCTCACCACCGTCTTCCTGTCTCTTCCTGATGGGTATCTGGGTCAGCTCCCAGGACAAGGACTGCGACAGATTCAGCTCAATGTCTGTTTCCTTCCTTTCAACCATTTAAAAAAAAAAGGAAACCAAAAGAAAAGGAAAGCCCCTCTGTGTTTTGAAGTATAAACGCAGAAAAGTGTGAAAACATCAGTAAGCATACTTTGCAGCCCCCACCTGGGTCAACAAGTAGAATATCAATAGCACCTCCAGAAACTCCCCTGAAGTGCCCTCACTTACTTTATTCCCCAGAGTACTCTTCTAGCCTCCAAAAGAGATTTGTTCTGCCTCTTTGAGGCTGGTATATATGGACTTTAACAGTATGTGCTCTTTCGTGTCTAACTTCTTTCACCAGCATTTGTGGGATTCATCAATGGTGTAGCATATGGCTGTAGTTGTTCTTTAAAGAAAAAAAATATATAATCTTCCTTTGTATGAATATACACCCAAATATACTTATTCATTTTACTGTTGATGGACATTTAAAAAATGGACATTTTGGTACATGTCATTTGGTGCTCATAGGCACACATTTCTCTTGTACCTTGTACCTGAGTTGACCTCTGCCAAATCCTTCACCTTAAGATCTTTATCCTCCTCTTTGAAATAAGTGAATGAAGTCAGCCTTGACAGACGCTCTCTGCCCCACTGTCTGCGGTGTTTACAGGAAGCTTATACTGTCCACAATTGCATCCTTCCCCCTGTTTCCTCCGGGTTGCATATATTCGCAGGAAGCTCCCTGGCATCAGGGGAGCCACGTTCTCACGGTGCGGCCCCCACCTCTGCAGCTCTAGCATCACCTGGGAACTTGTTATAGATGCACGTGCTCAGGCCTCTCCCTGGACCTACACAATCAGAGGGTGGGTCTGGAGCCCGGTGCTCTGTGTGTTCAGAAGCCCACTCACATTTGAGAACTGCTGTTTTCGTCAACTCTCCTCTCCCATTACCTTTTTTTTTTCCAGCTTTTACATAGTACACAGCACTTGGTAGGAAATGTATTCATCTGCTATTCATTTATTCACTCAGTACTTGCTGGGGACCTGCTAAGTCCTGGGTAACACTGGGCTAAACACTGGAGTTGGGAAGATGCATTCTAGACAGTCCTGGCTCTTAGGGAACCCAAGATCAGCCAGTGGATGTGATACTGTAGATAGATGCATGCAGATAAGAGAAAAAGAGTCATCAGCTCTCCCGGGGAGGTCGAGGAATGTTTCACTCAGGAGGTGAGATGTACATTCAGATAAGTGTAGAACTAAAACATTAAATGGCACGCCCCTAAGTGGGAACTAATTAATGCTGGCACACTGCTAGCAGTCCCTCAAGTATAGAAAGGCAGTGCCATCACTTTTTAAACCCAGATGACTGGATAATTTGTTGTTGTTCAGTTGTTCAGTTGTTCAGTCGTGTCCGACGCTTTGCGACCCCATGGACTGCAGCACTCCAGGCTTGTAGCCACCCATTAAATATGTGTTGGATTTCTGAATGAACTGGCTATATTTGTCTATGCATTGTTGGTCCTGTGTTATATTCATTCAATAGTGGAGTATTACTCAGCCATTAAAAAGAATACATCTGAATCAGTTCTAATGAGGTGGATGAAACTGGAGCCTATTATACAGAGTGAAGTAAGCCAGAATTAAAAACACCAATACGGTATACTTACACGTACGTATGGAATTTAGAAAGATAGTAATGATAACCCTGTATGCAAGACAGCACAAGAGACACAGATATATAGAACAGTCTTTTGGACTCTGTGGGAGAGGGAGAGGGTGGGATGATTTGGGAGAATGGCATTGAAACATGTATACTATCATGTAAGAAATGAATTGCCAGTTTAGGTTCGATACAGGATATAGGATACTTGGGGCTGGTGCACTGGGATGACCCAGAGAGATGATATGGGGAGGGGCTGGGAGGGGCGTTCAGGATTGGGAACTCATGTATACCCGTGGCGGATTCATGTCAATGTATGGCAAAACCAATACAGTATTATAAAGTAAAAAAAAAAAATAAAATAAAAAATAAAGAGCAAAAAAAAAAAACGAAAGAAAATCTGCTTCAGAAACAAACAAACGAAATAAAGTGATGAGAGAAAGGGAAAAAAAAACATGCATTTTTGGAGCGCCTGCTGTACGATGGGAACTCTGTTTTATGCTGGATTAACGAGGTGAGTGGAAAGAGAACTAATCAGCACAGCAGAAATAGACAGTCTCCATTTCCTGAGACCAGGAGTTGGAGGCCATTAAGGTGAAGGGTTTGAACGGTGGGCAGTGGTAGTGTTTACTTTGTGGTCTTGGCTGGTCCCAGAAAGCGATTCCAATGCATCTAAGTGGTCAGATCAGTCTAGACGACTGTGGGGCTGGACGAAGCCTGTGTTTCATCCTCTCGTATGAAGAATCGGATCTCCTCGGTCCTTCAGGGTGTTTTAGAAGGTTTAAAAGTTCTTTTGATGGCATGACAGAACACATGGATGCTCTCATAGATTCAGGGCACACGCTTCGCTATTTCCAGCTCAAGGCAAGAGAAGGCTGCTGGTCAGGCCACGCAGGGAGCTGAACCTGGGGGTGGGGTAACAGCAAAGTGGGCTGTCGGGGCAGGCGTGGCGTGGCCAGTTGGGGGGGGTTAGCTTGGTTTCTCATGCTCCAGGTAGACTAGCCAGTTTGAATAAGCTGTGGGCTCTGGGGTAGAGGGGCTACTGCTGATCATCTGGTGCCTGGGTCTCCCCAGGGGGAAGCGTGCATAGTGCCCTCTCCAGCTGAAAAGGTCCAATTGGGGCAGTGATCGGTGTGTGCACTCAACTGCTCACAAAGGGGACCCAACTGACTGGACTCTATCTAGCCAGGGTCTGAAAACTTAAAAGTCAGGATAGACGTTTAAGAAAGAAATCACATTCACATAGGGAAAGTTTGGGAAGGACAAAATCCTATTTTACTGCAGTGGAGCACTTCTTCGGCTTTGGGGTGGCTGTCCCCAACATTTCCATCTGTCCTTGTCTATATAGTGGATTTTTTTTTTTTTTAGTTTTCATATGGGAGTAGATTTGGGAATTCGGCATCAGGATGAGTGAGCCAACATTTTCACCTCCGTGATAGATAGTATGTCTAGCCTGGTGAAGGGAATGATGTGTTAACAATAAACCCTTCAGTTCCTATTTAGTTCTTCCAGTTGAAGTTACCAGTGATGGAAGATGGTTCTCAAAATAGGGGTGGCCAGACACTCCTGACATCAGTGTTGTCAGTAATCGGCAAATTGCATAAGAAGTGTCTGTGATTATCTGATGGGGCTCCTGCACAAAACTTGCAGGCCCTTTCTGGAGAATAGATTTATTCGAGGCGAGTAACCACTTAAGCTGTCTAAAAGATTCCAATTAATGTTACTGTGGCCTGTCAAGCAGTATGTTTTTTTTTTTTTTTTTTTCCTGGAGTGAGCCAGAATAAAATCTAGTGAGGCCTAAGAGAAGAGTCAGGTCGGAGATGAACTTCTGCCATTTTGGAGCCCGTTGTTTCCCCCTGGAAGTCGTATGCATGGATTACAGCAGCGGGGGCTGGTCCCTCTTGGAAGCCTGTGTTGTGAGCTCTGTCTTCGGAAGGCAACTTTTCGCTTGAGCTCTTTCTGAGCCAGGAGGATGTCTGGGTCTGCTTCTCTCAGAGCTGGCTGTGCACAGGAGCGCACACAAACAGCTGGGCGGTTGGGCTAGACACCTGGGAAGAGCAATGAGGTCCATCCTGGCCTCCAGACAACCTCTTTTCCCAATAAAGTGTACGTTCTGCCAGAGATGCCCTGAGATGCAGATGTGAAGCTCATTAAGAGAGGCTGGAGAGCATCCATATTTAAAGCGCTGGTTGTCCCAGGATGCACAGGTAAAGTGGTGGGCTGTTATTCTTGGCGGCTGTGCTGTCTGAAACCTCAAACAGTCCTTTCCTATAATCTGGGGACAGTAATTCATTGTTTATTTATTTATTTTTTAAATTCAACTTGCTTCTACATTAAAAAAAAAAAAAATACCACAACTGCTGTGCTTATTTTAGTGAGCTTCTTTTTTAAAAAGACAAAAATCAATATTCTCCCTTGCACGGCTGATGTCCTGGGGGATGAACTACAGGAATCATTGTTAAATTGCTGCTAGTCAGTCTGTGTGAGAGAAAAGGTCAATATTTTTCTTTTCTAGAAAGAAAGCTCTCTGCTTTCCTCTTGGGGGACAAGAGAATGCAGCGGTGGTAAATTACTGGATTTTTGTGCCCAGATGATTGCTGGGGAGAATTCTACTCCTTGAATGAAAATACCCCGCCTCCGCTACGCTTCTTCCCTCTCCCTTCTCACGCTCTTAACCCAGAAAGCAGTTCCTTTGGCCCAGGTCACGGGCTTGTCCCCGCAGAACTTCTCTGTGAGGACTTCCCCAGCCCCTCAGCCGAATCCTGTAGGAGGTCAATTCTAGAGGTCGTCTCTGAAGAGTTCAGAACTAAAATGTCATTGTGATCCGTCAGGATAGTCTGGGTTATGCGGAGGTAACAAAAGATCCAGTCTCGGTTATTTAAAACCACTGAGTTGAATTCAATTTTTGCTCGTACTCCTCATCCACTGCGGGTCAGCAAGCGCCCCTGCTCCTTGGAACAGTTCAGAGATTCAAGCGGAAGGAGACCCTCTCCCAACACTGATCACCGAAGTGGTGGAGACGGCGTGGGATGAGCTGCACTCCAACCCTAACGCTTCGCCTTAAAAGACACACATCACATCTGGTTATATTTCATCGGCCAGAACAAGGCATAAGGCACGCCTGCCTTCCAGATGCCCGAAAGGCAGAACGACCTTGGATGTCTGTGCAAAGCCTTGATGATCTTTGTGGTCACCGATCCAACACGCTGGAAAGTCGGAAAGGCTCTGAGAGGCCGTCTCCTCCAGACTTCCTCCTGAGGGAGACAGCGTTCCTGCAGTTTGTGGATTGCCCCCTGAGGCTCGGCCTCAACTGCGACGTGTCTGGAGAGGCGGACTCACAGCTGCTCACAGAGCCCATCATCCTCGGGGCAGCCCTTGTCCAGCCAAAGCGGCGTAGAGCCTGAGAGTCTGGAGCTTGTTCTCTGGCTGTGTCACCCTGCCTATGCAGCTCACCTTGCTAAGTCTCTGTCTCTCCTTCTGTAAAATAGGAGTATTATTTTATCTAAATTTGAATTGACGATTCAATGAGATAACTTCTATGAAGCCCCTCTATGTTTGACACATAACCCAAGACAAAGGCTTGCTCCCCTCCCTCTTGCTCCTGCTGTGGGATTGGATATATTAATACTTCTCTGCTCATGGTAGATAGTAAAAACAAAAAAAAAAATTAACTTGACTATAAGCACAATTAAAAAATACCAGTATTTGAGTAGAAGTGGCTATGGAAAGTTTTTGAAGTCCAAGGGCATAAATATTTATAAATTGTTCAATTACAACAGATGTTTATTTATTTAAAAATAGATGGATTTTTATTTTTATCTTTTCTCTGCTTCCAGTTTCTTGCCTGGAGTGTATCCATCTCCTTCTTTTACTTTGAATTACTTTTCCTGTCTCAATCTCTTTTCAGTGTTCACTGACAAAAGTGGCCTGCATTTTCTCAGATTGTAGCAGTTATCCATGACATTGCTGACAATATGAGTACCTGGGCACTGTGTTTGAAAACCACTGTGTTTGCCCTTGCTTTTTGGGATGAATGAGTGGAAGACATCTTCAAAGTGTCCATCAAGGTCTCCAACACTTAGTAGGTCCTCAACGTATGGTGACTCTTCTCCCTTCCCCTTGGGTCACCTTGGAGGGAAGTTCTCATGGCAGAAGCTCAATATGCTAAATGAAATTCAGAAACGTGTTGCTTGTCAGTGCATTTTGTAAAATATTACCGTCATTTCGGACAAATGTCTCAGAGGACATCTGGCTATTCCCTGTGAGTTATGATGATCTTGCAAAGCAATGGCTATTTGAAGAATGGCTAAAGGCATTCAAGAACAGTGGGTAAGCAGAAACTACAATGGGGTCAAGAGAGTGCTAGGGAGGAAGGAGGCAAATAACTTTCTGACTTTAAAATACATAAGTTGATATAAAGAGTACTTTCCTTCAGACATGCTTTGTTGAATGAATATAGTGTTTTACAACTTCACTACTTAATTGGACAGTGAATCTGGAGAGCTACTCTGAATTGCCACTTTAAAAAGAAACACGATACAAACTCATTTCAGTGAATTACCTTACACTCTATCTTCTGCACTGGGTGATACCTTTTGGTCTGAGTCCAACACTCTCATTTTCCAGCTGAGAAGATGGGGCCCCAGAGAAGACACAGAAATTCAAATTTGGAAATAGGCATCCACTCAGATTCTCTCTGTCCTTCCCTCTGAAGTCAGATGTAGACTCTGGGGCCATCTGGGGAGTATACTGAACAGAAATCCCACAGGTGAGACTTCCTTCCGTCTGGTTATTGGGTCAGGATGGGAGGCTCCAAACGCCTTTCCTGGTGAGATGGTGGGACAGAGAGATGATACCTCCCTGAGATGACCTCCTGACCTGCCAGTTTTGCCCTTGGGATCTGCTTCAGCTCGAGGCAGCCTTGTTCCCTTCAGATGAATGAACATCCCAGATCTGAGATTTTGATCAAGAGGCAAAAGAGCATTGAATGTTGTTAATTTGGGGGCTGGTAGGTTTCAGGAGGAAGAAAAAAAAAACTCATGCTGAGTGTTCTTGTATGAAACTGAGGCCGTAAACATTGAGTATGTTTGATGTTGAAACGGTCACATTCTGGGTTGATATTCTTTCTGTCAGAGACGAGGACAGATGTCTCTCGTTTGTTCCTCTCTTTTCCATTTCCTCCCCCTCCCCTCATCTTTTCTTTTCTTTTTCTTTTTGGAAAAAGCCCTAGGATAGGACACCTTCTGCTGCTTATAGGAATTTGCCTCGAACTTCAGGTGCAAGCCTTCCTTGACTTCGCTCTGACCACATGGAAGGATAATGTCTCACTCTCAGCACTCCAAGGGCCTCATATCAGTGTTTCCCTGTGAAAGCCTGTCACCTTTAATTCTGCATAATAAGTGAGGCTATTCAAGTTGCATTTCCCATTGTAGAATATGAACTCCTCCAAGGGTGTGTCATCAACCGATTTATCCTTGAATCCCCCACAGTACAGTGTATCCCCTTAGCAGTAGCTTAAAAATGTGTGTCTGAGAAGCATTTTGTCAGACACTGTTGTTAGGTTGCCCCAGATTAACTGGAGGGCTGTGCTGAAGCCCATGCAAATCTCAGTGTGTGGCCTTCACTCCAGGGAGACGAGTGTAACGTGCATTGGAGATAGCAGATCTTTCTACGGTGGTTCTGGCCAACGTGGCTGCTGTTCAGCAGAACAGTGTCCGGCACATGGCATTAAGAAGACCTGCACTAAATGCACAGCACCCTTGGACAAAATGTACAGGGAGCCAGTGACTCAAGCTGAACCTGGATGGGGCATGGCAAGTTCGGACATCGGGAGGCCACTTTAGAGACTGCCAGGGTGCAGGCCGGTGAGGATAACAGTGAGCTTCCTGTGGCCTGCAGGTGGCAGCGGGGGCCTGATTTGTAGCATTTGCTGATTTCCATGGTGTGAGTGCTCTCACCGAGGCTGGCTTCGTCAGCAGCTTTAGAGTTGAGAGGAGATGCAGGCAATATGAGTCTCCTCCAGCACACCCCGGACTGACCTTATTCCTTTTCGGGCCCACAGACCCAGCATGGTGCTGGGGCTGCCATGAAGTCAAGGCTGTGTGGGGTCTGGGGTTTCGGATGACCTCGTTTTCTGTGGCTCCATCAGGCCATCCTTCTAGCAGGTAGGGCTAGTATTTCCGAGTTTATGATTTTCCCAGTCATGAGCCTTTCTTTGGGCCATATTAATTCTGCTTGTCACTGATATGGTGCCTTGGACGTCAGAATTAACACCTAAACACTTGGAACTGAAAGCTGGCTGCATTCTGAGCTCAGACAGCTGGTAGCAATGCAAAGAAAAAAAAATCAGTTGCATCATCTTTTTGATGTTATGTAGCTTTATAGAATTTGAATACTTCTAAAAGCCACATTAAGTCCAACTGGTCTGGGTATGAGATGGCAATAATATGGGGATCATTAAAACTGTGGAAATCCCCACTTAAAATGGTTGCTTATCTTCATTCTCTTCCATGTACACTATCTGGATGAGCAAAACTGCTTGGGATTGTTAAATTAGAAATTAATCCCAGAGTATGAAATGTGGAGTCAGATAGACCTAGATTCAAGATCTAGCATTGTGACCTTTGGCCTCTGTAAGCATTATTGTACTCGTCTACAAAATGGGTATGATGGTGATAACTACAATGATGATGATACTAAATTCTTAGAGCAATTATGAAGCTTACATAAGGCAATGTGTCCACGTTGTTCAGCACACACAGCGTCCTATATGCTGAACTGGTGATGGCCGAGGGCCCTGAGATGCTTGAGTAACACCAGAAGCCTCGTGATACTTTCCTGGTTAGTGCTGCTTTGGTGTTTTCTTTAATACAGACGTTCATCTTTGTGAAGCGAATTATATTATTTGAACTGATGCTTACGAAATCCTGAGATATAGACACTTACCTGATTTATTGCCATCCACTAAACCAATGTGCTCACCGCGGGCTGTTTGAGTGTGAAACTAGGATGTCCCACTGAGTGTTCTTCATGCCTAGGACCTCTGCTGTCCCAGAAGGAGGGATATGTCACAGAACAGAGACCACTCGGCCCAAACTCTTCCAACCAAAGCAGCTGCTCTTCAGGGAAGGTACCACCCTCCTCAGACTTGGATTGTCATCTGAGGATGTTTGGGAGGTAAAAACTACAAGTTGACTCAGAGGGCTAATGAATAGTTATTATTGGTGATTGAGGATGAGTTAATGTTACCTTTTCCTTGAGTTATATTTTTTCCTCCAGTTGTCCATCATTGCCCACAGCATATAGTTGTGGGGTGTCTTTACAATTCTGTTAATTTGATCACTGTGTTATTTAATCCTATAAGGGGAAATTTGTACTGATATCTACTGATTGACAAGAAAATCAAATCAACCAAAAGCCAAATTAAAATGTAACTCATATGGCACGGAATGGCTTTCCTCCAAAGAGCACAGTGTAGAAACCTGATCAACATGACCTCAAGGTCAACATCAAGGTCAAAATGAACAGTAATAAGTCATGTGGATAGTATATATCCTTGGCATGGTGTGATGAGAATGGCACTTTCCTGCTGTGATTTCCTTCCAGAACACATAACTGTTCTCTAATCATGAGGAAAACAGCAGACATCACAATTTGGGTGTATTTTAAAAAATACCTGGCCAGAATTTCTTAAAACTGACAAGGTCGTCAAAAACAAGGAGCATTTGAAAAACTGTCCCAGGTTAGAGAAGGTTAAAGAGACACAATGACTAAATGTAATGTAGCAGCCTGGGTAAGCCGGAGAAGGCAATGGCACCCCACTCCAGTACTCTTGCCTGGAAAATCCCATGGGCGGAGGAGCCTGGTAGGCTGCAGTCCATGGGGTCGTGAAGAGTCGGACACGACTGAGCGACTTCCCCTTCTGTTTTCCCTTTCATGCACTGGAGAAGGAAATGGCAACCCACTCCAGTGTTCTTGCCTGGAGAATCCCAGGGACTGGGGAGCCTGGTGGGCTGCCGTCTCTGGGGTCGCACAGAGTCAGACATGACTGAAGCGACTTAGCAGCAGCAGCAGCCTGGGTAAGATCCTAGATCAGAAAATGGGCATTAGGTAAAAAGTAAGGCAACTGGAAGGAATTTGGTTAATACTGTATCAATATTGGTTCATGAACTGTGGTGAATGTGCCACACTCATGGAAGATACTAGCAATAGGAGAAACTGGGTTGAGGGTATATACAGACTCTAAACTCTGCAATTTTTATATGAATCTGAAGTTATTCTAAATTTTTTAAAAAATCCATTGAAAGTAGGCAGCTCAGCCTTGGCGCTTGTTTCACTTATTCACTTATTCATTTATCTATTTTTGAGAATAAAATTAAAAGTCATAATTGTGGCTATAAAGCTAGTCAAAGAACTGGGAATTCTCTGATGGTCCAGTGGTTGAGACTCGCTGCTTTCACTGCCGAGGGACCAGGTTCAATCCCTGGCCAAGGAACTAAGATCCCAGAAGCCCCAGACAAAGAAACAAAAACTGTTCAAAGAATAAAGAGGTGAAAATATAACTCTTGATCATATGCTTTTGACCATCCAAGGGGAGAGACGAGAATGTGGAGGGAGAAGGAAAATGCTGTGAAAGTGAAGAGCCGTCTGGAGAGATGGTGGGAGTCGGGGCAGGGGATGGCCATAGACTGGAAATCCAGCCTGGTGCATAGCAGAGGCTCAGGTACCAAATCCCACCTGAAAAAGAAACAGAAAAGGCTCCTGGGATAATGGAGACAGACAGCAAGGTTTCCATCTTGCACCTAGTCTGTTCTTGCTGCTAAAGTAGAGACACATCCATTGCCTTTTTACAACCATGAAGTGAAGTGAAGTGAAGTGGCTCAGTTGTGTCCGACTCTTTGTGACCCCATGGACTGCAGCCCACCAGGCTCCTCCCTCCATGGGATTCTCCAGGCAAGAGTACTGGAGTGGGTTGCCATTTCCTTCTCCAGGGGATCTTCCCAATCCAGGGATTGAACCCGGGTCTCCCGCATTCCAGGCAGACGCTTTAACCTCTGAGCCACCGGGGAAGCCTTTACAACCATAGTCTAGAGCTTTATTGGCTATGGGGCTGAGGACTATTTGTCCCGGAGCCAGAAGTTCCACCTTGCTGCATCCCACAGGCTCATTCAAAATAATACTTTATCAATATAATAATTTAAAAATGACTTTGTGTAAATAAAACTTGCCACAACATTATGACAAAAATAATAATTTACTGGAAGTTCAGCTGTTGCCTAACAAAATTTACAGGAAGTGAGAAATGAGCATTTTAGTGCTTTCCATATAGCCTCCTTCAAACCCAAGCTTATGCACTTAGTAAATGAAGAGACCTTAGCCACGATATTATACTTAGTTTACACTCTTAATGGTGCCAGGAACATCTATGGGCCTGAGTTTTGCAACGCCTCTGAGCGTCTTTCACTTTTCATTTGGGGACAAAATACCATAGTGGTTGTTGCCTGGCAGGACGTCAGCATGACAACAAGAGCTGATGAGCAGACAAAGCGCTAGCAGAATTACACTTGAATCTGTGGCTCTAGGTAGCGGTTTTATGTATTAGTCATTGTGCATGACTTTTGCTTATCTATCGTGAGTGCTTGCAAAATAATTTGTATTTGAGCATTTCCTTTCCTGCATCATTTTTAGTTTACTGGAGTTTCTCATTCTCTTTTCTTACTGAGAAAACAAACATATACCCTTTGTATCACATTTCTTGACTTTTGACTGCTGAATCATATTGGTGAATGAAATCACTTTAATTTTCTTATGGTTTTCCAAGCATGGTAGGACTTCCCTTGTCTTTGGATCAATTTCGAGCTTGTTCCACGGCATGGATGCCAGGGGTTCATTTTGTTTCATCTGAAGTTAATTCCTCTGTTGTTTTAGATCCTATGTTTTCTTTCATTCTGCCTTTGTTTTCATTTTCCTGAAGCATGTCAAACAAGTTTAAAAGATTTTATGTTTTTTTTTTTTTTGCATGTCTAAAAAAGTTTTTGTTTTATAACTCCTGACTGACAGTTGGATGATATGGAATTCAAGGTTTGAAATAATTATTTTTATAACTCTTAAAGCATCTCTTCATTATCTCCTAGCAGTTAATTTTTCTGATAGTAAATCTGATGCCAATCTGGTTCTTATTCCTTTGCAAATAAATTATTTTTCCATTTCTCTAATAGCTTTTAAGACATTTTTTTAATCCTGGCATTCTGAGATTTGTTTACAATCTTTAATTCACTGCTTAGGATTCAGTGGAATCTTTTGATCATAATCCTATTTCTTTGGTAATTTTTAATTGATTTGATTAATTTTCTCTTTCCCATTTAAAAAAGTTGTATCTATTGAACTTCATGGATTGATCTATGTTGCTTTTTTTCTGCCTTAATTTTTCCTCTTTTTCTTTTTGAATGATTTTATAGAGATTTCTTTGACTTTATATTTCAGTCCTTTTTTTTTCTTGTTTAAAGTTCATGATATTTTTAATTTCCAAAAGCTCACTTAGTGTTCCTGATTTTGATTTTTGGATTTCATAATGGGACTTTTCCCTGGGATGCTAACAGCTTTCTTCTATTCCCTGACTTCTTCTTTCCCCTGAGGTTGAAAGTTATATTTCCTCATACTGGTTTTTCTCATTTGTGCTACTTTTTTTCCCCCTCAAATATCTGCTGACTTTTGGCTGTTTTGCCCATATTTGTGAATGAAAAGGTATGTTGATAAATGTATCAGCGGGCTTGGCTTTCCTAGGTTGTCAATCACTTCTGTCTCTATACACAGGCCAGTGTGACTACAACCCAACTTCCCGAGGGTAGGCAGGTTGACTGACAGGCTGATGTCACCTTCTCTGTGCAACCCCCCATGCGACAACACGGAGGGCTTCATGTGGAGACACATCTCCCACCAGAGAAGCCCTTATGTTCTCCCGGCCAAGACTTAATTTGCTTTGGAGTAGTTCTGAAGTTCATTCTGCAGGTAACAAACATTGCTTCTAGTGGCCTAGAAATTGACCTGGAAAGTCACAGTGCTTAAGGGAGGGCTCCGATCCCCCAGACCTATTCTTCTATGCCCCATTTTCCTCTTGTTCCCTAAGTTTTTTCATCTCAGGAAAACTGGCTCTAACTTCTCCTCCAGTTGACTTTTGCCCTTATTATGGCAGATGGGACCTTCTGAGATACACATACATACATACATACATACATATATATACATACATATATGCACACACATATATAATCAATATCTAATATTGACCAGCCTACTTTCTGTATCTTAGAATAAAGTTTATGTTTTGCTGATTGCCTTACCATTCAACCCTTAGTGTCTTAACACAGTCCTGGATTTATTTCCTGTTTGCCACATCGGTTCTGTACTTTCAATGGGAGATTTTGTGGAAGTGAATGTAAATGAGTGTGCTCTGTCTACCATAGGGAACCAGAAATCCTTTTAATTCATTCTTAATAGTACAGGTGGGACCAAAGCATCCAACTCTCCTTGGACTGTGAATAAGAAAATGGAAAGAGGCGTTCACTGAATACTTTAATCAAGAGAAAATTCTTTTCATGCGTGCGTGCTAAGTCACTTCAGTCCTGTCCAACTCTGCGACCCTATGAACTGTAGCCTGCCAGGCTCCCCTGCCCATGGGATTCTCCAGGCAAGAATACTGGAGTGGGTTACCATGCCCTCCTCCAGGGGGTCTTCCCCACCCAGGGATCGGACTGGCACCTCTTCTGTCTCTTGCATTGGCAGGTGGGTTCTTTACCACTAGACCACCTGGGAAGCCCCCAATCCTTATACAGTGGTTAAAAGAGGAAGTTTAATTCCAGGCTCATCACTCCCTAAGCTGAGGGCCTAGGGGGGCATCTCTTAAAGGTGCCCTGGCTCTCTTTCCTCATCCTTATAACTAGAGATAAAACCAGCATCTTACTTAAGGGATGGTATGACACGCCTGACACGCAGTACACCGTCAACAAATGCTTGCTCTCTGATGCGTGCCTTCTCCAATGGCTGTCTGCAAAACTTTTGTTGAAAATGTACGAGGTTAAGTCTGATATAGATATTGTTTATATCTCCACTTCAACAAAGAATCATACAGATCAGGTCTGAAAAATGGCATCTTAAGTGACAAACCGCAGGTTAACCGTGAACAAGGCTGGAAGGGACTGTCAAGCCTGCCACATGCAATCAGATGATTTTTCCGAAGAAGAAAACATGACCCAAGAAGTAAGAGCTGGTGACCATGTGACAGAGCCCTCATCTGTATCTGTATGTATCCAGGTCTCCCAATTCTCCATGGAAAGGGGCAAAGGGCACCTAGTTTTTGCCAGGCATCACTCAAGTCTCCTTTAACCCTCCCAACCAAAAGCTAATTCTGCTATTTCTATATTTTATGGAGAGAAAATTGAATGTAGTAGAGAAGCAGCTTATGTGGGGCTGAGTCTTAAAAGTTAGCACGGAGAGTGAAAACAACATACCGTTGAGTCATCCTGAATTTCTTGCCATGAATTGCTACAGTGGAGAACAAAATATTAGACCACCCATAAATCCAACACATGTCCTCCATTCTGCCTTGAATCAAACCACTATTTCTTCAACCAAACATCAGATAAAGCAGTGGACTTGCAATTAGCAAGGTGTGATGTATGGGGGAAAAAAGTGAACATTATCACAGGAATCTCCTGGTTGGAAGAGCAGCCTGAGATCTCAGCTGAGGATGGCAGAGTCCTCTGGTCTGTGTTCCTTTTTCTCTGGGACAGTCACTTACTGAATGAAACAGTGAGTTTATCATTAAAACTTTCATTAAAAGGGTTCTTGCCTTTTAATTCTCTCTTTCTTTTTCATGGATTCCTGCAGTTGAATTGTGAGGTTCAGCTAGTATAGGATGGAAGCCCCCCACTATTTGAATAAGTCACACAGCTGGAGAATGGGAGGTTTGGGGATTTGTATCCTTCTTCCGAGGTCCAGGCTCTTTTCCTGGGCTTCTCCCTATGGTCCCAAAGGGGACTCCTATTCTCTAGTTCACTATGCTGGGCTAATTTAGTTCAGTTTGACATTCAACACACACGGCTTCTGTTTTCTGCTATAAATCTCCAGACGTTTTATGGACCAATAATGTCCAACGTGTACATGGACTGTTCTGCTGCTTGGTAATTACCACTGACCTCTTTCCAAGACCCTTCTCCATAAAGAGGCCACCTCTTTGGGGCAGCTCTGCCATCCCCTTCTCTCCAAGGCTGTAGGTGGAACAACCAAGTTCTTAATTAGGCAGCCTGCACAGGGAAGCTTGGTGTCAGATTTCCAGGTCAGCCTTTGATAGAGGGGTAATCAGGGGAGGTGATGCATCGACTTTGATTAAAGAGCTGTGATGAATCAAGATAAAATTGACATTTAATTTCTTTCGGACGAACTAATCTTGTAGACCAAACTTAAAGGTGAATTGTCTTCTCTTTTGGTCTGTGGGACAAGGGTAGTTGCCCATGATGGAAAAGGTAACCCTGAAAAAAAATTGCTGTAATTTCTTTCTTAAATCGCTGATATTTAATTGAACACGGGCTCATGGGGTGATTTAGTGGAGTTACAATTCCTCCCAACATTTTTGTCCTAACAGAATTCTACCCAAATCTTTGCAGCACTCAAGAACAACTTAAGCGCATGCCCCTGCTCTCCACTGGGGACCCTATCCATGAGGGACCCTCACCACTTCTTGAGCATTTTCTGCCATACCCACCTCACTCCTTAAGTCAGTGGGAAAATGATCCTTTGTAATTCAAAGACAAAAACAGAAAAGCCCTAAATCAAACCAAAATAAAATCCTGGGTAAACAGCAGCACAGGTAGAGTAATGATGTGCTTTGAAAAAACTACCACAAAATGTGTGATTTTTTTCCTGATTGGACTGATACACGTTTTCAAAAAGAGGAAAGAGCTTCAAGAGATAATTGTGCTGACTTTATTGTCAAATAAAAATAATAGGAAAACAGTAACTCACCAATCAATAAACTAGGATACTGTTAGATAGTCTTAGAATGTGCACGCCTGCACACACACACACACACACACACACACACACACATCAGTGCCCTGAAAATCTCCAAGGTGAAGTGACTTATGACAGCAGTGAGTTCTCAGGCTTTGGTTGGCTTAGACGTGGCGAGGGCAGGCAAGGAGCTCCTGGCGAAGTAGCAGCCTCTTATCAGTAGATGGGAGTAGAGCAACGCGGATGGACCGCCAGGCAGCCAGGCTGCAAACGTTGCCTGGATTTCAGCCTCTCCTGCAGGGAACAAAAATGAAGACAAGCCGAGGCGGTGAATCAGATAAGAGGACTTGTCATACAAGGACTTAGGAGATCGAGGCAGTAACGTAGGCAAATTCAGGAAACTGTATTTCCTGCTAAGCTGTGCGTTTCATTTTGCACTTTAATTTGCTTAGGAAATAGAATGATTGCTTTTTGCTTTAATTCTCACATTCTTATGGTGTGTCCTTTCTTTCTCTTCCGTCTCTTCTTGTCTTATTCTTTTCCTCTTTCCTTTATAGCTACAATTCCTTTCGTTGTCATAACATCCTTTTTGGAGTGAAGTATAACTAAAAATTTTAAATGGCTATCAATGTTTCTTGTGAAGTGTCTGATCATGAAACTTTTTCTCTAAAGTATGGAAAGAAATGAAGTCATAAAATTTCTAGTATAACTTTTCTATTTTCTTTGGAAGAAGATCAGGTAGGATTTAAATTATTGTCCTGGTGTTAGTTAAAATACCATATCCTAGCATAGATATTATACATATAGAACCAATAAAATATATAATAAATTTAGGTATAAACTTGTAAATGCTCCTCTATTCTTGGCATATTTGTTAACATGAGTGAGTATAAAGATTTTCTTTTAATTAATTAACTCATTTTTCTTTATCTCCATTTCTTGCTTTCATGCCAGCCATCACCCTTGTTTCTTCACAGGCAACTCTGCTAATGTGGTGCATATACCTACATATATATATGTGTGTATATAGAGTATGTGTTCTTGGAAAATATGTGTTGCTGTCTGTGAGCATGTTTCTAATTTACATTCATGATAGTATGCTGTGGACCTTATTCTATTTCTTTCTCCACTCAGGATTCTGATTTAAGAGTCTGTTCACATTGTCATGTGTCCGTCCAGTCTCTTGCCCCAGGCGCTGCAGAGGATTCTAGCTCTCACATGACGCATTTCCATTCCCTCACGAGTGGACGACTAGACTGCTGATAATTATCCACGTTCCAAACAATGCTGTGATGAGCACTCTCACTCCTGCCTTCTCGTGGACTTGTGTGACTCCGGAACATATGCCAAGAAACAGCAGTGCAGCGTTGGTGGATATACCATAACTAACCTGACGGCTCCGTTTTATGTTCCTACCAGCAGCTCCCTATCAGACACCTCTGTATCCTTGACTAGAAGTTGTCTAGAGAGCGGGGAAGTTCTCTCTGCTTATTCAGATATTCTTTTATATTCTCTGTTAGACTTTAAAAACATTATTCATAGAAATGTTGTATATTCCTGAGTAGATTTCCAGATGTTTTATCATTTTTTCAGTTATTGTGTCTTTTCCTTAAAGATATATTTTCTGGTTGTTTATTGCTGGTGTTGGCAAATTCTATTAATTTGTAAACAATTTTGCATTTAGCAAATTTTCTGAACAATCTTAGTGGTTCTGATAGCTTATGTGTTGATTCTATTGTATTTTATTGGTAAGGATTTGTATTTTATTGCCTGCAAATAGCAATACTTTGCTTCTTTATCCTTATGCATTTTACTTATATATCATTTTTCAAAGTATTATGCTAAATAGTGACAGTAATAATGGGAATTCCTGTCTTGTTTCTAGTCTAAAGACAATGTTTGCAATTTTCCCATTAATTTTAATGCTTGCTATAAGTTTCTAGTTATATATATATATATATATATAAAACACACACACATATATAGTCCATTTAATGAAGTTCCTTTCTGTTTCTAGTGGGATAAGATACATTTCTGTACCTATTGACATGATCATATGATTTTTGGTCTGTGGTATATTGAATTGATAGATTTCTCAAATATTGAAATATTCTTACATTTGGGAGAGGGATGTTTTGGTGATAGCAAAGTAGGATGACTCTGATAAGAAATTCTCAGCAGTAAATTTCTGTGATACACTGTGCTAATTTATTTTGCAAGTTACATTTATTTATTTATGCCTTTAATCAGTTACTATAGCTTTTGATTTATCTGTAAGAGGCCTTGGATTGGATACTGGGGATATACTTTTCATTTCATCAATATTGAGTCTGGAAAGTGAGTGACTTGGCTCTACGGTAGCTGGGGTTTCCACTGGCTCTCAAGTCCATTGGACGAGAAGCAGTAAAGCCTCTGTTGACTTTTGTCTTGGCTGAAAAAGGTAGGTCGTCAGTTCTTACTGCCATTTAAGAAGATGGGAGTGGTGGGGGTGGAGGGAGGCTAAGATGGAAAGCAGGTAGCTTTGGGAAGTAGGAGCTGAAGAAACTACTTTGCATATGAGCTAGGCTTCCATTTAGGTTCGGCCAATAGTATATGGACCAGTTGCTGGATTCACCAAGACTTAAAAAAAAATACTGTGATCTCCTTGTTTATTGCTCAGTTGCTTTGGTCACTTTGACACAGTTACAAACCAATGAGAATGATAGGCAAGCCCGCTGCAAAACAAGTGTTAAAAAAAAAAAATCCCAACTGAAAATGATTGAAACAATGAAAATAGAACTCATTCTCAGCCAAGTATTTTTTTTTTCTGAGAAAATATCTCAACTTAATACATACTATGTCCTTGAAGGGAAAAAGGATGTGTTGTGAGGAAGAGTCCAGCTTTGAATCTGAGCTGTGAACTGCAGATGCAAACTGCATGGTCACCGGAGGCCCACACGGCGGGAGTATTAGGTGGCATGTGGTCAGGGTGCTCCTGTCGCTGAAAATGGTTTGGGAAGAAATAACAACTCAGGATACCTGAGATGAGGTAATTGGATTTTCGGCTCCCTCCTCTCACCTAATTGAATGTGAGAATAATCCGTCTGCGCAATGAGCTGATGCCCCTGGCTCTTCTCTCCGGCATTTGTATGCAGTGAGCATGTGCGTGTGTGTGAATTCACACCAAATCTCACAGGCTCTATTTTCCTGCAGTGAGATCTCTGTACCCCCAGAACAAAATGAAAAATGCCTTCTTAATCGTGATAATCTTCGCAACTTTACCTTGCAGTCTCCTGGTTGTTTTCTCTGACCTGTCATAAAAGTGGGGGATGAAGATGAGGCGGTGGCCATTCAAGGGGATCGTTAGGGAGCATCTGCTACGTGTTGGTGTATGTGTTGCACTCAGCAGGGGCCACTTGATTATGTATAACTGTAATATTTGCCTGTGTGTCTCCTACCCTGACATTTGAGACATTGATTTTTTTTCAGCCACTCCCCTATTGTGAGGCTGCTAAGTATAGGCTAGACTCTGATCCTATGGGAAAATCCCTCTGTGGTCCAAAATCCTTTTAAGGATTAGCATCTCAACTAATGTCATTGCATATTTCCATATAAACTGAACTAAACTACTGGATCAATTTGCCTTAATAATCTATGATTTCCTCCCACTTTTCAACCTTACCATATCTGCAGCTTTGAGCAGACTTAATATACTCTAGAGGGTGAACGTGGGGGAAGTCAGGATGAATTTCCTGGAAAGGCATCTTTATATCAGAGTCTTAAAGAGGACTAGTGAAGAGGGGGAAGGGTGCTGCAGGCAGGGATATAGAAAGAGCAATGACTTAAAGATGCAAGGGCAATGGCCCATTTGGGGAGGTGAGGGAAACAGCTTGGTAAAAAGATGGGAAGCAGCAGAGTGTGGGGAAGATGGGGCGGGCAGACCGTGCGTTTAATGTCAGCTGTTGTCCTTGCTGACTCGGAAAGCCACGGCAGTGTTTTAAGCCCTACCTTTGCACGCACTTTGGCTCTTATAGCTTTCTTGTCCTGTGAATCTGCCTGGTTAGCTCCTGTCTTTATAGGAGGTTAGCTTAAGATCAATTTCTCCAGAGTAAAAATGTGTATCTAAACTGGAGGCATTTGTCATTCTTTAGGTTAGAATTTTTCCTCCCTTACCACCTCTTATTTAGGTATACCCCTGCAATAGTAACTTTACCTAAAACTGATAAGTAAATAAATGCCCCTATGATTCTCATAACATTCAAGAAACTAAGATCATGGCATCGGATACCATCACTTCATGACATATAGATGGGGAAACAATGGGAACAGTGAGAGATTTTATTTTCCTGGGCTCCAAAATCACTGCAGATGGTGACTGCAGCCATGAAATTAAAAGACATTTGCTCCTTGGAAGAAAAGCTATGGCCAACCTAGACAGCATCTTAAAAAACAGAAACATTACTTTGCCAACAAAGATCCATCTAGTCAAAGCTATGGTTTTTCCAGCAGTCATGTATGGATGTGAGAGTTGGACCATCAAGAAGGCTGAGCACTGAAGAACTGATGCTTTCAAACTGTGGTGCTGGAGAAGACTCTTGAGAGTTCCTTGGACTGCAAGGAGATCCAACCAGTCCATCCTAAAAGAAATCAACCCAGAATATTCATTGGAAGGACTGATGCTAAAGCTGAAACTCTGATACTTTGGCCACCTGATGCAGAGTCAACTCATTGGAAAGACTGGTGCTGGGCAAGACTGAAGGCAGGAGGAGAAGGGGACAACAGAGGACGAGATGGTTGGATGGCATCACTGACTCAGTGGACATGAGTTTGAGCAAGCTCTGGGCATTGGTGAAGGACAGGAAGCCTGGCATACTGCAGTCCGTGGGGTCACAAAGAGTCAGATACAACTGAGTGACTGAACTGAACTGAACTGAATTGATAATTCTCATGTTATCAATTTGTTAAAAGTACAGGACTCCAACATCCTCAGACTGCTGTTTTTCAGTTGCATTCCTGAAATCCACAGTCATGAGTCATGGTGATGGTGTCATACCACATGAAGGTCAAGAAAAGAGTTAGCTTTGGGGGAGAATGCTTCTTCTGGCCAAGATGGAATGACATGCACTTGATTTACCCTCTCACCCAAAGCTACTGAATTTACCTTTGAACTCTATGCTAATTCAGTTATTCTCACCAAGGACCCAGAGTATGTGTGACTTAGACTCATGGTAACAAGATCAATCATGAATTTTGGATTGTATAACTTTTTATGGCTTATCGAGCGTGATACTATAATGGAAGGGGGCTTCTCAGATGGCTCAGTGGTAAAGAATCTGCCTGCAAGGCAGGAGATGTGGGTTCTATCTCTGGGTCAAGAAGATTCCTCTGGAGGAAGAAATGGCAACCCACTCTAGTATTCTTGCTGGGAAAATCCCATGGTCAGAGGAGCCTGGTGGGCTACAGCCCAGGGGGTCACGATGAGTCAGACATGACTGAGCGACTAGTATGCATGCATTGTAATGGAAAAAGCATTGATTTACAAAGAACTCTAGGTTCTTGGGAAAGGCAGAGCATGGAAAGGAAAACCAATGTTTGCTGAATGCTTCTTATGTGCCAGGGATGTGAGGAGCACCCCCTGTGTATTATCTCATTCACTCCTTACTAAAATCTTGTGAAGAATGAGTTATTGTTTCTGGGCACGGAAACTGAGAATCAAGGGACTTGTTCAAAGTCAAACAATGATAAAGGGTCACATTGTGCCCACTTTTTCTATTGTACTAAGCTGAATGATGGTAGTGCTTTTTATTTTCCTAATTTATTTCAGGGCAGTTTGTAAATAGACACACAAAGAATAAAACATTAAATGCTCACTGACAGCCAGGATCTTGTCTCATGCATTTTTGACTCCCTAGAGCCTATGTCAGAACCTGTCACCTGGGACCAGGCTGGAAATCTGGAGAGAAAAGAGGAAAAAAGAATAAAAGGGTAAGACTCAAGCAAGAAAGGGGGTGTAATTAACCAAAAAACAAGCCATAAGAAGACCACTGTAATTGAGCACACAGTTTCACGAGGCACTTCTTGCTGGATCAGTTCAGTTCAGTTCAGTCACTCAGTCGTGTCCAACTCCGTGCATGCCAGGCCTCCCTGTCCATCACCATCTCCCGGAGTTCACTCAGACTCACATCCATGGAATCAGTGATACCATCTAGCCATCTCATCCTCTGCTGTCCCCTTCTTCTCCTGCCCCCAATCCCTCCCAGCATCAGAGTCTTTTCCAATGAGTCAACTCTTTGCATGAGGTGGCCAAAGTACTGGAGTTTCAGCCTTGCTGGTTAGTGGAACTGAAATCATGTTTGACTTCATCCATGAGTCAAGACCAGGATATCACGATTCTTGCTTATGTCTCAGACTAAATAACATGGATTGGATTTACCCTCTCACTTGAACTAACAGAAAAAAAAAATCAGACAAAATATATGAAAAAGTGGTTTTCAAGATATTGGACATTAGGCCTGAAGGACAGTGATCCCTGGGAGAGGTAAACAAACCAAGTGAATCCTACAGTTGCCCCCAGCTTACTGTCTGGAGAGTTTCTGGGTCACTGCACAGAGAGGAAAAATCCAGGTACTGCCGGGGGTCTTTCTGAGTTGAGGAGATGGAGAAGGGGACATAGAGGTCAAGAGTTTATGAGGTAGAGCCCCAGACAGGAGAGTGCTCTAGTGAGTCCCTGCTGAGTCTTTAGTTGTGATTGATCCATACACGTGTGGGAGGAATCTACCCATGGCTTTGGAAACAGAAACAAAAAAGGATTAGTGTGAACAATCCCCAGGACTCCCATAGGGCCCAGAACAGCTCCTTTTACCATCAGCCAGAGTGGAAAACCTCAATAGTATACTTGATGTAATATATAGTATTCATAAGAATTCTGTCTTATTCAGTGCATCATAAGTGGGGAACTTAGCCCTAAACTAAATGTTTTATTTTGAAGTGACAGAGCTGGCTCAGTACAGTAAAATTTATAATGTCTGGAATCCACTTAGAAATTACCATCCATAAAAAGAATCAGGAAGATATGGACATAATGAGGAAAAATAAAATCAATCAAAACTGTTGCAGAAATAACATAGACAATAGAATTACCCGACAAGGATATTTAAACAGTTGTAATTGTATGCCACATATTCAACAACTTAGAAGAAAGAGTGGTCAAATGAGTTCCTCTCTGAATGCACTCATAAGTTCAGTTTGTTCATAAGTTCAACATTGCTTATGTACCCAACTAACACAATTGACTATACAGTATTGTGTTGTAATAGATTTATAATACCTTTCATGTAAATAATTCATAAAAAACACAAAAAATAATGAAAAATTTAATCTTACAGTACCTCGAAAAGTTGAGTAGTCCAGTACAGCAGCTGGTAGCACCGAATTGTATTCTGAATGGCTATTGCAGTACCATTCTTTGTTCAGGTTTTGTACCTCAAAAACTAACCATGCCTCTTCAGAGAGAATCCCCATGTTATTTCCCGCATCGTGAATCTCTTCTTATTCTTATCTCTCTTCCTCTTTTCCCTGGGCTTCCAATTCCATCAGGTCTTCATTAGTAAGCTCATCATATAGTACAAGGAGAGTCCACTGGAGAGGTCCTCTTGCAGATCTAGCTCCAGCTTCTTATTGAGGGTGGCTAAGTTGTCTCCTTTCTTCTTTAAGTCTTCATGAAATCTTAGATTCCTCTTGAATAAGAGCTAAACTGAGTGAGACTTGAAGCTGATGTTGATCCTACACCCACATATTGACGAATTTCTCCATCTCCTCCATCACTTTTCCATGCTACTTTGATATTATTGTCAACATAACTGGCACAGCAGACTTCACATATTCCATGATCTTGTCCTTGTTCTTTAGAATCATGCCGATGGTTGAACAATTCATGTCATAAGAATGAGTGATGTCAACCATCTTTTTACCTCATTCACTTTCTCAATGATTTTCATTTTTGTTTCCATCATTATCCCTTGGTGCTTCTTAGCAGTACCAGCTACATCACCACTGCTTTTACACTTGCTTTTGGATATCCTGGACTTGAAATAAAGATACTGCATTCTATACAGTACTGTACAGTAAAGTACACAAAAGCACAACCAGTTGTAAAAGATGCACACGTGTGACAATGTATGCCAAACACATGAACTAACTTATGTGCATGGACATGTGAACACATGTTGAAACTTTGAAATTTCACAGCTTGAGTAAGTTCAGGACTTACTGTTTAAAAAGACCTACAGTTTTTGAGATGAAGAAATATATTGGATGAAATAACAAACAGATTGGACATCAAAGAAAATATCCATGAACTTCCGAACAAAGCAGTAGTAAACTATTCAAAATGAAACATAAAAAAGATTGAAAGTTAGCCTTGGAACAAAATATAAATGTGAAATATATATATATATATACACACACACATGTGAAAATATAAAATATAAATGATTGTAGGAGAGTGATACAATAGATATAGGAAGAAACAATGACTCCAATTTTTCCAAATAGGATGAAAATTCTAAACTCACAGATCCAAGAATCTTAGCAAACCCAAAGCAAAAAAGCATGAACAAAATTACACCAAAGTACATCATAATCAAATTGTTCAAGAGCAGTGGTAAAGAGAAAATTCTAAAAATGATCCGAGAAAAAAGACACATGACATACAGGAAAACAAAAGACAAGAATGACAGCAGATTTCTCAACAGGAGCAATGCAAGTCAGAAGACACTATATCAACATATTTCAAGGTACTGAAAGAAAACACTGTCAAGCTAGCAAAATGGCTTTCAAAAACAAAGATGAGGTGAAAGCTTTTTTAGACATAAAGCACAAAAACAACTCATAATTAGCATACTTTCCTACAAGAAATGTAAAAGAATAGCTCTCAGGCAGAAGGTAAGTGATACTAGATGGAAGTCTAAATCTATACAAAGGAATGGAGACACTCAGAAATGCTAACTACATGGGCAACTATAAAAGACCATCTTTTTCTTGTCATAGAAATATCTTGAAAAGATAACAGCTTAGAGGAAAAATAAAAATGGAGTTTTAACAAATGTAAAAATATAATGTAAAATAACAAATGATACGAATGAAATTATTTTGTTTTAAGTTCTTGGGGCTTCCCTGGTGACTCAAGCAGTAAAGAAACTGCCTATAATGCAAGAGACCTGGGTTCAAACCCAGGTCAGGAAGATCTCCTGGGGAAGGGAATGGCAACCCGCTCCAGTATTCTTGCCTGGAGAATTCCGTGGACAGAGGAGCCAGGTGGGCTACAGTCCATGGGGTCTCAAAGAGTCGGATTGACTGAGAAGCTAACACTTTCACACTAATTAGTGAAGCCTACGGATGGAAAAAGATGTATCATACTAACACTGATTAAACAAAAGCAGTGGAGTGGCCACAGTAACATTATATAAAGCATTTTTAGAGCAAACGCATATTATCAGACTTAAAAGGTCATTTAACGATGATGAAGTTAATTCATCAAAAGAGCATTTCTAAATATGTACTTAATAACAGAGTTTCAAAATATGTGAAGAAAGCCATCAGAGGACTCCTTCCATGGGCTGTGGAAAGCATCTTCCCTGCTGTGCACTCTGACACGCACAGCTAGGGCATCATGACAGACAACACCTTGAACTTCACTGGTCAAGTTCCTGTAATAATATTGTTGAGAACTTTGTGCATTATCCAAAACACAGTTCATCCTTCTGGAAAGGACCTGAAAAGTATGTTTTCTCTAGCCTCAGTATCAGAAAATGCATGCATTAAAAAAAAAAAAAATCAGTAGCCAACCTTCTTTAAACACATTATTTACATATTTACTAGAACTGCCTTAATGCTTTACAAGTATTATTTCATTTAATTCTTTCAGAAATCTAAGAAGTAGATGTTACTGTTTTATCCATTTGATAGATGGTGTATTTCTTCTCCTCCTTGACACTGATTGCTCTGACTTTTGAGACTCGACCATTTCAAGTGCATAAAATTTTGTTATTTATATTTTGCAAACTACACTCATGCTTATCCTCAACTTTTCTTATTTTCCCTTTCAGTCAGTTCAGTTGCTCAGTCATGTCCAACTCTTTGCGACCTCATGGACTGCAGCATGCCAGGCTTTCCTATCCATCACAAACTCTCAGAGCCTGCTCAAACTCATGTCCATCAAGTCTGTGATGCCATCCAACCATCTCACCCTCTGTCATACCCCTTTCCTCCTGCCTTTAATCTTTCCCAGCATCAGGGTCTTTTCCAGTGAGTCAGTTCTTTGCATCAGGTGGCCAAATTATTGGAGCTTCAGCTTCAGCATCAGTCATTCCAATGAATATTCGGACTGATTTCCTTTAGGAATGACTGGTTTGATCTCCTTGCAGTCCAAGGGACTCTCAGGAGTCTTCTCCAACACCACAGTTCAAAAGCATAAATTCTTTGGTGCTCAGCTTTCTTTATGGTCCAACTCTCACATCCATGCATGACTACTGGAGAAACTATAGCTTTGAATAGATGGACCTCTGTTGGCAAAGTAATATCTCTGCTTTTTAAGATGCCGTCTATGCTGGTCGGTCTATGCTGGTCATAGCTTTTCTTCCAAGGAGCAAATGTCTTCTAATTTCATGGCTGCAGTCCCCATCTGCAGTGATTTTGGAGCCCAAGAAAATAAAGTCTGTCACTGTTTCCATTGTTTGCCCATCTAATTGCCATGAAGTGATAGGACTGGATGCCATGATCTTCGTTTTTTGAATGTTGAGTTTTAAACCAGCTTTTTCATTCTTCTCTTTTAGTTTCATAAAGAGGCTTTTTAGCTCCTCTTCACTTTCTGCCATAAGGGTGGTGTCATCTGCATATCTGAGGTTATTGATATTTCTCCCTGCAATCTTGATTCCAATGTGTGCTTCATCCAGTTTGGCGTTTCACATGATGTACTCTGCATATAAGTTAAATAAACTGGGTGACAATATACAGCCTTGACATACTTCTTTCCCAATTTGGAGCCAGTCCATTGTTCCATGTCTGGTTATAACTGTTTTCCCTTTACTTCATTTTCCTTTTACTTCATTGCCTTTATTCATTTAAAATTATTTTTATCTAGCTATATAGTATGAATTGAAGCAGTATTTGAGTCAATACCTAATAAGCTTTATCAGTCTATTAAAAGAAGACACCAACTGAGACACTAACTTTTTCTCCCATGGGAAGGTTATATATTTACTAATGACTAGTGTTTGCTGCAATAATGTGGGAGGCATATATCTGACTCTACTCCTGTGCCTTTGATAAATGCTGAGGGCATAGGCTAAAGTAGGAGGCATATATCTGACTCTACTCCTGTGCCTTTGATAAATGCTGAGGGCATAGGCTAAAGTAGGTGTTTGGAAGATGTGTTTGTCTGCCTGGAGTAGCTGACATCAGATGGAAGTTCCAGGCAACCAGAGCCCAGGGGAAAGGTGTGTTCACTGGGGTCACTCAGACTGCCTGGATGACAGCTTCATCCGTAAACTGAGTGGTTGGGGCATGCAGATCTTGAAATCATCACCGCTGGGATAAATCAAGATCAATGTCAGAGGATCCAGGGTTCAGGAGTCCAGTGGAAGAATCTGAATTCTGAGATGCAGGAAAAGATGGGATCTTTGGAAGCCAACATCAGGCAAAAGTCAGGAAAAATAACTTGAAGTGGGATAAGGGGAGAAAATGGCTTAGGACGTGGGCCATGTGCCAAACACAGGTATCTGTAGCTTGGTTTGTGTGTGTGTGTGTTAGGTAGAGATGAGTAATGGGAGGGGTATTCGATCTGGGGGATGGTGTATGGAAAAGTTCCTTAACGTGCAGAGTGAGGTATAGAGTGAGGCACTCCAGACACACAGCTACCTGGGGCCCGTGCTTCCCTGAATTACAGATGAAAGAGTCAGAGGAATGGGCACCAATTCCTGACAAGGCCTCCGGGCTTGGTCTCTGCTCCTGTGATGTGGAATGGCAATGCCAGTCTCTTTTTCTCACAGCCAGGAAGAGAGGCTCGTGCTCAAATGAGAGGATGCTCCTGAAATGCTCTGAATACCGAAGAGGCTTTATTAGCAGCCAGCTTGTTTTGAGAGTGGGAACAAAGGAAAGGAGAATCTGGAACTCTCAAGTGGTGAAGGAATTAGGTCAGTTTCAACAACTTTACTTCTGGTTTGCTGAAATCAGATATCTTAGGTAGAGATACCTGGAGAACCACTGAGAATGGATGAGATAGCCCAGGGCTTACTCAGTACCGTTGCAAATCTTGTGAGGCTTCTCAGAGCATCCTGGCATTGCCCAGGTTGGGGGCAGGAGGGCAGTGAGTGGGGAAGGAGGGAGGGGAAGAACTGTGTTGATTATAGCCCCTGGTACTTCTTCCTACAGAGCCCTATAGCCTGCATCTGGTTTACACGCTATGTTTTATTTAAAGATTTCATCTGAGTGAAAAGTCCCAAGGCTTATTAAAAAACAAAAAAAAAAAAGACTGAAAGCAATGCTTCTATAAGAGTATTCTAAGACACGGCAGGGCAGAGCAGGTGGAAGAATGAAATGAATCTCCTCTGTTCATTCAGGAGCCCAGGTAAAATTTATGCAAAAACTTGTATGTTTTGGATAAACTATGAACTCTGTTTGCATGAGGATTAAGGGTATTGTTTTGATAATCAATCAAAGCATAGGTACTGAGTGCTTTCCATAGCATTTGTCTTTCAGTTCAGTTCAGTTCAATTCAGTTGCTCAGTTGTGTCCGACTCTCTGCGACCCCATGAATCGCAGCACGCCAGGCCTCCCTGTCCATCACCAACTCCCAGAGTTCACCCAAACTCATGTCCATCGAGTCAGTGATGGCATCCAGCCATCTTATCCTCTGTCGTCCCCTTCTCCTCCTGCCCCCAATCCCTCCCAGCATCAGAGTCTTTTCCAATGAGTCAACTCTTCTCATGAGGTGGCCAAAGTACTGGAGTTTCAGCTTTAGCATCAGTCCTTCCAAAGAATACCCAGGACTGATCTCCTTTAGAATGGACTGGTTGGATCTCCTTGCAGTCCAAGGGACTCTCAAGAGTCTTCTCCAACACCATAGTTCAAAAGCATCAATTCTTTGGTGCTCAGCTTTCTTCACTGTCCAATTCTCACATTCATACATGACCACAGGAAAAACCATAGCCTTGACTAGATGGACCTTGTTAACAAAGTAATGTCTCTGCTTTTGAATATGCTATCTAGGTTGGTCATAACATTCCTTCCAAGGAGTAAGCGTCTTTTAATTTCATGGCTGTAATCACTATTTGCGGTGATTTTGGAGCCCCCCAAAATAAAGTTGGACACTGTTTCCACTGTTTCCCCATCTATTTCCCATGAAGTGATGGGACCAGATGCCATGATCTTCGTTTTCAGACTGTTGAGCTTTAAGCCAACTTTTTCACTCTCTTCTTTCACTTTCATCAAGAGGCTTTTTAGTTCCTCTTCACTTTCTGCCATAAGGGTGGTGTCATCTGCATATCGGAGGTTATTGATGTTTCTCCTGGCAATCTTGATTCCAGCTTGTGCTTCTTCCAGCCCAGTGTTTCTCATGATGTACTCTGCATATAAGTTAAATAAGCAGTGTGACTTTCAGTTAACATAAGCCAATTAAGCAATATGAACAGTAATCAATACACAATAAAGTTCTAGCCTCAGCTCTCAATCCCTCTTCACTAGGGACTAAGGAAATGCTTAACCAGGACTTTTGTGTCCTGTCTGGATTTCCTGTCTCCTCTGTAGGAGTCCTACCACCATCACTCTGCGGATTGTGCAGCCTCTCTATGGGGCAGGGAGTATTCAGCATTCAGGCTTTAACTGAGCATCTTCACTGGCTGCTTCTCCTGCCTGTCTTGTGCTCTTCACTGCAGAGGATCCCGGAAGTTACAGCTGCCTCCCATGCATGCTAAAAAAGCAAATGACTGTGAGTGTTTAATTTATTACTGCAGATGGTCATTGGGTTTTCTCTAAGTGCTTCCCTAGTGGCTCAGATGGTAAAGAATCTGCTTGCAATGCGGGTGACCCGGATTCAATCCCTGGGTTGGGAAGATACCCTGGAGAAGGAAATGACAACCCACTCCTGTATTCTTGCCTGGAAAATTCCATAGACAGAGGAGCCTGCCGGGCTAAAGTCCATGGGGTTGTAAAGAGTCAGATATGATTGAGTGACTAACATTAGCTGTCAAAGTGCTAGAGTTTCAATCCAGCCTCTTGCCCTTCCATAGCTGCCCTCACATGAAGCCCACCATGGCAGTGGGAAGTCTTTTTTGCCCCTGAAGTTTTGGTATCAAGAGTAGCTTCAAGAATGTATCAGAATAGGAAAGGGAGAGGCATCAATGGCACCAAAGTTAGTCATTCATTACTTTGACATGTGTTTTGACCCTCTGGCTGATTCCAGACATTGTGCTGGGGATAAAGGGATGAATTCAACAGCAAGGTCGCTCCTGCAGCAATGGGGCAAATGGAAGTATTAGTCAGGGAGTAGATGGTTAGGAGCTCTAGATTGCTCATTGTAGAAATCCTCTCATGGTAGTTTCTCCTCTGGAGGAAGCCTCCTAAGGAGTTTTCTATCAACCTATCCGCATTGACTTATTTGTCTTGTACGTTACAGACCAGTTTGCAAAACACAAAAGTTCTATACTGGTAGAAAGAATTCTTTATCACACCAAAACTTAACTCAGAGGTGATGATCTACCAGCCCAGTGGGCTACATTGCCTAGCTGCAGATTATTTCATTTGACTGACGCAGTTTGATTATTTTCGCATTAGAATGCTTTTGATAGGCCATGAACTGCGTGCTTCGTCACAAGCCCCACCGTACCTTGTGGTTCTACCCCTAACTGTATTTGTTTGCCTTCCCTGACTGCATCCTGTACATATTTGCATTTAAAACTTCTGGAGGACACTTTCCAAGTCACGAGACCAAGACAAGTAAAACTGTTGAAGCTGTAAAATTCTAAACAGATGATTTAATGATTTAATAAATATCTATTGAGTATCTATCAGGTGTCAGGCTCTGTGCTGATGTACAATAGGGATTTAGAGAAAAATAATACAGTATGCTCAGACGGTAAAGCATCTGTCTACAATGCGGGAGACCCGGGTTCAATCCCTGGGTCGGGAAGATCCCCTGGGGAAGGAAATGGCAATCCATTCCAGTACTGTTGCCTGGAAAATCCCATGGACAGAGGAGCCTGGGAGGCTACAGTCCGTGGGGTCGCAAAGAGTTGGACACGACTGAGCAACTTCACTTCACTTCATGGTAAGTGAAGTAAGCTACAAAAGTGTCATTGGGGGCCACGAATTCTTCAGTGAGTATTATTTAAGGATTCACAGAGGATGCTAGTGAGTTTAGGACTTGTTTGTACATATGCCTTACTGTAGCTATGTCTGCAGCTCAGCATAGGATTTTAAGCAGAAAAGTGACATCACTAAGGTAAAAAAGACAACAATATCAATAGGTGGGAGAGTTAGAGGAGATTGAAACTAAAGGCAGAGTTATCCAGTAGGAAGTCTATTCTTGAATAATGTAGAATGAAAATAAAAGTTTGGGGGCCTTCTGGGGTGTCATAAGGTGTAGATATAAGCAAAAACCTTGAGATTGTAATGAACACAGTAAGTTTTCAGGGCTCTAAGGAAAGCAGCTTGTGAAATGGTTATGTCTGGAGAACTGGGAGACACTGTGGAGTGGGATTCAAGGTCCTAGGAGCCTCATAGAGAAGCTTGAGTCATTTTTAGTATTTCTCCATATTGCCAAATGTCTCTTCACACTGGCTTTTTCTTGGAGGCTCAAACTCTCTTTAACTCTTCCGTATCATCCCTCATCCTCACCATATTCAAGCTCATTCAAGGCTATTGACTCTACTTTCAAAACAAATCCAGAATCTGGCTTCTCTTCCTCACGTCCACCACTATCACCATCATCACGACCTAATCTCCATTGTCCAAAGCAAGTTCCCTCAGGGCTGAGTCTCTGTTCCTTTAACTCCCCAGGCTGTGTGCACAGGGGGTCCCAGGTGCAGAGCACATTCTCACTCAAGACTTGCATCTGATGGGTGCACTAAGGGCCTTGGGGAATGCAAGTCTAATAGGAAAAGTGATAACTAAATTGAGCTAGTTGAACTCCTAGTCTAAAAGCTCTGATATTGGAGAGTAAGTTTGCTGGGGTTGAGAGAGGGCAAGAAAATGAACTATTATGTTTAGAGACGGAGAAGGCGATGGCACCCCACTCCAGTACTCTTGCCTGGAAAATCCCATGGACAGAGGAGTTTGGTAGGCTGCAGTCCATGGGGTCGTGAAGAGTCGGATACGACTGAGCGACTTCACTTTCACTTTTTACTTTCATACATTGGAGAAGGAAATGGCAACCCACTCCAGTGTTCTTGCCTGGAGAATCCCAGGGATGGGGGAGCCTGGTGGGCTACCATCTATGGGGTTGCACAGAGTTGGACATGACTGAAGCAACTTAGCAGCACCATGTTTAGAGAACTGCACTGGAGTCTCCAAATGTACAAACTCCAGAACTGTGTTGTCTGGTTGGGTAGTCACTGGCTACCTGTAACTATTTAAGTCAGATAGAATTAAATACAATTATAAATTCAGCCCCTTGGTAATGCTAGTCACATATCGAGTCCTCAGCATGGCTAGTGGCTACCATATTGGATAGCACGTATGTCGACAATTTCTGTCATAGTAGAAAGACTTCTTGGACATCACAGACCTAGAATCAAGAGATAAGGTTAAAACTGTCTTGATCTATGGTAAGGAAAATGCCTAGAGGCAGGGGTGACTCTGCAGTGGTTATCCAGGTTACCATCACCACTCTTACCATAGTTGGGTAAGAGCTGATTATTATGGTGAATCGCAGCCAAATACCAGAATCAGGTTTGCCTTTGCTGGAGGCAGGTCATGACACTGCTCACAGGCTGAGCTCTTGAAATGGGAGCCAGAAACCAGGGGAGCTACTTGGGCAGCTAAGGGGCTCCAGTCTCACTTAGGCCTGCAGGTAGACATACACCAGCCCCGGGAGTAGGAGACTCCCATTGGGAAATGGGGACAACGGCACCATTGGCGCAGGGCCACTGGTGAATGGTCATCTTTACAGGACTGAAGGGGGCAGGTGCCCGCACAAAGTTTCCCAAGCTGTTACGGTGCCCCCTCCTCATCTCTGCAGAGCCACTCACTATTTGGGGGTGAGACACGCACTGTCGCCTCCCATGTTACTTCCCCATAGACACGACATGGGAGTTCCACCAGGACACCGAAAGGTCCCTTGTGGTTTGCTGACGGTCTGCCCAGCTCCTCTGGCTCCCCCTCACGCACTGACAGTGTCCTGGTCAGACTGACACGGAGAGGTAGACTTTCTGTCCCTCAGGCGGGGAGTGTGACACCGGACTGGTGAGTGACCGGCCTGAGGCCACAGAGAAGGGATGCGCTGGGAGCTTGGCGTCACTCTGCTGATGCTGAGTCCAGGCTTCACTCCACTCGGTGGTTTCCCTGTTTGTGTGCCCATAAAATTCATACACTAAACATAACCTCCAATGTTGGTATTCGGAGGTGGGACCTTTGGATGGGAACTAAGACTTAATAAAGCAGACCCCAGAGACCTCCATTCCTCCACGTGAGGGCCTGAGAGAACTAAAGCAGGAACTGAGCTCTCACCAGACACCGAGTCTCCTGGCATCCAGAGCTGTGAAAGATAAACGTCTGTTGTTCATAAGCCAGCCACTCTACGGTACCCTGTCAGAGCAGAGCAGCCCAAACAGAACACTTCCTGTGGTAGGTTTGAGGATTCCAAGGTTGACCAAGGAAGAGAAAGGACACAACGCATTTCAGCGGGTAAGGCCTGCACAGGGTTGTGTAAGAGGGGAGACTTCTTCCGTTCTTCCGGAGGCTGTTCTGGGGTCACCACCCTGAAGGAGAACGGGCAAGGAAACTCTCAGGGGAGAGGGGAATAGGAGAGCCGTCTTCCGTGTTCAGGTGATGCTGAGGAGCAGCAAGGTGCAAAGTCTGTGAGTCGGAGAACTTTGCAAGGAAGCAGTGGTTTGGGGTCTTGTATAGTTAAGAGCCTGTCTTATCTGTGGCTGGAAGATGGTTCCATATGGTGCAGTTTCACAGGGCGTGTGGAGTAGGTGGCCTCTAAATAGCTAAAGATATGTTTATTTGAACTGTGTTTAAAATAACCGAAAGTGTATGATCTCGAATATAGTCCATGTGATTCTCTAGGCAAGAATACTGGAGTGGGTTGCCACGCCCTTCTCCTGGGGATCTTCCCAACCCAGGGAATGAACTCGCATCTTTTAAGTCTCCTGCACTGGCAGGTAGGTTCTTTACCACTAGCACCACCTGGGAAGCTCACCCAGTACTAACCTGATTCAAAGAAGTAAACAGTCTGGGGGCAATTTTAGGATGATACCCAGAGACTATTTAAAAGTACTCTCCTAGATAACTAGATCACTATTTGGGGTCCAATTTCTGTATCTGCAATTTTTTAAAACATAGATTTCCTTTTAGTTACTATTCTTTCTTTTTAGAATAACTTTCTTAATGAGAATGGGCTTCCATTTACCTTTTCAAAAAGACCTCTAATACAATAACGATTAGGATTATACTAAAATCTCTTCACTGGTAGCTCAACTGGTAAAGAATCCCCCTGCAGTGCAGGAGATGTGGGTTGAACCCTGGTTTGGGAAGATCCCCTGGAGGAGGGCATGGCAACCCACTCCAGTATTCTTGCCTGGAAAATCCCACGGACAGGGGAGCCTGGCAGGCTACAGTCCATAGGGTCACAAGAGGTGGACACGAGTTAGTGACTAAACCACTTAAACCACCAGCACCTGTTGCCTGGTTTCTCACTTTCTATTTTAAACTAGGGATAATTTTCCTGCAGCTCTTATTTCTGCTTCTGGACTTAAGGACAGACACTGTGACTTCAGTATTTCTGATTTCCTGCAGGGCCTAACATCAGTGTTACTTGAAGAGAAGTAAAGAGGGAAGCTGCTGGCTGCCTGCTAGTATCCAAAACCTCCCTTCCACACCTGAGGAGGTGGGTGGGTAAGATGGCCTGTGAAGCCCTCGTTTACTCCTGGATTTCAGTAAACACATAACAACCCACTTCCTTCTTCTTCAGAGGACGCTCTAAGTGGAACACTCCTGGGCACCCATGTTGTTTGACTGTCACACTGGACCCAGCCAAAGGAGTCAGTGTGGCAGCTGACGTGATCACAGTGACCTGCCCACAAGCAGGCAGTGGGCCCACATATTTGGATAATCGTTGGCATGCCCCCTCCCAGTCTCATGTTTCAATCTTTCACTTAGACATGCTTCCAATAGAAAAGTTTATGGCTCTGATGGCCATTCAACACCTCACACATGCCAGGTACCCGGTAAAACCTGGAAGCACATATTACTGAAGCCAAAACCCTGCAGAGCCCATTGGTGTGGAAACCTTTCCATCCCCTGTTTCTTGCAGGAAACAGACTCTAGCCTCCATGACATTCCTAGAGCTTCAAAGGGCAGAGATTCAAACAGCTGCTAATTTGGGAAGGGAGGGGTTGCAAAGACAAGGGAGGAGCAGCCAGGAAATGATACTGCAGCCTTGGGGCATGGTCCTGGTTTCCCCTCAAGGGATACATTTAAGCTTTAAAACACAACAAATGGATGATGTCTGCATTCTTCATTCAAAAGAAACTCATCAGGATTACCTGAGACCAGATTAGAGGAGTGCAGGCCCTGCACACACCCCAATCTTACCAGCAACTCTACCCTTTTACCCTTGTTGCTATTAAGAGAAAAGAAAAGAAAGTCGTTGTGTCCGACTCTTTGTGACCCTGTGGACTCTAGCCTACCAGGCTCTTCCGTCCATGGGATTTTCCAGGCAAGAATACTGGAGTGAGGTGCCATTTCCTTCTCTAGGGGATCTTCCTGACCCAGGGATTGAACCCGGGTTTCCTACATTGTAGGCAGACGCTTTACCATCTGAGCCACCAGGGAAGTTGCTATTAAACTCCTAATCAAATTCTCCTAGGTTGGGACACACAGCTTTTTGAGAGCAGGCATCCACAGTGTCCACCTTTGCCTGGCAAAGTAATAAATCTGCCTTTTTCTACTTCACACAAAACTCTGTATTTGAGATTTGATTCAGCACTGGTGCACAGAGGCTGAAGTTTTGGCATTATTACTCCATTTTAACTCTGGGAGATCCATTATTATACCTTTTTTTTTTTTTTTTTACAAAGTAGAAACTGAGGTCAGAGGGCTAATGAGTGGTAGAACAGGGACACAGATCCAGGGGTTTTGACTTTAATATTAAGACAGCCCACTCCAGTATTCTTGCCTGGAAAATCCCATGGATGGCAGAGCCTGGTAGGCTACTGTCCATTGGGTTGCAAAGAGTCAGACACGACTGAGCAACTTCACTTCACTTTGGCTATTGAGTTTTTAAAGTACACTGTAACTGCAAGTGCTCTGTTGATCAGTTCAGTTCAGTTCAGTTGCCCAGTCGTGTCCGACTCTTTGCGACCCCATGAACCTGCAGCATGCCAGGCCTCCCTGTCCATCACCAACTCCTGGAGTTCACTCAAACTCACATCCATCGAGTCAGTGATGCCATCCAGCCATCTCATTCTCTGTCATCCCCTTCTCCTCCTGCCCCCAATCCCTCCCAGCATCAGAGTCTTTTCCAATGAGTCAACTCTTTGCACGAGGTGGCCAAAGGACTGGAGTTTCAGCTTCAGCATCAGTCCTTCCAATGAACACCCAGGACGTGGGTGGACTGGTTGGATCTCCTTGCAGTCCAAGGGACTCTCAAGAGTCTTCTCCAACACCACAGTTCAAAAGCATCAATTCTTTGGCGCTCAGCCTTCTTCACAGTCCAACTCTCACATCCATACATGACCACTGGAAAAACCATAGCCTTGACTAGACGGACCTTTGTTGGCAAAGTAATGACTTTGCTTTTGAATATGCTATCTAGGTTGCTCGGTCACGTCCAATTCTTTGGACCCCATGGACTATAGCCCACCAGGCTCCTCTGTCCATGGGATTCCCCAGGCAGGAATACTGGAGTGTGTAAGCCATTTCCTCTTCCAGGGACTCTTCCCAACCCAGGGATCAAACCTGCGTCTCTTAACGCCTGCCTACATTGGCAGGTGGGCTCTTCACCATTAGCGCCACTTGAGAAGCCCTTCAAGTGCACTATGTACAGACAATGAAGCCTGCTTGCATTTGTCCCCATGGCAGGTGAGCACCCTGAGGCTGGGTCAGGGAGGCCTGCTGATATTCCCAAGGTCAAGAACTCGAATGGAGTGTTTCCTGGATGGGAACTTTTATCTCTCTGGATGCAATTCCTCTTTTTGTTCTCCTCCGCTACTCTAAGTGTGAATAAGCCCTGTAATCAAAGATCGCCTTCTGAGGAAAGTGTTGGAGGAGATCAGTGCCTTTTTGGCAGCTGGGATTGTTCCACGGTGGCTTTCAGGCTTACGTGCTGCTCCCTGACATGCTGCCACCCTGGCCCAAGCCTCTGCTGAGTTTCTCAGAGATGCTTTACTCCTGCTTATAGGTGGTCCCACAGGTGATGCATCGGCTCTGGGGGCTCTGGGGCCTGGTGGACAGGACCTTGATGTGGTCCCATTGGTGCCCTGGGGAATCTTAGTTTCTGCCGCCTAAGAACAGAATGACCTGGTGAATTTCTTTTACCTGGTAGCTGTTATTCTTATTATTTTTTTTCACCTATAAATCCAGGGACCATGGGCCATGATTTTGAAAGTTTTCTCCTGCTTGGAAACAATTTATAATAGTATTTACCAGTGCCTCCCACCAGCGCCATGTCAGTGCTGTCTGCATACCAGACTACCATTTTTCTTTATTATCTGAGTTCTTCTTGTGATCTCAGTTGTATGATCTCAATATCAGCTATTACTTTAAGAGCAGTCGTAAAATCTCTGTGCAAGGCCCTATTTGAATGAGCCCCAATGATGAGAGATTTATATTTTAAACCAATTGCTCATCCCATTTAAAAAGAAAAAGGTGTTGGCCATTCCCACATAAAATAATGATGAGTCGGATTAACTGTCCAAAAGTGCTTCACCAATTCACTTCCATGTAATCGTGAAGCAGAGAGTGGAACTGCTGTAGCATTTACAAAGCTGACACCAGGCATATTTGAACACGGTGAGATATGGTATCACTGGGGACAGAAAGTGAGTTTAGTTAATAATGAGTGGCATATCCCATAAAATACCATTACACAGTGTTCAAGGCCCAAGAATGATGACATAATTATTAGGAGACTGGGAGATTAAGATATAATTTAAAAAAACATGACAGGGGAGGGTGTAATTGGGGAGACAAAATACACAGGAAGTTTGTAATTTACATGTCAAAATACCTTTTTCATGTTTTGATTGGATTAGACGCTGCCTTTCCACTCCATTTATCCTGGCTTCAATTAGAGGCAGCCGAAATGACATCTCACGTTCATATTCTTGACACACGCTGCTCATAGGCACTTTCTAATTCTAACCGACAGGAAGGGGGAAAGGGAAACTCAGTTTTGCCTCCGTCATGCACTTCTTACTTAACCTCTCATTTGTTTCCAAATGAGCCTGTCACCGCGGTTCACATGGCTTTGCGCGTGGGCTGCACCTCCTGCTCTGGTGGAGACTCCCGTCATCAGTTGGCATGCTCTGACCCCCAGGCATGTGGGGGGACTGAATCCAAGCAGGGGCGGATGGCAGAGGACTGCTGCTTCCTTTTTGAACAGGACAGGGCGAGGACATATGTTGAGAAGCCTTGGAGATGTTATTAGCATTATTTTTTTCACAGCATCAAGCATAATCTTTCCAAACCAGAGGACAGGGGGTAGCTAGCAAGCTCCTTTCCCCCGCTTTGTTCCCTTCTTACTGGGTTTTACCTGGAGACATCCATGCATTCAGCAGGGGATAAATCCTGAGGTTTTCATTTGCCTTGGATCCCTGGCACCTCCTCTCAGAAATCTAACAGCACAAAGCCCGCCTGAAAACCATCAGTGAGATATTCAGGCTAACTGTCTTGCACTTCAGAGATCCCTGCATCTACCAAGCTGAAGGCATCAGGTACCCAGCAGCAATTATAATTACGTGCAAGATGGAAGTTATTATTAATTTCTCATCTATTTGATGGAAACACCTATGCTTTGCTTTTATAATCTTGATGTTTTTCTTTACAGTGGAGGCAATGACGCTGCTATATCTAGATATGCTTTAGTATATATGGTAAAAAGTAGCCTATTAGGACCTTACATATCTCAGGTGACTGATGAACATAGCCCACTGATCCTCCTCCTCAAGTGTTTGGCTTCTGCTTTGAGTGTTTATTTGCCTAAAATAAACACCAGGCCAAATAAATGCTGTCTGGTAGAAGCAAGAGTTTCTTTTCTACCAGCTGCTCCCTTGGTTCTCATTGCCATTCATACTTAACTGATCCTTGATCAACAGTTTTAAATTGGACATTATTTATTTGGGTCACTGAGAAAATGCTTAAGATGACCAAAATAAATGAGCCTTGTAATAAGGAGGCGATATCCTGGTTAGGCAGCAGAGTGTGTAGAGGCTCAGATCCCTGATTGCAAATCTTCTGCTGCCATTGGTGCCATGTTGGACTAGATACACCCACCCTGAGCCTCAGTTTCCCCATCTGTAAATTGGACACTATAGAGTACCTGCCTCACACTGTCTAAATGAGGGTTAAATGCAATAGATCATGTCAACACTTATTAGGGAGCTTGGTATAGTGAAGTACTGGTGAAGGTTAGCAGTTACTTGTTATTTGGCTCCAGTCACATTTTCTGACCATTCCTGCTCCGTCCTTCTGCTCTCTGAGCCTGGAATTGGATCCTGGCTTCATCCTGAGTCCAGTGACCAGCCTCCAACAGAGGGCTGCTGTTACTGTAAGAGAACTTTTCTCTTTTTCTGGTTCAAGTTCCCCATTTTATGGCTTCTGGTCCTGTTGGGAGACCCATGTCATGTGATAGAATAAGTAGATCCCCAGAGAAAATGGTGTCCATTCAGCACTCTGTAGCAATGTTACATTAACTCAGGCTTGGGAGACTTCTGAGATTTCTCTGCCTGGTTAAGGAGGTGCAGGGTTTGCTGTTCTCGGGATGCACAGATACCAAGTGTCTCCAGAGTTCACATACCTCCTACAGCTAGGGTGAAGAAAGAGACAACTTGAAAACTTGGTCCTGAAAGCAAACCTTCTACCCCTTAGACTGAGAGCCAGTTCTGAGCCCCCTACCATCTCCCTATCCTGCTTTAGACATCATGGGAAAAAGTCTAATACTTGAGCTAGAAAAGATCTCAGATCTCATTACTCCCCCGGGAAGTGAAACAGTCAGTCTTAACCATCAGGTAGGGCATGACCAGAAAGGGATTTTTTTTTTCTTTCTGGAATTCTTTGCAGTAAGGAGCAAGTAATCCCTTTCTGAAATTTTTGCTAAGATGAAACCACTAAACCTTATTCCCAGTGTCATCATGTAATATATAGCTCATATTAGTAAAATACAGCACAAAGCACTTACACTTATTTGATTAGAAAAAAACTGTGAAGATGGTGACATGGAGGCTGTTAATCCATTTTAAAGATAAAAAAAGTTGAGGTTGAGGTGATTGCCTTTCTTGAAGCCATGTAGCTAAAAGGTGGAAGGGGCCACCTAGGATTCCTGATTCCAAATTCAGTGTCCTTTCTGTTAAATCTCTGCCTTACTAACTAAGTCATCAGACTCTTTGTACTTCTCCAAACTCCTACCTAGGCAACAGAGAATTCCTTAAACCTGAGACCATCTAGCTCCAGATTTGGCCCAAAGAGAAAAGTCCCCTGAAGCCTGAACATGTATTTTGGGTGGGTGTGATTCTCTTTGAACAAAGGCTTAAGACTGCATTATTTAATTTTTTGGGAGTTTACTTTTCCTTTCTTATTTTTTTTTTTAATTGAAGGAGATAGTGTGTGTGTGCTAAGGCACTTCAGTGAATGTCCAACTGTTTGAAACGTTGTGCACCATAGCCCACCAGTCTCCTCTGTCCACGGGATTTTCCAGGCGAGAAGACTGGAGTGGGCTGCTGTGCCCTCCTCCAGGGGATCTTCCTGACCCAGGGATCGAACCCACATCTGTTGTGTTTCCTGCATTGGCGGGTGGGTTCATTACCACTAGTGCCACCTGGGAAGCCCTCAAAAGAGATCAACCAACTATAACATATTGTTTATTCTAATAGAGTTCAAATTCTCTACAGAGAAGGGGTGTGTTTTAATCTCATGTAAAAATTTGAATATGGTGAGTATTGAGAACCATTTGGTTGATTGTATTAGAAATTGAATGACAGAAAACACTCGGTTAAGGAAACATTGTACAAAACTTGAGGGACCACCCCCTCCTTCTCCCTTAGACAATTCCTCGGGATGATTTACTTAAATCTATTTGCCTTGATATTATAGATACCACTGGAGAAAAAGTTCTTGAATTCTTGAAGAGCATTCACATGCTGATTCTGAAAACCACTTTGAGCTCAGAAGTGGAGTCCATGTCCAGCCCTTACTTGTCCAACCACTGAAGCTCAGAGTTTGTATCACTTGTCTACATGATTCTGAAGTGCTGGAGTCAAAATTGCCTGGGGTCACAGCACATCTCCTTTACTCCCCGGCCTCCAGCACAAAGCCATCTACAAGGGCTGCAGGTTGTCACTTTGCATTTATCTGGGCAGATGTGGTGAAAAGGCTGGAGAAAGAGAGGAGGAAAGTTTACTGGATATGATTCCCCAGAGAAATAGAACCAATAGGAGGTAGGTCTACTTCTATCATCTGTAATCTATCTACATCCATCTGTCTTCCATGGTTATCTATGGTTATCATAACTATCTACCTACCTATCACCTATCTGTCTGTCTACTGAGACTGACTGATTTTCAGGATTTGGTTCACACAGATGGACAGGCTGGAAGTTCAGGGAAGAGTTGATGCTGCAGTCTTGACTCTGAAATCTTCAGGCAAGACACTCAGGCAGGGTTTCTATGTTGCAGTCTTGAAGCAGAACTGCTTCTTCTGGAATCCTGAGCCTTTGTTTTTAAGGTCTTCACCCAACTGAATTACCTGTATTATGGGGGATAATCTGATTAAAATGTTAGCATCTAGACTAGAGTTTGACCAAACAACTGGACCATAGCCTAGCCTGGTTGCCACATGATATTACTATTGCAGGGAAATTCCCACAGTGATCAGTGAAGGACCTCAACAGTGCTTCTTCCATCCAGCCAAGTTTTTCTCCCTTTTGGCAGAGAAGAAAACAGAAAGAAAGGACAAACTAATGGGGAATGGGAGGCCAAACTGGATGAAAGTGTTTCACAGACGATCTCCAGCTCTTTTCTTCTCTTCTCCTTCAATTTGAAGCTCAATCACTAGAGAAATGCATCCGTCACTAACTGTTGGGAGCTGCCTACTCATACTCTGCCCAAATTGCAACTGAAGGCTTTGCTTACACTGGAGAAATTAAATTAGAGCAGATGACACACATGAGCAGCATTCCTGATGGGCCCATAGTTCTGTCAGTGATATCCTGTGTGTTCAGGGCTAAGTTATGCTCAAAGGTTTGGAAGCACCAAATACCCCTCAATGAAAATGACTTGATGCCTCATCAGTGATAGCAGAGGCGTGTGATAGGCGCCTGGAAGAAAAGGCACAGCTCATTTTCTAGAATTAGGAAGATGACTGAGGGCTGCCAGTCTGGTGAAACACACTAATCAAATTAGATTAGCTTTTTTTCATTTAAAATTAGCATCAGTGAATTTTCAGAGAGCAAAGAACAAATGTTAAACTCACTTCTATCATTTTAGTTTATATTTCTGACTTTATTTAGTGCCCACTGCTTGGTTCACAATCCTGCCCCTTTTTAATCTCCATTCTCTCCTTATAGAATCTTATTCAATCCCACTGTTTAAATGTTACCTCAGTGCTGGTGACTCAGCTGTTTGTATCTCCAGGTCTGCCTGCTCCTGGGAGCACCAAACTCTTATTGAATTATCTACTAGACATTTCTACTGGGTCTATGTTTATAGTCATCTTAGACAAAATAGTGCAAACAGAACTCTTTTTTTAAGCTTTATTGAGGTATAGTTAACCAATACAATTGTAGGATATTTAACATATACAGCATGATGACTTGATACACATATACATTGTGAAAGGATTTGCTGTATCAAGGTAATTAGGAGAAGGGAATCCTGTCACATACAACAGCAAGGTTGAATCTGGAGGGCATTATGCCAAGTGTAATAGTTCAGACAAAAAAAGATGAATACTGCATGGTATCACTTATACGCAGAATCTAAAATAAAACATCAAACTCATAGAAACAGAATAGAATGGTGGTTGCCAAGAACTGAGTAATGGAGGGGGTGGGGGGGAATAAGGAGAAGTTGGTAAACAGGTACACACTTTCAGTTACAAGATGAATAAACTCTAAGGACCTAATGTATAATTCTAATGTATACCATTACATTATAGTTGATAACCCTATATGATATTGACCTTTGAACAACATGCAGGTTAGGAAGGCCAGTTCTTCTTGAAGTAAAATGTCTGCTTAAACTGTACAGCCCATATTCCATATCTGCGGTTCCACATCTACAGATTCCAACTTTGAATCGTGTCGTGCTGTAGTATGTATGGACTGAAAAAATTCCATGCATAAGTGAGCCTGTGCAGTTTAAACCTGGGTTGCTCAGGGGTCAAGTGTGATTGAAATATGCTAAGAGAGTAGAATTTAAATGCTCACATGGAAAACAAAAGTTAAATATTAGATGAGATGAATAATATCCGATTGTATGTGTACACCGTATTCTTCTACATCCATTCGTCTGTTGACAGACATTTTATTTGTTTCCATACCTTGACTATCAAATAGAACTCTTTTCTCCTCCCCATTACCTATATCTCCTCTTGCAAGTTGTGTTACTGGGTTCAAGCTCATACTGCTTGCCGCATGACAGAACAAATACATTGAGAGAAATGAGCTGTTGAGGCAAGGGATAGCCGCTTTATTCAGAAAGCCAGCAGACTGAGAAGATGCTGGACTACTGTCCCAAAGAACCATCTTTCCAAAGTTAGAACTCAGGCTTCTTTTATGCTAAGAGGGGAGGAGGTGTGGCTAGTTGTTACAAACTCCTTAGAGAAGGAATCCTTTGTTCTTGCAGCTGTAGGTCTGGTCACAATATTCCTGTAAACCTCCAACAAGACAATTGTTATTTTCTGTTCTGCAACTTTTATCTTACATAAATGGAAAAGTGTTATGCTTTGAAAGGTCAGAAGCCTTGAGAATGGACTATTTGTATATTTCAGGCTATGGCAACTTTCTTTTACAAAGCCACAGAGCCAGCATGACTCAGCACAGGCAACAAAGCACAAGGGTTAGAGCTAAAGAAGCAGACCTATTATGGAATCAGGTTTGTTCTTCTTTGTTATAGTTGTGTTGTGGGAGAAGGTCAAGGCAAACACTTTTCATTCTCCATTTATGTCTGAGCTGAATTTTGTTAAATGAGTAAATATTCCTGAATTATTTTTCTTTAGGGAAAAATATTCTGACATGCAATGCTAGTTACGTTGTATATCTCTTAGATGTGCATTCTCAGTTGAAATTGCCCCAATTTGGGAAAAAAATTGCATCATAAATGTTGATAGAGTTGGTCTCATTTTTCAGTTGTTGCTCCTTTTTACTTTTAACGGTAATTTGCTATTGTTTTCACCTTTTAAATTTAGTTCGTTGTGTGTTTTGTTTAACTCCATGATGTATAGTGATGTTTATTTGTAACATTGGCTTTTTTTTTTTTTTGCACTGGAAAGTGGGCTTGGTAATATCAGGAGATTATCAGCATTTTCCTTACTTAAGGTGGCTTTAAATATCTTAGAGTCTGCTTAGTCATCTTCCATGTCTTGGGGAATTGTTTTTGGCATGGACAACACCCTTTATGTTGGCATTAAACTTTTCTTTGAGAATTAGTTCAGTTCAGTTCAGTTCAGTTGCTCAGTCGTGTCTGACTCTTTGTGACCCCATGAATCTCAGCACGCCAGGCATCCCTGTTCATCACCATCTCCCAGAGTTCACTCAGGCTCACGTCCATCAAGTCTGTGATGCCATCCAGCCATCTCATCCTCGGTCGTCCCCTTCTCCTCCTGCCCCTAATCCCTCCCAGCATCAGAGTCTTTTCCAGTGAGTCAACTCTTCTCATGAGGTAGCCAAAGTACTGGAGTTTCAGCTTCAGCATCAGTCCTTCCAAAGAAATCCCAGGGCTGACCTCCTTCAGAATGGACTGGTTGGATCTTCTTGCAGTCCAAGGGACTCTCAAGTGTCTTCTCCAACACCACCGTTCAAAAGCATCAATTCTTCGGCGCTCAGCCTTCTTCACAGTCCAACTCTCACATCCATACATGACCACAGGAAAAACCATAGCCTTGACTAGATGGACCTTTGTTGGCAAAATAATGTCTCTGCTTTTGAATATGCTATCTAGGTTGGTCATAACTTTCCTTCCAAGGAGCAAGCGTCTTTTAATTTCATGGCTGCAAACACCATCTGCAGTGATTTTGGAGCCCCCCAAAATAAAGCCAGCCACTGTTTCC